>CM032388.1:12528135-12937968 GCA_019049475.1 Eueides isabella
TAAAATTTTCAATTATAAGTTGTATTGTTTTAGTTTTGTCGTAATCTATACTAATAATAAATCTGTACCTGATCACTGTCTGTACTTGGAAGATAAATTAAAATTTCTCATAGTGGACGTTTATTAATTTATTAGGCCACAAAATAGTGATTTTTAAATGTTTTGTTTGTTTGTCTGTGCGTTTGAGTTTAAAGTTCCGTCAATTTAAAATATTATGTGCGGTAAGTTTTCTACAATTTTTTTGTTCAATTGGTTAAAATTTTAGTCTTGAAAGTGATAATGTTATTAGAACAAGAAAGTAATTGAGATTATTAAATAAAATAGTTTAATCAAGCAGACGAAGCCCCAGGTGGGATGCTAGTTAAGAATATAATGTTATTACAATATCATTATACCTGTATATTTCTTTTTTTTTATATTCGCTTTAATAAAGTATAGGTACGTTAGGTAAATGTCAGACAAAGATAAAAATATTCAATCACATTATTTAGTGGTATAGATGTAAAATATGTTTGTTACCTGGATATATAATTATGATTGTTAAAAAAACTACTCACGTTTAAGTAATTATTTTGTTTCATAAATGAAGTCACGTGTATTTACGAATTTTAAATTATAAAGGATTTATATAATGAATGAACTATAAAAAAGGTCATGTTTACTTTTATTTTATTATAATATAAATCTTGAAGCATGTACCTCTCATTCAAAAAGAAAGATATGTGTACCTACTTCGGCGTTAAGTTCCGCCTCTCAACATGGAATGCCCCAAATTAGGCGGAAAGTGGGGGCTCGAACGGAGTGCCTTAACAATAGGTTTTCAAGTTTCTTCTGCCTACCCTGTGAAGTGCGGGATTCAGCGTGAAGCTGGAATAATATATGCACTCGTACTTAGAATGATGAAGAATTTCCTATGCATATAAAATGCTATAATAGCTTTAAAAATAGCTTATAGGCATATATATTCACCTATGGATTGTAAGAGACCGTCGTAGTTGGCACACTTGATTTCTTCCTCACTTCTCTGCAAGTGGGAAACATCAAACGGCATACGATTTTCGAGCATGCCCTGTTCTCTCATGTACTTTGTAGTTGGGTAAAATGCCTTGAGCTTTGTAAGAATAATTTAATAAAATTAATTCGTAAGAAAACGCAAAATGTAATAAAATCTAACTAATTATTGTAAAACATTATTGTAATTTTTTTGTTGGACACTGCTATATGTGAAGGTAAAGTAGGTAGAGGGAACCTAGTGCTATCTCACTTCGTTAACCAATTCTCAAAGCATTGTGGCGTAACTCAACTCCGCGCTTTGCTTTATTACCAGAGCGAGGAAATCGGAATATTTCAGTTCACTAAGTGAAAATCGAACTAATGACTAACATACATATGTAGTTAAAAGGCTGTGTCTCTGCGACACCATGAATTCTTCTTTTAGTATATAAAAGTATTTATTTTATTAGATATATATATATATATATATATATATATATATATATATATATATATATATATATATATATATATATATATATATATATATATATATATATATATATATATATATATATATATATATATATATATATATATATATATTATTCATTAGGATTAGTAAAAACAACATAATAAGAAAACGTTGCATGCTCTTTCTTCACAAGTTTCTTATTAATTATATTAAATCAACTTTTATGTATTTTCTCTCATTTATCATTTCGTTGCGAGAATATTTATTAGCAATAATAATAAATATATTTTTTCATAGTAAATTTCTAAACGATAAAAACTTATACTAAATATTAATTATCACTTAGTTAAAATAACATAAAAAAGCTAGATGATTTACCGTCAGTGATTTCTTCTTTTTTTGTTAATATTATATACATAGATATGTAAGTACTTTAATATTGAAACAAATTCCATACAGTGTTTCAACTAGAGCAACAATTTACATGTATTGCAAATAAATTACCATGCCGTATTTATTTTCAGTTGAGACTACTCAATAGTCAGTTAGGTTCTATTAAACTGTAGAAGCGTTTGTTTATATGAATGAGGAAATAACATCAATAGACAACTTAGTACATACATATTTCTCTACTATATACTATATTTTTAGTTATTGGGTAGCAAATAAAAAACGATTTATTTATTAACATTTGAGGCCTATCGTGTAGGTGGTTGTGGGTTCGAACCCCACTCGAGGAATTTAAATAATTAATATTTTCGTTTTCTCGTTCCAGTAACCAGGCTCAAGAACTAAAGGAAGAGCTGAGAAATATGGCCCTCGAACAGAAATTTAATTTACAACTATCGTGTTTACAATCACACTTTCCTGTTTTATGTAAATAACATTCTAACGTCAAAGTTATGTCCCAATAAGAAGCAATTTGGTATTAATCTTAACGCTCGAATAACGAATCTCGTCACAAATCCACTGTACGTGGTATCCGAACTTGGAAACGGATTAACACGACCCATCAGCCGTGATAGATAACATACGTCACTGAACAGTGCCGGAATATTGGTGAGAAGTGAATATCGATCTTGTGTTTACTGGGGATAATTATAGCTGTAAGTGTTTAAAACGACTGAATTTTAAAATTATTTGAAATTGTCAGTTTTTGTAACTGATTTAATCTTGTTGGTAAATATTCTAATTTGATATAATTGTAGAATAAGAAAAAAAAATAGTCTTTTATACTAGAGATGCATAAAGATAAAAGTTTTTGTAAATACATTTCATATTATTAATAATATTTTATGTAAGCTGAATTCAAGTGCCAAGTATTAGTAAATAGGTAATTATAAGTAATTTAGTAGGACCTATTATTTGATAAATGAAAGAAAATATATATTTTATTAGTTTACTTTTTTACACAAAAAATTATCTGCTGTCTGAATATGTATTACAAACATTGAAATGAAAGTTTTTAATAGTTTATAATATTTTTCTTTCGTTTGTAACATTGCTACTTATAATTTTAGGTAAATGTTAGATTAATATTTGCAATATTAAATAATTCTAATTTATATATGTAGTTTAACTTGTTTACCTTCGCCTTAATCTTAAAGCTAAAAGTCAAATTAGATAAAAATCTAATAAATTTATTATTTTAATCACAGTGTTGGTGGCTTTCGCTTAGAAATCTATAGACATCTATAGAAAAATAGTATAATATTGTACCTTGTGAATTCGAAGTAAATAATAAAAATATTAAAATTTCTTTAATAATATATTTTTTTTAATGTAAATGATTAGATTTGTCAATTGCAACTAATAAGCAATACAAATAATATCTGTCTTAATATAAAATCGCATAATATATATAAGAAACTTAAATTTTTTTGTCAAATAAGTGAAGATTGATGAGATAAGTTAATGAATTGAAGACAAAAAGACATGGTCGACCATGGTTGTATTTTGACTAAATTATCAATTTTATTGTAAAAAAAAGTTTTTTAACAAAACTATAAACTAAGCCACAAAGCGAACAAAGCTTGCAACGAAAAATAAATACATAAAGAAAGTTCTGGTCGAGCTTTCCACTGTGCGGAATAGGTTGAACAAAAGATGCGTGAAGATGCACAAAATTAATTGAAACTACTTGATAAATAGTTAATAGGTATATAACTAACCGGCTACGCTATACTAATTAAAAGTGTAAATTACATAAAACAAAGAGTAAAAAAGTTGCATAACAAGATGCCTTCAGTAAAATAAAATCAAGTAAAAGCGAACGCACCGCACGCCGACATGCTGGCAACATTGAGCGCGCGAAAAAAAGCAAATGGCCGCCGCCAAGGTCGTAAGAAGCTGTCCTAGTCACGGAGGGCATTTACATTTTTTTATAATCGTTTGTTTTTAAATTAATACCTCATTTCTTGGCGGATAGTTTTATATAGTTACATATCCATTGCATCTTTTGCATGTTAACGAGAATTTGTACCGTCATAATGGAGTAATGAACCAGAAAATCGTTTAATAACATTTTATCGCGGATGAGCTGGGCTAAACTGGACTTGCAGGTTGCATCGCAGGAGGCTGTTCAGCGCACTGAGACGTGGAATGACATGCCTTTGTATGGAAACGTTGTTAGTAGGTAAACTTTATATATTCGTAGAGTCGGACAATGTAGAGACGAGTAATTAATGTAAATATGTACTTATGTAGTGTAAAAAAGTTTCAAAAATGTATAATGCTTGGCGATTCGATACATTGACTTGGTCATTGTTTTTCAATTTAGTAAAATATAAACATAAAAATCATTGGACAGCTTCTGTAAATGATAAGTGTATCATTACGTGGGGATTTTAAATTTTCAGCTGTGTTTACAATTACTGCCGCTTGAGAAAAAAAAATCACAAAGAATCTGATAATTCTGATATTAAAATTCTAGCAACCATTTAAATATTGGCCAAACTGTTATTTTGCATAAAATACTAATATTAAAATGCAAATATGCTGAATATCATTTCAAATTATTATAAAGACTATTAACATGCGAAAAATAATGATAAAATCGAGACGGCACTATCGAGTATCGATACTGTGAGTTGCCTTGCAAAACCAGAATCTCATTGTAGACCCGTTTGAGAAAAAACGTTTAAAACGTACGTGAACTACGCGACGATGCATGGGAACGATGCGCATCTTCGGAAAACCTTTTTTGTAATAATTTTGGACCCTGTGCCATTGCAGTACAGAATATTTTAGATAAAACAGAAAAAAAAATGTTGCCAACTCCATAAACGGCTGATTGCACCTGTCTTTTACATACAGCTAGATGTACCTAGACAAGATGGCAAAGTCGATTTCAAATATAATAATCAACATTCCCATCGAAATATCAAAAAAATTGCTATTAAAAATTCTGCTATACCAATTTTACTTTTTACATGACAATAAATAAAAGTGTATTATTATTTTTTAAATTTTGACCATGTCATGAAAATAAGGGCGTTCCAAAATTCATACAGGTGCTTCAAGTTTACTGTAGTATTTTATGTGGATTTTATTAACAGTACATCTTTAATTGTTATTTATATTTGAAAAAAAAAAATGTATTTTAATGGAAATAAGATGTCTTAACGTTAGGTTCAAGAGTTCTTTCTGCCTACTAGGCTATGTGCGAGATACAACATGAATCTGAAATAAAATTTTACGTAGCAGGATTTTATATATATTCTAAGTCTTTTGAAGAAGTCTTTTCCTTTTCTAAGTATGAATATATAAAAATGTTAAAAATATGCAAATATATATATTATATATGAGGATTTTATTATATTTCTCTTTCGGCGCAGTTCTACAGGTTATTTAGAAATATTTACAATTGATTAAATTGTTAAGAAAAAAGCTTTTTTTATTCTTTGCTTATTTGATGTAAATATTTAACAAAATAACAATTATAATTCAAAGAAAATAAACCGTAAAATCGCATTTGTAATTTAAGGGAATTGAGCTATACGTAACTAACTTGAATATCAACGAGTGGCATAGAGACGTTCTTAGACTTCGCGATAAATAGATAACATCCATTTCGTATATATAAAGATCTTATATCTCGAGACTGTCGGGGCGAGTAAAAATATTATACTTAATAGGTGCTTTTACTGTGTCGCTTAATTGCGTAGGACCGGTCGGGGCTGGTAGCAACGACTTGAAATTACAACCCGTGGCGTTGCATCTGCAAGCTTATTAACTAACTAAACTAGGATTGAAAGACAGAATAATAATATTCTTTGCGAGTCGTGAGATTTCTTATGCAGAATTTTGTAGAATGCTGCTGTGTTATAATATGTTCAGTAGATATCAGGAAAATTGTAGACGAATTCCAAAATTAAATGCGTTTCAATGCGTTAAAATTTATATGACATCGAAGAATAAAAACTGCAATCGCCTAACTATTAATTAAGTACCATTTACTAAATATTTAGTTGTCATTATAAAGGCCTTGAGGCCTCATGGTTAAGTTTCGTTACTCAACACGAATCAAATTCGGAGGAAAATGGGTAATGTGTCTTAACAATAGGTTCCCTCTGCCTACCCTGCCATGTGCTGTATACAGCGTAAAGCTGAGTTTGAATTATATAATAGGGTATCCTGGTACTCGCAAATTGACACAGTTGCAAACAAAGTCTGGAAGTCTGAAATTTAGGACATCACGAGGGCGATACGAGCAATCCTTAACTCACCTAATCCAACTCAACTAACCCTATAAATGAAGTGTATGCATCTCTTATACAATCGGTAATATCTTGTTGTATCTCTGTTTGTGACAGTACTAATAAAATAAATTTATGTGAATTCTATAATTTTTATTGCGTAATTATTAGACAGATATATAGTTAGTTGGATAAAATATATATATTTTATAATTATTAAAAATATGCTTTCTTATTTTATCATTTACATTACTTGAGACACTCAACAATCACTTAGACATATACATATAGTATATATGTTTAAGTTACACTTAAATAAGGTAAATGATCCTTACTTTTTTTGCTGATAAACTTTATTGCCTTAGCGCAGCCTTGAAAGTACACCTCGCCCTTTAATTTCTACTTCACTACTATTTTAATAACGTAAGCAAAGATTATGATTGGAAGAACAGAAAGCTTTAAGAGATTGTAAAACTTAATTTTAGAACAACCTTAATGTCGAGTGATACATAATATATAAAGGAGTAAGTAGATTATGCTCCATTAAAGGGCAGATTTCATTTGTAAACAAATTTACAATAAGCCTATATAATTTCTCGATATTAATTTCTTTTCCGTTTTGTGTATGATTTATTTATTATTTATAGTATATTTTATTTTTTATAGTACTTGATACGGCGAAACTCAGTATTTATTGCAAATTGTATATATTTCAATTGAATATGCATCATTTTATCAATAATATATAAATTTTAAAATGTTTTTAGTGGTAAAAGAAGCTATATACATATTTATTAACTAAGTATTACTACATACACATGTTAATAAAATTATAACATATTTTAATAAAATAGGTTAACAATATACAACAAACAATAAATAGAAATTTATTGATTTTATTGTTACATATACAAAATCCATGGCCGGTAGCCTACCTGCTAAGGTATTTCCTCAGCGAATGAGATCATCATAATCTGAGACAGCCTTCGGTCCTACCGGTCTAACATTTTAATGAGATCTATTGTTGATTGAGTAAACAGAATAATATGAAATATGTAAGGATTTATTATTAATTATCTTTTATATATTTTTTATAAATACTATCTATTTGACTAAAGTTACAAAGTTACATATACTGTCGTACAAGCTGACTGGAAATCTACGTAATAGTAACTGTTTTTTTTGTTTTTTAATTTAATATATCATTAGTTTTTAATATATAGATGTTGTCTTTTTTGCAAATATAATAGTGTAATTCGAGCAGGCAAAGCCGCGAGTGGGATTAAATATTTCAAGGAAAACTTAACTTTTTAACAAATTAAATATTTAAAGAAAACTTTAACTAAAGCAAAATAACCATAATAAACAATCGTATATAATACTAATTATTTTATTATTTTATTGAGTAGGTTGTGAACCCACTCTTGATACCTATAAAGAAACACCTTTAAAATGTCAATAGTATAAACATTGTTTCCACAAAATTATAATTATGTGTATAAACTTGAAACTCGTGCTAACAACTGACCTTGTGACTGAGTTATTTGATCAACAGTTAACAGTTACACATAAGGGCATTGTAATACTCAAACACATTGTAACACCCAAAACGTACACGTGTGACGTCAATAAAATTAAGATTGCAACGAACAGTTTTGGTACGTTGTAAGGACAAATGTTACTGTAATTTTTCTTTTTCCACTTTTTCTCATGCCATAATAAACGTGGTTGACGATCATCATGGACTACCCCGAACATTGGAGCAACATCATCAGACCAGGAAATTACTTTTTGGAGAGGCTCTTCTAGTCTTTCAAAAAACATATCCATCTACCATTGAAGAAGGCTCTCCTAGCCTTGACTAATCCATCCAATTTTACAGAAATACTGACGTGAATTCATTTCTTGTACATAAATTTAATTAATTAAAGTTACAAGATCAATAAAAGTACGGACGACTGAAGTCTGTGGTGTATAACACGTAATAAAAAAGTTTTTCTCATGTTAGCATGTGGTTCGTAGTAACTTGCATGTGTATGATTCTTTGTATATTTTTAAATATAATATAATACTCTATTTATTAGAGAAATCAATAAATAAATAGATTATAAGGCTTATGGTATAGGCATTGATAAACAGCTTCAATAGCATTAATATATAAAATAAAGACAAAAGTACCAATATAGTCTTTAGACTTACGCTTAATGCTGCATATTGTAGTGTAGATAAAAAAAATTATACTGTGCCACTTCAGTTCAATTTATCGACACTTTTCTCCTTCAACACAATGGTTCAAATTAAAATAGTGAATTTAGTTATTTACTAGGACAGTGGGACGGAGTGTCTTAACACTAGGTTCCCAAGTTCCCTCTGTCTACTCTTCCATGTGTGGGATACAGAGAGAAGCTGAGTGGGTGAGTATAACATGTACGTACAAACATCACCTAATATCTTAGTCTTATATTTCTTGTGTCGTGTTCTATGAAGCATAAGAGGCTTTCTAGGAATTCTGCCGACGACGTTCAAACTGCAAAGTGGATCATATCGAAGCAAAACATACCTGGAACAAAAGGAAAATGGCGTTTAATTATAAAGGAAATGAGATTGCTACGATGCTAGAATTAAAAGTGGTTTAAAAGGAAACTCTATAATACGGAAATGCCTAGAATGATTAGGATGCATAAGCGTTATTGCCGAGTATACTATAAACGATATTTTTTTTTAATGAAATATTTAGAGAACTAGCGGAGAGACATTAGGCAAGCCGACGCTGTGTGTCATATTAAATATAAAAATATATGTGAGTCTTTCACAAAAAAAATTAAATCCAAAGACAATCATGGTTTGTTATTTAATCCGAAAACACCTAACAAAATATAAAGTCCTTATCAATTTACAATAAATGAAACGTAACTATATAATTTACAAATACAATATATACTATGTATATGACACTTAGAAAACTTAGAAGCGGTTTATAACGATGTGAATATTCTGCCATTACATTTAAACATCTATTTTAAGTGCTTTCCATATTATACTAAGCGGTCGAGTGTTTACCGCAGTAACTGCAGTTAAAAGTGAATAACTTACTATCCATTTTCAAACGTACGTGTTAAATATATTACGTGTCAATACGGGAAAAGCGTGAAAATCATTTAATAATTGTTCATATAGAAATAAAATGATGATTGTTGAAATAATTGATCTATTATAAAAATGTATATACGAGTATATAAAAACACTTAATATAACGATTCTTAGACATTACAAGCCTCAAACTCTACATTTATTTGACAAATATTTTAAAATTAATTACGACAAAAACCCACCAATAACCTAATCTTACAACCAAAACAAAAAGAAAAAAAAAACCACAACACAAACAAAAACAATGAAACATGGCGGCACAACGTCAGCCAGCGTACTATCGGTCTCGGCCGCGTTATCACTAACGCGTAGACGATCCATTTTTAGAAATATTAATTCAGTAATAACCGTTGTACAGTAAACTATTTTTAGTGCGGCCTAGGCTAAAAATACTCGCGGCGACCAATGACGCTACTTGATAATAGTAATGTAGACTCATGTAATGTAGAGTCGTTGACTTGTTGCAGTTTGTGCTGACATTCATAGAATGTTATAGGTTATCAAGTGGATTTGATAATTGTTATAAGATTTATTCATTTCCGTTCTTATTTCTTATTTTGTTCTCTTATAATGTACGTATTTCGTATTGAAAATTAGAAATGCAGGTATTTATCAATTTGCATTATTATTCTGTATTTGGAAAGATATTTAGTTAAGTTTGGGTCGATATTTGAATATTTAAGAATATATAATTACAACTTTTTGTTATTTTCCAATTGTTATAATAATATAATAAGCTATAAAATTCATTCATACATATTACGTTACAAATAATTTAGTAATCCTTTATACGTGTCAATAGAGGCGTATGATTTTGGTTTTACGAGTGTTATGTATACACATTAATTTCATCATTTACATACATTAGTAGATTAATCGATGGGTTACATAACCATTCGGCTGCGAGACGTGCTCGACAGAGCCACAAGGCCGACCTGTCGACATTGACCGTGAAGTTACGACATAGTATATAAAAAATATATTACAATGTTTCCGCAATTCGAGTTTCTTTAAGTAATTCTTATACAAAGTTACATAGAGGTCGAATATGCTCAGCAATCGCTGATTAAAAAACCAAGTCTTTATCCAATACTAAAGCAATGAATAGCGCATTGGTTACGGATTCAAATCTTGATTTTAATCGATTTTATACAATTTATACAAAAATATATAGAAGTAGTAACTCCGAAAAAGTAATTAGGCTTTAAAGTACTTATTAGTGCTACATTTTTTGTTTAAATAAAAAAAAATATAAAGTGACGATAATGTTTTTAATAAAATAAATACGTTTTTGTCTTAGAAATAAGTAAATCACGATATTAAATTTAATTTTAAAAATATATATAATTTTATCACCTACTCGTAAAAACAATAACAATTTTATAAATAAGACATCCATTAACGAAATACAAAATCTATTTTGTATGTATTACTATTAATAATTATGTATATATTTTTATTTACTTTATCGATATGTACGGGAATCAAACCTACAAGGACGCTCAACCTCGTTTGGATAAGATGACAATGCAATAAATTCATTATAACCTTATATCAATAGCCTTACTAAAAGAAGAACAAATATTTTAATGTATTTTATTACTATTTTTAAGTATTTTTTTTATATTAGTGTATCCATTTATTAATATACAACGGAGTTTAAAAAAATAAATCGGACGAGTTCACAGCAAAACATAATATTTAATAATTAATACATATTTATGCAGAAACAATGTGTTGATAAGAACCGGAGTGAGATAGAGCTAAAGTAAACAAGTGACTGCCACTGATAATTACTTACTATCAGTAACAGTAGTAACGGCAGGTTAGTAATATATTTTATGCTTAATATAATTATATAAATATATATTTTTTATAATTTTAAATATTGTGCTTTATGTAGTGAAAAAGGCTTTAAGTCTAGCCTATGTATACCATAAGTCTACAATTTTCAGGTCAATTTGGTCTCTAAGGAGAAGATGAAAGAGAATTTGTATACATCAAAGTCAATAAGAAAAAAAATATTCTCAATTTTACTAATGTCAAAAATATTTTAAAATATGCATTATTTTTTAACATCACTCTATATTTCTTCTGTGGCAAAGTAACTTAGTAGCTTATCCCCAGTCGAGGAAATGAAATATTTAATATTTTCAACTTAAATATTTAATGTTTTAATGTTTTCTGAGCTCTGGTAATAAGGCGAAGCGCGGCGTTGAGTTTCGCTACTCAATGACTCAAATTCGCCGGAAAGTGGGGAACAGAAGTGGAACGAAGTGTCTTAACACTAGGTTCCCGGGTTCCCTCTGCCTACCCTGCCTCGTGCGGGATAGTGAGAGTAGAGATGATAATAAATTTCAATACTTTGAAAACATTGTATTGCTATACGAATACTACTTTAACATGTACATATGTTGTTTATGTCTTACTATAATGTATTAAGAATATACGAGAAATGAAATGTATTTTGAAAGGCTGGTTGGCAGATGTGTCACGTCGGACCTGTATACTTGGCACGAAACTACCGATGCTTATACAAGCCATACTATTCAGTTTTGTTTGTTTGAATTTTGCTAAATTAATTCAAATTTTGCTACATTTTTTTCGTATTACGAGAAATATTAATATTAATTAATAATTAATTAATAAATTAATTAGAAATGTTCACACATATTATTTTTACAAATTTTGAAAACGTATGTATTATTTATTTTGTCCTTCACCAATAATTATGTTGTTCGTCATGAATTAATTTCAGTGACATTAAAATATGACAACTTTTAAAAATATATAAACTCTAAAGACATACAAAATCTCATTTATTGTAGAGCAATACATACATTTTGGCTTACAGATAAAATACCAATTTTATTGACTAATTATAATTACCTACAGTTTTTTCTTATTCTTTATAATTTTTAAATTGATCTTATAATCGATGTAATTAACATTTCTGAGCTCGCCGAATACCTATAGCCATTAGTTGCAACCGTTAAACGGGTGCGGGTTGTCATTTAGTAATACAGCCTTGTTGTAACCTTCGTTATAGAATGCCTGTAGGCACATGATACAAGACTGTATGAAATGTATACATTAAATCTAAATTTATATTTGATAGTCTAAGCTTTTGTATATTTATGAGAATATTTCCAATATTATTCTTATATATCATTGTTGTTCTTAATTTTAAAGGTAATTAGTTAATGTATATGAAAGAGACGTAAATATCGACAAATATTTGCTTAATAGTTTTTGTTATGGAACATTACTATAAAAGTATACCATATACTAAATGTTTTGATGGAAATTGGGAATGAAATTCATCTACAGAAGACATAATCAGTTATACAATACTTAACATGTATTTATTTATTTATTTACAGTTCGTAAGAAAGGAAATATTGTATTTATTTATTTATTTTTTTATGGAAAAGACAAGGCAAACGAGCGTACGGGTCACCCCATGGTGAGTGATCACCGTCGCCCACGGCCCCGTGTAACACCAGGGGAGCTACGGGTGCGTTGCCGGCCTTTAAGGTAATAATAATTATGATTACAATAAAAGAAATTGTTTTGAAAAAAATAATTAATAATATTATGTACTAGAGAAATTTCTTTATAAATATTTAAAATGAAATATGTATTTCATGTATCTTGTAAACATTAACAATGTTATCTTAATGTCTTACGGGTTTGTGACTTTTTTAAAGTAACTTTCACAATTACATCATTGATTAACCATGATTGTCGTTTTAAATACCTTCACTGATCTGAATAAGTAGCATTTAATTGGTAAATATTTTTGTTACATATAAAATTGGAATTCTTGAAACATACCTTATATTGGTTTGTGGTTATTAATTATATGTACTTAGCATATATAGTTATTATACATATGTAAAATAATCTGATCTCTTTGATATCAAGAGGTAAACAATAATTAAGAGTAAAAAACTCCTTTCAAAGCGTATTATGGTAACTTAATGGTTATAAAATTTGACAAGACCAGTATTTTGTTTTTGCACTCTTTTGTGTTTGTGGTTTTGAATCTAAAATAGTAACAAAGATTTATTATATTTGTAATATGCATTAATTAAATTGAAATATCGATTAAGCACTAATAAAATTATAATTCATAATAATTTCTTTTCAATACAGTAAATTATTATAGTCTCTCTATTTCAATTGGAATATTAAAATATGATTATTAGTTAGACGGTTCCATAGATATATACAGTAAAAATTAACTACTGTAGGCAGTTATTTAGTATTCAAAATAAAATTTTGTAACATTCACAGTAATTCATTAACAATTTGAAAACACATTGGTGTGGTCATTAACAGTTTGGATATTGTACGCAAATTTTCATCAGTTCCTGTTCAGGCAACAAAAGCATTGCATTGAATTCCATCACTCAATCAATACCTACGCAATATCTCGAATTGGAGTAAAGCGGAAGAAAAGTCATCTTCCTGGTTACAACGCATGACTGGTTGTGGACGTTGAAGGTTCGATTCCTGCTCGGTGGAATGAAATGTTTTTTTTTTTCATATTTCCGCGCTTGCGGCACTGAGTACCGACACTAGTGCCAAAGTACGGCGTGAAGCTAAGAACAGCTAAGCTAAAAAATCCATTATTAATTATTTATGATAATTAATTTATTCATTATAAAAATAACTTATTTATTTTGACCTTCTAATTTTAGAAACTAGATTTTTACTATACGATAAGTTTTAAAAATAGCTGTTCCATATCTAAAACGGTCGACAATTGTTAGTATGAGATACTTTGTACCAATTAACAAAAATGATTAAGATTATTAACATTAATCTACGTTGGACGGGTGGCGCCGTTTGCGAGACAGCTTTTATACAATTCTCTACATTGTGAATTCTTTTTGCGAGCGTATAATGTAATTTTAATTTTGTTTTGCGGACATTTATATTGGTTACAATGTAATGCATTATTTGGTATTAACATATTTACTCGTATGTACTAAATATACAGACATTTGAGCATATGATAGTGAGTTACTAGTCTATCAAATTCCACGGTAACAGTTTAACTAACTATAGATCATATTGGTCTGGATCACCATTCTCCATACATCCTAAGATCGTATGGAAAACAAAAACTAAATTTCATTAATAAATTGTAAATGTGGGTATGCTAATATTGCCTGATGTACGCAATCACGCTATTCTATACCATTTTACGGGATACAACGTGAACTTGGCAGGTTAGGCAGAGGGAACTTGGGAACCTGGTGTTAAAATACTCCATTCAGTTCCTCTTTTTCTACTATATTTTATATCCTCGTTTTCTTTTCCGCCGCAATCCCTGTTCCACGAAAGCACCCCTTAAAGAATATTTTGACCCGACTAATAACATAATTATATTTGTTGCATATTGAAGTTATACAATTTATTTGCAACATTGCTAAAACGATCGTCACATAAATATGACTTAACAAAAACCGACTTTAAATGCAGTTTTACTTTTCGAGTTTGTAATTAAAAAAAATGTCTCATGTATATGAATGTATGACATAATACAGGTTACGTTAAAAAATGACGTAAAAGATAAATAATGCTTTTCGTTACAGTAATTTCAGTACAAATTTTAATGTAAATTTGGATATTTAAGGTTAAAGTAATCTAGCAAAAAACATACATATACCTATTCTGACCACAGTATTAAAAACTTACGATTTTATAAAATTAACAATTTTGTTTAATTTTAATTAAAAATATTTCACATTTTGCTTTTTTAGTTATTATTTATTAGTAAATTATTCATATGTCTTAACCAAAAAAAAATCACCTAGTACTGTTATGTACCGGTAACCAAAGATATATTTATGTAGATTATTATACGATAAAATCTTAATATTAAAATTAAATTGGCTGAAGCGGAAATTTCTGTAGTTGCAGAACTCTCACACACATTTAATATTACTTTATAAAGAGATTATCGCTCCGAGTACGTTGTAAACAAATAGTTCACTGTTGTTAATTTGGCAAGTAAGCCAATATGATATAATAGACTGTCTCGATGCATAATTAACTAGACATTTCATATAAGTTGCTTTAACTTACTCTCGCGAAAAGATATCTCATTTTGGATGGGACATTTTTTGGAACGTTTACTTATACCAAAAATTTTAGCTTAGCTTAGCTTCACGCTGTATCCTGCACGAGGCAGAGTAGGCAGAGGGAACCCGGGAACCTAGTGCTAAGACACTTCGTTCCACTTCCGTTCCCCATTTTCATTTTCCGCCGAATTTGAGGCATTGCGTGTTGAGTGGTGGAACTCAACGCCGCGCTTTGCCTTATTACCAGAGCGAATAAATGAAACGTTAAATATTTAAATTGAAAATATTAAATATTTCATTTTCTCGACTGGGAATCGAACCCAGAACCTGTCGATTACAGTCACACGCTTGTGCCGCTGCGCCACGACAGGCCTCAAACACAAACTCTCCACAGGATAAAGACAGAAAAGGATATAATATGTCTATATATCTATTTAAAGAAAATATTTGTACATTATGATATAATAGAAGCAGATGAAACGAACAAAAGTAATAGAGTAATTATATTTAACATAATAAATGCAATGCTCGCAACGGCAACTGCGTCACAGTCAAGGTTGAGACGCGAGGAAGTGGGCTGACAATGCGCGCGCGCTGATTTCGCAACACTTTACGCTACCAAAGTAGGAAGTCTACGGTTATCTTGACATTTACCTATCATAGGCTAAGTATGTATACTCTGTTAGGTGCACAGGTACATGAATGAAATAAGAATCGTAAATATTCTTTTTAAATATGATATTTGGCCGTGTTTCTTCAATACATGATTTCATATGAGAATTGTTCTAAGATTAAACATATGTGATTAAATATCCTTTAAATTATCTAGTTAAATAGAAGAAAAACGAAAAACACCTAGAATCATCTCGTTCTCTATTTGTTTTGTTCATTAATCAGGCAGTATTTATTCACAATCCCGCATAGCAGGTCAGTCAGAGGGAATCCAGTGTCAAGTAACGCTCTCTTCCAATTAAGATACTTCCGTTCCCCGTTTTAAGCCAAATTTTGGAGGTACTTGAAGGTGTTGTGGTTCCGCGCTTTGCCTCTTTACCAGAGCAAGGAAATGAAAATATCTTCGAATCAACCCACAACCGGTCTCGTTTACATGCGCACGTTTGTGCTCCTGTGTCAGAACAGTCTCCTTTTTATATTTTATATTAGGCTGACGTTTATTTTGCAGTGATTGTAATATCAAAATAAATGTAAGGGCACTATTATTATTATTAGAATAAATTATATATATTTTGGAGTTAATTAGTAGTATTATTTAATCTACGAAAATCTAAAAAGCCTTCATGAAAACAATAAACGTAAGCTATACGATAATATTTTGTAATCGTACTAACAACAAACGCTACAAATTTCTTAACTGTCGCTTTTATCTATCAATGTCAAATTTTATCTGCACGTGACGTCAACCAATATTAATTCTAAGGTTGATATCCGATAATCGGGCGATATATATTGATATGTCACGATGACAATAGCTATGCCTTATCACGAATTTTATACTAACAATTTAGGCAAATAAAGTAATTAGGTTACTAGAAGAAAGTGATTAGTGAAATGTGAAGATAGTACAAGATTTGATGTCGCGTTAAACTGTAATTATCTCTCTTACATTCGAAAGCAAACGAGCGATAACGGCTCCACATTTTTATTAAATTAATTTATTTCTAAAAAAAAATGTTGCATCTACTATAATTTGCAAAAACAAATTGGTTTAACTATTTAATTTAAATTATTCTTAAATAGATGTCACGCGATAGTAATTTAGCAAAAATATAAATAATTCTATAAGCCAATACATGCAAGTACTCGTAAGTGGTTACAAACATACAGTATCGTGGGAGCGAACATAGGTTTTGAATTTCAAAATACTACTTTGTCCACAACTTTGTTGGCTCTTAATCGTCTTAGGTATATTCTTTACTGAAAAAAAAAATCATATAGAGAATTATTTATGGAGCAGTTCTTTCATACTTTTCTTGATTTATTTAAAGAAACATTTATGAAGACAAAAAATATTTTTTTTTAGTATTGGAACTCACGCCTTTTGGAAACCAATCCACCAGTCGAGTATCTATGTCATTAGGATCTCTGTTCAGAGTATTTAAAAAGCATTTTTTCTTTCTTATTACTAATATAGCATAGATATTATTTATACTCTTGAAGATTCAGTAGGTAGCGGAACTGCAGTGTCTCCACCTGTCCTTTATTAAACGATATGTTATTAATATAATAATATTTTGCTTTTTTTTCAGCTTCACATTGTATCCCGCACATGACAGGATATGCAGAGGTAACTTGGAAACCTAATATTAAGACTTACTAGCGTCGGAATTCAACGCTGTGTTTCGCTTTGTCTCCAGAGGGAAAAAAATCAAATATTATTTACAAGAACAAACTTAATTTGCTTATTGTTAAGTTATAAATATCAAATAAAAATCAGCTTTTGAATAAAAGTTTCCAGACATTAAAATATTTATTTCCACTGTCATGGCAACAGGCAATTACACGACTGACATTGAAAACGCACGAGCTACCTTCAGTTTCAGGAGGTTTTTTTGGGGCAGCCATCGATCCCATAGAAACGAGGTCGAGCCTTCCCCCTTGACCTTGAAACGACGCACGAGCGAAAGAACGGAGTTCTTCATTTCTTTTACAGCGTTTATTTTTTATATATATTTGAATTGTCTACAGGCGTTTTTTTTTACTTACGGTGGAATAGAATATATGTGAAATATGTAACTGACATTCAATTTCTTATACTGTTTAGTATTACGCTATATCCCGCACACAGGAAACTAGTGTTAAAACACTCTGTTGGAGTAGCGGAACTCAACGCTGCACATTGTCAAGTTATCAGAGTAAAGGCACGTAAATATTAAATATATAATTTTCTTGAATGGGGTGCTAGAGTTTGCAATCTGCCACGTTTACATTCGCACGCTTGAGTCCCTCCGCCACGACCCGCCTCAATAATTAGACTATTTACGCGATAAAGAAATTTTCATGATATGTTTGATGTATACAAAAAGGTGTAAATATTAATGTATATGTATGTATGATTTTTTTTTCATTTATTTGAGTAAACAAACAGTGCACAGAAATATAAAATAAACAAGTATATAAATATATAAATATATAAATGTAACACCAACACCGCTTACCACAGATTACAAATACATGATATGTTATTGTTAAAGGTACTTTAAAAGTTGTCATTTAATAGGGGGAAATGACGGCTTATAGGTATACATTTTAACCATAAATTTTAAAACAAATTACTATCAGTTTAATTTAAATGTTATTTTTTTGCATAATTAGAAATGAGGAGCTCGCTATCTAACAGTACTATTATTTATGGGCTATAAAATTGTATAATCTATTTGTTTATTATATCTGTGATAATGTTAATTAATAGATAATATAAATGATTATAAACTACTTGAAATATCTTTTTTTATTATATAATAAATTGAAACATTTGTATCAATAGTGGATGTAATAATGGTTTATATATAATTCACTCACTCACTTAGCTTCAAGCTGTATCCCGCACACGGCCGGGTAGGCAGAGGGAACTTGGGAACCTAGTGTAAAGACTGTTCCACTTTCGTTCTCCACTTTCCGCCGAATTTTGAGGCATAGCGTGTTGAGTGGCGGAACTCAACTTATTGAATTTATTATTTTTTTTATTAGAGCACGATAGTAATTCAGATTAATAAATAAATAATTGTGAAGTTCAAGCGGGCGAAGCCGCAAACCACTAGTAATTGAGAGTATAGGTCCTACAAACAAGGAGTTACAACCAAACGTAATCGAAAAAAAATACAGCGCTATAACAGCGAGTCTATATAGAATACTAAAATTTTAGTAAATACGCTTTATTAACATATTATGTCATTAGTATTCAGTATTTAGCATAATATTGTACGTAGAGATATAAAAAAAAATATAACGTGCTGTAAAAATATTATTATGCGCAGCGGCACAAGCGTGTGACTGTAGACGACAGGTTGTGGTTGCGATCGACATTGCGTGTTGAGTGGCGGAGCTCAACGCCGCGCTCTACCTTGTTACCAAAGCGAAGAAATGAAAACATTAAATCTTTAATTTGAAAATATTAAATATTTCACTTCTTCCAGTTAGGATCAAACCCAACCAACCCTGCCCGCTGCTACGCTGGTGCCCCTATGCCACTACAGGCCTCTAAAACAGCAATAAAACGCCTATACATTACACATATCATACAAATTTCATCCTTTCGAGGTATGCCAGCTACTAGGTGACGTAATATGATAGTGATACAGTCAATATTTGATATGCCGTAGCCCATTAGTAGCGATAAGCCAAGTTCACTAATGAATAGAGGAAACAGACACGGTAGCTCGTACAAGTAGACGTGCAGACGGTCGATGGTCATGAGTCAAGGTGCTTTATCGTATGTTAAAACGAAAACAAACGATACAATGCTAAATTTTATTACAATTGGAAATAATTTAGCAAGTATTTTTTATTTTGTAATGTATTTGTTATTTTAAAATACATAAAAAATGTGACTTAAAAGAATTTGGAAAGTTTGTTCATTGAAAATATCTCTTTTACTGTTCGTTTTTATCGCACCTCGATGTTTGTATTATTGAAAAAAAAATGATTTTAAATACGCCAAACAATAGCTGAAACCCAAATATATAAATTCGTGTTGAATATTTAAAGCATATCTATTCATTTAATGACAGACATAAATATACTTTGATAGTGTCACCTGGCAAAAAGCAATGATAACGACGACGGAAAGAATTTTTCGTTTCACTTTACATAGCAAAATATGATAACTGTTATGCTGACTTAGTTGTTTACTGTTTGCATCTTTGACCATTTTTTTTGTGGATTACGGCAAACGAGCGTACTGATCACCGAATGGTAAGTGATCACTGTCGCCCATGGCCCCGTGTAACACCAGAGAAGCTACAGTAGCGTTGCCGGTCCTTAAGATGGATGGACACCAGCGCCCGGCATTACCCAAAGCGAAAAAATGGCCAAGGCCACTACTTAACGCCGGTTTTAAATGCCGGGGTGGTAATGATCCAGTCGAGTCTGCCCATGCGTGTTGCCATTGCTGACAGCGTGACTCTCTGACACGTACTTTAATCGCCTCTTACGACACCATCAGTACCAGATTCTATTCTAAGCAGGAATCACTCGACTAAGAAACAATTATATCTTTTTTATTTCATACAAGGCAAGATAGTTTAAAGTATACATTTTGTTGTACTAATTATGTTATAATATTATTCTGATTATGATTAAAAATTAGTTTTTCGTAGCTTCACGCAGTGTAGTGTATCCTGCAGTAGATAGGCAGCGTGCAACGCGCTTTTTGCTTTGTTACGAGTGAATGGAGGAAAATATTTAAAATATTAACATTCCCTAAGTGGAAATGGAAATGACAGCCATCTCGTTTACAGCCAGGCCATTATATGCCACTGCTACACGACGATCTTATCGTTGTTAATTCTTCTCATACTAACTAATAAATATAAGTTAATTAACCTAGAACACAAACATATAGTTAATGACATCAGTATTTCAATTTATTGCTGCTCGTCTTTAGGTGAAAGACTCCTTAACTAGTAGGTACTCTTTTAAACATATTTATATTACATTACACTTAGTTTACTAAGAATACGGAAATATCTATATTTTATAAATGATGATTGCTCTTGAATTTTATATTTTACAATTTATTATAAATTAATATTATAAAATTTAAAGTATTTAATTTTAAGTAAAACATTTGCAAGCGAAGCCACAGTGGCAGGGGAAAACGACAGAAGGTTATCAGCGTTGATAACAACTCATCCATCACTCATATCTATTACAATGCCTCGGGACTCTGTTGTGTGCGGAATATTTTGAATTTACTCAACATGCCTATAATATCAGTAATGACGTGTTGAAAATCTTCATTATTTTTATCTCTTGCGAATGTAAAGATTTTAAATATTTTTTCTGTTCTCTATGGCTATTTATTTGGTTAATTTTCATGTAGTAGATAGACAGAGTAAGCCAGTGGTATGGCAGGCTCGTGGATATATATATATATATATATATATATATATATATATATATATATATATATATATATATATATATATATATTTATATATATATATATATATATATATATATATATATATATATATATATATATATATATATATATATATATATATATATATATATATATATATATATATATATTGCTTAGAAGAGGAATATACAGAAATAATATATTGTTTCAGCAGGTTTAATTTGCGGCATTACTTATAAGTTAATAGTAATAATGAAATAAAATATAATAAATAGGTGTATGCACACTGTGTAATCTAATCTGTAACTATCAGTATAAGAGCGTAATTTATAATCACTTATCGTACGAATCAGCAAGAACAACATGAAGTTAGAGGCGTTACTTGTAATTCGCAGTCTTGGTTTAACAATTAAAATTAAAATTAGCATTTTTATGTGTTTCTTTGGTTGGCTTTTAGCGAATTCGTTTTTACTACAGCTATGAACGAATAATTAATATTGTTAATATAAAGAACTTCCTTAGTTAAAAATGTAGTTTTTTGTGGTATACTTATGATTATTTAACATGTAATTATTATTAGTTTTAAACGCAATTTCAGTAAAGGTTTTGTGTTCAATATAGCACTTTTTTAAATAACTTTAGTTTGTACGTATAGATTTCTTTACAAATATAGATTAATGGGTGACTGAAATCAGAGACCTTCTTTAGATCCTGTCCGCCCACATTGAAAATTTCACCTCAATCACGCTAAGAAAAAAGATACGCCGTTTTCCCTTAGAAACAAGTTAAAGCGTGATATTTCAGTATTGCTAATAGTTATATAATATAGATAATTAATCTTTTTTTACATAACTGTGTGTTTCTTTTGATATCATTATAATCTTATTGTACATTAGATAATAATAAAAATAAATGCAAATCATTAATTTATATAAATATTATCAAAAAATATTTAACTTCAAGAAAACAAATTATTTTTTTCTATATATATGTAAAAACTTAGCATATTAGTAATTTATTCTGGTTACATACAAGCTAATGTTTGAGCATATGTTTAAAATGTCAATGAATGTATCCAGACGGGCAACCGGAAGGCAAAACCAGAGGGCGATAAACAGACAGACAATGTGCTAAAATGTTTAAGTATTCCACGTGAACGCTGTGAGATTGTTCGAGCCTCCGTAGTTACGCAATAACTCGTGACTTTTATTACGAGCCACTTAGATTTCATTCGATGCAACTCTTCGAGATATTAAAGGATTTGAGACCCTATCTATCACTGATAAGGTTCTAAATTGAACAATATGAGATACAATCGCTTCCTTATTCAAATGAATAGTAACATGCGTTTTCCTACACTTTTCGTATGTGCTATCACTCAAATTATGTTAAATTATTATTTGTAAAAAAATGGTAAAATATTTAATAACATAACTTGTTTTTACGTTTACTTTTACATATGATGTGTACTTATTTATCAAATTTAGTGACGCATTTGTTTTATCTAGAATAATTTAACATGTTAATAAAACTTATGTGTTATATACAAAGCCACCATTTGAAACATATTTAGAGATGCATCTACATACTAGCAACCCGCCCGCGACTTCACCTGCTTGAATTACACAATTTTTTTTTACTAATATCAATTACTTACTTGTTTTAATAATATTTTTTTTAGCTTCATGCTGTATCCCGCACGAGGCAGGGTAGACCGAGGGAACCCGGGAACCTAATGTTAAAACACTCCATTCCCCTTCTGTTCCACACTTTCCGCCTAATTTGAGGCATTGCGTGTTGAGTGGCGGAACTCAACACCGCACTCTGCCTTATTACCAAAGCGAAGAAATGAAACATTCAATATTTAAGTTGAAAATATTAAATATTTCATTTCCTCGACTGGGGATCGAACCCAGAACCTGTCGGTTACAGTCACACGCTTGTGCCGCTGCGCCACGACAGGCCTCGTTTTAATAACATTATTACTTATAAGAAAATATCTATACATTGAAAACTAAAGTTTCAGCCAAACATATAAAAAAATGTAGTAATTTCACCGTTTTAAATATTTTATATTGAGGTAACTTTTTATTTACTGACTTATTTTCAAAACAAACACTGAATGCTGAGAGAAAGTTGCCGAAATAACAATGTGAAAACTCGTTTAAATCTGGTTAACCGTTTCTGAAATTAACGCGTACAAACACACAGACAAACAGACAGATAAAGTAAAAATCACAATTTTTTTAATACATCTTCTATGTAAAAAAGATAAAAGGATGCAGTTAGAAATATATCTTGTATTTACCAATAACGGTTGTATATATCATGAAAAACAGTGAAGTCTTGAAGACGACCCGATATCTCGAAGGCGCAAAAAAGTCCATAGACACAGCACATGTGTGCTCACACGCAACGGCAAAAAATGTAAAACTTAAATTACTGTTACTATTTTGTTTTCGATAGAGCATAATGATTATAATTATTATTTCTTTTTTTTTATTATTTTGATTCGTTTTACGATGTTCGTGGTTCCATTGCCATTTGGAGTTAAAAATATTTAATAGTTATTAGACAAATTGTTGCATTAAATTACATCACTGGTTATAAAATATCTCTCTGCCTACCTCGAAATAAATAAACATATTTTTTTTTATATATGAGAAGCCATCAAGGACCTCTATCAAGACCTGTTTTCATTTAACTTTTTTTATTATTTTATATGAATATCTACTCAAGCGACATTATTCAGCGACAACCTGCGCAATTAAACCTTTATTATGGTTAACCCTTGCTTGGACTCTAAACGGGTTTAATCACTTATATCATTTAAGATAACGCGTCCATATCTATGTACTGTACTGTTAGTTACAAAAATTGTATGTACATAATGTGGCAACATTATTTTAATTTTGCGTGCATATAGAAAAATAAATCAAAAAATGTAAATGATTTTTATATATATACAACCGTTTTTGGAATATTAGGCTTTTAGTAAAACAACATACATAATGGAAATAAATATTGATAGCACGATGGGCGATAAGATTTCGCATAATGATGTGAAAATACAAGTTTTAAGAATTATATTAATATTAATTAATGAATTCAGCGTGGAGGTCGATAATGCTAAGAAGCAACTTCCGATGTTTATTATATACATATAATATTTTGATGTAAAATGATAAGACATAATTTATGTCTTGTTTAAATTTGTTTCGAGGCACGCAAAAACAATTACATATAAAATTACTTATAATTTAATTTCTTTTTGCACATAGCAAAGTTGACATTCAGTGTTGAGTAGCGTAACTCAACGCCAACGCCAAAAGTGAGAATCGAACCCGCGACCCGTCGGGTTAACGGTGAAACAATATTATTACCATATATTTTATTTTACTATCATCGCTATTGTTTTGAAACTGTTGAATTTAATGGAAAAGTTTGTTGAGCAACAATTCGTTACTGGTTGCCGCCGGATTTCACATATAAACCTAATTGGAGCAAATACTTCCCTACAATAAGCGCAAACACGAGGCATATGTTGTTGAAGACAAACACACAAATGCTCGCGTTAAACACACTATACATTCACTCAATGTACACTATATATTTTTTTTATCCTGACGCTTTATCACTCAAATAGCAGGGTTGGCAGACGAAACCCTGGAACCCTTTGTAAAACACTCCAATCCCCTTAAAATGCGATCTATACTCCGAATTGAGGAGTTGTGTGTTGAGTGGCGGAACTTAACGCCGCGCTTTTATCTAAGTTTCTGAGTGACGTAAATGAAAATATTAATCATTCACTCGAGTGTGCCACGATTGGCCTTAATGGAAAATATATGGGAAGATCTATTTTGGAGGCATTTATCAATTTTATATAACCCAAAACAATAAATTAAAAAATATATTATCTGTTCGTCTGTACATTTCTGCACGCCAATGTAAATTTTGTTATCAGTATTATATTTTGGTAAACTTAAAGAATATTTACTGTTTATTTTATTTCAATGTGTTCGTAAATAAAAAAGTAAACTTAATTTACTTAGCGACGCAGACAAAGTCGTAGGAACAGCTAGTAACCAATACATGTATAGTAAAATATTCTCGAGCCATAATTTATAATTGCTGATAGCAGAAGAAATAAAGGAATCCATCATCATATATCGCGACCGCAGTGAATTGTAGGGCAGGTCATGGCTGAATGCGTAAGCGCAGACGGATGTGCATAAGATAATTTATTTATCATCTAAATTTTTGTTATTTATTTGTTACAGGAACTGCGAAAGTACAATTGAATTTTATTATTACTAGAATATTCTAGAATAAATATGAATCATATTATATACTTGTATAAATAAATATTTATTATACGCGTTACACTTGTGTGAAACTAACTTCTCAAGCTATAGAAAACATTCGATTGATTATTATCATCATGTTAGTTAGTAGTATACACTCGTCTGGCTACACAAGTACCAGGCGAGCAGCGGATCGCGGTGGTGTCACGTTACGCGGTGGCTGTTGACACCAGCGCCTGATTAATATTTATGATACGACTGAGCATCTCGTATGGCCGGTTAGTTCGATGCGAATTGACTCTATCTCGTTCACGCCTACGCTCTTGGCTGTGGGAGAGAAAGAAAAGTCATATATCAACCGCCTTTTCATACATACTTGTGTAAGTGCGAATGTGAATCCCAAATCTTCTTAATTTTTGTAGAGTCGTTTTATTGTTTTATTTAAATTGCAACAAATATTGAAAATGTTTTTTTTTTTAAATAATTATATAAAAAACAAGGAGTTGTTTTCAGTTATTGCTGATATTCTGTGTATAAATGAATGCCATTCTAAAGGAAAGTTTAAAATGTTTATGCAACGAAAGTATGCATAAGTATGATACTAAAAACTGCATGAACAGAGAAGGGCCGTACACCTCGAACCTGACCGTATCGAGGTGACCTAACCGGACAGACTTGACTGACATACTACAAATCCGCAGCCTATATTACCTACATATGGGTTGTAGAGTAGGACATTCGCAAACAACATTTTCTTTTGAATTTATTGTAGAATTATTTAATTCTTTGAATAAATATTAATTATATTTTCCTCTTCCGATAAATAACTGGTGATTTTTGTAAGTTAATTGAATCAGAAAATGTTTAGAAACCTAAGACCGAATGAATTAGTCATTAAATACGATTACTCATTAAAATACAGACGTATGTTGTTCATTTATAAACAAAAGATTTTAAGTTCTCTTAAATGTTCTATTTTCCCTATTTTAATATAACGCAAATAAATATATATATGATCAATCCTTTTGATACTAATTTGAATATTATGTATAAGCAACATTTCTCACGTTAATATCGTTATCAATGTATTAAGAGCACACCATTATCGTTGTTTGTCTGAATATTTTCCGTGAGCCAGTGCGCCTCCAGCGCCGGCCGGCATTCGCAACAGCGTCTCAAGGTCACGTTATCAAGCTGTCGCCAGCCAAACCCACTAATGTCGCTACCAGATACGAGCTCAACAGAAATTACTTACAAACAGTACTTGCACACGATTCATTTAACCACCATTACGCGACTAGTTGCCTTACAGGAACTCGCCAATCTGGACCTCCGCAATCTTTATTGCTGAGGAGCGCGAGTGTGCCCAAGTCCGATACCGCAGCAATGTTTCAAATCAAATTAGCGTTGTTTACATTTTATAAATAGAGCGCGTTCACGTGGCGCCGCCGCTAGATAAGAGTCCAACGACTCTACCACCACTCACCGTTCGCTGTTAACATCCTCTGAGATACAAATCGAGTTTCTCCGTCACACTGACACTCGAGCGGGAACTAAAGCACTCACAACAGGCGCACTAAGTTCAGCGGCACACGCGAGGACTGCACGGCGCGACACCCACGACTAGAATGCGGGCGAGACGAACGCGGGGCGCGGGGGCGGGCTGGCGGCGACACACGGCTCGTACGAAGGCGCGGCGACTGGCACTGCGGCCGGGCGAGCCAGCTCTCCCCCCCATTGGTCGGTCGCGCTGTGACGTCACGCCAGCCGGCCAATGGCCGCGCGACGAGTACTTCACCAGGCAACCGCTAGAGGCGCTGGCGTTACGAAACTCGCCCGCCCTACAGAGCTTTCTTCAGCTTGGGCGTGTGCTTTTACGGGCGGCAAACGCCGGGAAAGTGACATTTTGAAATCAAATACGGGAACTGAAAAGTTTGATCTATGTATTACAAATTGACTTTTAACTTATTATATTGTTCTTGTATTCATAATCTTATCTGATATAACGTCTATTACTCTTACGATGTTTGTTGGGTAGTTGCCAGTTAAGGTGAATATACCTATTCAGTAGATAAACACAATAATAAATCACCGTTAAAAGCAAATTGACGGTGTCATCGGAAACAAGAATGAAGTACAGCTTATGAGAATTGATTAATTTAAATATAATACATCGAACTTACTTTATTTTGTGTTTTTGAAATAGTAAATTACGTTTCGTAAAAACGTTCTCGTTTCAATATAAACGAAGCAGAGTTTATTGAAAACAAATTAAGAGCGAAAGACTAATACGTAGAGCTACATCATTAGAGTGAGCTGTAAACAAAACCCTCAGTCGTGCCCCAGGGAGCGACAGCTGTCCCCAAGCCTCAGTGTTGCCATTAAACACCCACGACGGATTTTACAATTATTTTTTTCACAAAAACACAACCTTAATACCATACATTTAGAGTTAGTTTTGCATTGATTACAATAAAAATCCCGAATTTCTAATAGAGGCTACGAAAGACTTGATCGGAAAAGAACTCTAATCATTCTTACGCATAATTTACTTTTGATAAATTTAGTTAATACAGGAAATGTATTATACATTTATGTAAAATGTATAGAGAAGTGAAACAGCTTGTAAGGGAAATATTAACAATGTCGATGAGTCTGTTATTATTCACGCTTTTATGAAGTATTGTATTTAAAAATAAATTTATATATTTGTTTTTTTTTTTTCATTGTATACCGGATAGAGCAGGGTAGACAGAGGGAACCTAGTGTTAAAACATCTCGTTACTCACATTTCGATCGTTCATTTTTACCTCGCAATGTCTGGTTTTCAGTACAAAAAAATAGAAATATCTCTTTTCCCCGTTTAATATCTAAATGTACAACAGTCACGTTTATAGGTAAAAGCTTTTCCACTGTGTCGTTACGCGATGGCCTATATATTATTCATTATTTATTTTTGAATGAATATTCATTTTTATTTATCAGCTCTTTGTAAACTATTAGATAGGCTCTTTGTAAAGTATTGTAGTTACTTTAATATATGGAAATACGTCGATGCAAATACTCGAAACAACGCTTGGTAAGACCCAAGGCCACGATTTTACAAACATTAAACATCCGAATTGTGAATCATTACATACATCATTTGCTTTGGACATGAAACTTCCCTTATTTTAAGAATGAAAAATACTTAGTTTTCTTTTTTATTTTACTTACAACTCTGTACGTATATTCTATCTATTTATTTTTTGCCGTGTGATTCTGGCATAGAATAGGATCACCTTGGTACTGATGGTGTCGTATGAAGCGACTAAAGTACGTGTGAGAAAGTCACGTTGTCAGAAATGGCAACACGAATGGGCAGACTCGACCGGACCATTACCACCCCAGGCATTTAAAACCGGCGTTAAGTAGTGGCTTCGGCCACTGCGTTTCGCATTGAGTAATGCCGAGCCCCGACGCCCATCCACCTTAAAGACGGGCAACGCTCCTGTAGCTCCTGTGGTGCTACACGGGACCTTGGGCAGCGGTGATCACTCACCATCAGGTGACACGTACGCTCGTTTGCCAAGTCTAATCCATAAAAAAAGCGAGATTTGAACCCGTGCTATTTGAATCCGTGTGTTTTATACGTTTTACTAAATTAATACTTTTATTTCTTAAGTGTAGGTTAGCACTTTAAAATCAATAAGAACTGCATATTACAAATTATGAATGAAGAAAAATCGAGATAAAAGTTAATAAGTAACACCCTAGAGTTTATTAATTATAAATCACAAAAAGAAATCGTCTGGAAATTTCACCTTAAATTTAACCTTTTTGGCAATATATTTATATAATTATTTTGACGATATTCATTAACTACAACAACACAACGATATTCATTAACTGGTGAAATAATTACTGTATCGATATAATTTTCTAGTATAATTACAGTAATTATGAGAAAAGTATTAATAAGGTGTTTTAAAATTATGTGAAACACCATATGGAAATAGCAATACTGAAATAAATATGAGTATGGAGTGAATATTTTACATTGTTATTTATGTAAAATATATTATTTTAAACTAAAAAAATACTTAAAGAAAAGGGAATTCAAAATGTCACGGATGTCACGGTGGCAATTAACAAACGTTCTTAAGCGCTTTTGGCACGTCGAGCGAATGAGTAAGGAAAGAATGGCAAAAAGATTTATGAACGAGAGGGAGGAGGAGACCTCAGTTGCCCATTGTAAACATCTACGATACTAGGCGAAGGTCCAATAGAAAGCATGAGGACCCCGGAGGAGAAGTATGAAGAGGTTGATGACAGCGGACAAGGTGAAACAGGTACATATGTCGAGACCGTAGCGTTTGGTGCTCCATTCTCCCTGGTTACCCCGATAAGGATATGGCGTGAAACTAAGCTATTGAAGTAGAATATTGAAAATCCGATTTATTAATTTAAAAAGCGTATAAAAATTTTGAACGAAGCAGGAGAAAAAAAAATTTATACGCTTTTTAAATTTAAGTTTAGTATTTTCTGTCCTAAGTGTGGAATAACACTTTAAAACATAGTAAGAATATTGAAAATCCGATTTATTAATTTGTAACATCGAGGTACATTATTAAGCGTTGCTTGTTTTAAAATAGGTTATGCTTTACCAACTTAAAACCTACAAGTTACTGAGGATCAGACGATTTAATTCATATAGGCTAAAATTAAATATACATGAAAACGTTTTGTACGCAGTAATTTTCTTCAGACACATGACTAAGTTATGAAATGCAATTTTTTTCTCTTATCAATACTTGAAGTCATAACAATATTCAAAAAATAGCATTAGGTAAATGCTAGATTAGTTTTTGAGTATTATAATAAATTTAGAATAAATTTGTTTTGTATCTTTTTTATCAATATATTTTCTTCTAATCTAATCATATTATACGTTTTGTTCCGTATTTTATTTTATATACAAAAAATTAAAACTCATATAATTTCCAAAGAATTGTAAAGTAATGCAAGTGAAAGAGTACTTACTTACTTATCTTCACGCTATATCCCTAGCAGGGTAGGCAGAGAGAACGGAGCGCCAACGGTCTCGGCATACCTCTTTCGCCTCGTCCACTGTCATCAACCTCTTCATTCATACCCTCCTGGGGGTCCTCATGCTTTTTACGTGACCTTCTTCCAGTATCGTCGATACTGTGATTTCGAAGGTCAACTGAGGTCTTCCCCCCCTCTTTTACCACTCACTTTTCCTTCATAAATCTTTCTTACCATTCTTTCTTCACTCATTCGCTCGACGTGCCCAAACCACCGGAGCACGTTCTTCTTCATTCTCACTGTGACATCCACGCTAGTACCTACCATTCTGTGTATCTCTTCATTGGGTATGCGATCAGCTAAACTGACTCCGCATATCCGACGAAGAGATCACATCTCTACAGTATTCATCTTTGTTACATACTTCTTCTGTAATACCCACGTTTCGCTGCCGTATAACAGTGTCGGTACCAACACTGCATTGCGTACAGCCAAACGCGCAGCTATTCTGACCTTTTGCCGTCTCAACAATGTAGCTAAGGCCCCGTTAACTCTGTTAGCAATAGGCCTTTCCACATCCATTTCGTATCTTCCGTCTCTGCTAAACATACTTCCCAGATATACTACCTCATTCACTTGTTCTAATATCGTATCATTTACACTGATCTTGCATTCTGTCCTTTCTTCATTTCTTTCAAATATTAGAACCTTCGTCTTATTCGCATTCAGACTTAGACCATTATTCGCACATCCTTCTTTCAGAGTGGTAACCAACGCCTGTAACTCGCTTTCTGATAATGCATTAAGCACTTGTACCGGGGCAGTATCTCCCATAATCTCTTTCTGACAACTCTGTCAAAAAAAGTCATGTCCCGCTGATTTTCTTTCGCCGCTTCTTCTCAGGTTTGAGGCAGTAATTTTAGTGAACTATTGGTAAATTATTTGTCGTTCAAAAACGAAGCTTATAATTCTTATTTTGAATAAAAATATTTGATTTTGAATTTGAATAAACGTATGTAATTGTTAAGCTTAATATAATTATATATGGAATTAATTACGTAAAATATTTTTTTATATTCTTATAATTGTAATTATTGAAAGAAAAGTCTTCATAGGTATTTTATATTCACATTATTTGTTTATGTATCCATAAAAATATATATTTTGACAACTTTTTAAAAATCATTATATTACATAGTAATAAATAAAAATATTACAAAACATCAGTTTGTAATACTTTTCTTTTATTAAAAATAGTATTAAGAAGAGAATTTACTTCTCTCTCAGCTTCACGCTGTATCCCGCACGAAGCAGGGTAGGCAGAGGGAACCCGGGAACCTAGTGTTAAGACACTTCATTCCACCTCCGTTCCCCACTTTCCGCCGAATTTGAGGCATTGCGTGTTGAGTGGCGGAACTCAACCTCAGAATTACTTAGACATTTTACTTAATATTAATAAATTTGGATAACTCTCATAATAACAAATGATATTCAAATTAAACAAACCCAATATTCACTCTTACGCATACGTATCACCGACAACTTCCTCAACTCCATAGATACTAAAAAATCAACGAAAAAAAGCTATTCGTTAAAAAAAAACAAACAAAACTGGCCATCAGTCTTCCAGTTTAGTTTCGTTACAAAAGAAAATCCGTGCCCAACAGTTAGGCCGGTAATCTGAACGTAGGAATCCGTGCAGGTCTATTTTTGAACTCCCCTTCTAACGAATGAACGGCGCGTGCGCACCGTGTATTACAGAGTTTAATGCACTGTAACTGAAAACTTATAGTGGCAGTAATAATAAAATATATATATGCTGAAATAGTAAGCTTAAGTGATTAGAGTAAAAAATATACTACAATTTATTAATGATGTAGTGTTTTGGATAAGATTATAGTGTATATGATTGTCAAACAGTTTTAAAAATGTATAGAATTATATTAAAATTGAGAACAAATACACGCTTAAGCACTCAAGGTTTCAAGCAATTCTATATATTTTGTAATAAGCGTAGGTTACCGCAAAAAAATCAAAGTATTACCAGGAGTTTTAAATTTTTGCCTGGTTGGACGTAAGTTCTGTCTAACACGAGGACTTGCGAAATTCAACTCCTAAGAAGTAGTTTTTCTGGTAGATAATTTGTATGCAATTTCGTTACTATAAGTGCTTTAATTATGTATATGTATGTGTTGTTTTCGGGAAGTACGTGCTAAATACAACGGGATTTTGCGAAATTCGATCCCTATGGGTGTACTTCTGGAGTTAATCGATTCTATGAAACTTTTGTTACTGTGAGTGTCACAAATTTCTAGTTGTGCATAGGATAGGAGTTCTTATTTAAGATTTTTTTAATTTTCAAATAGAACAAGTAATTTCTGAAATTAAAGCAAACAAATTCTTACTCTTTATAATATTTAACTGAACGCTGTTAGTACACAAAATATATGTAAGAAGAAATAATATTCGTGTCACTTCATGGTAATATCATATAACCTAAAGCAACGACTTTCATAGTTTTGTCTGTTTGTCGATGCGATGTAATGCCGACTGCATTACATCTTTATTCTTGTACACTTTATTATTGTACACTTTTACTTGCGGCTTCACTCGCATAGTCAAATAGGAATAACTAAATACATATACCCTTTTTCAAAAATTAAATTATATGAAACAAAAAAAAATTGTCAATCCAAGCCATAATATTCTTAGATAAACGCGTTTTGTAATAAATTTTATAATAATTAATATGTTTTATAGGTACACGCTAGGCGCCACGGGGCCGTGTCCGCTATCCGCGCCCTCTGCGGCTGTAGAGTCGTGGGACGCTCACTCTGTTCTCATATTTTAAAACTGTCATGATGATGATATTTTCTAAAATATATTTTTTCATATGCCGAATAAAATACTCAACATGTTTCAGGCACAAGTTTAATTGAATAAGAACTGTGCTGTTTTAAATATAAAAGTTGTTACCTTGGGTTGTTGTTAAAATATACGCATATGTTCTAACGGATTTTCTTTAGAACCTTATAAGATTATTAATTTTGTCATACATTTTGCATAGCTACAACGGCTTATGCATCCCACGCGCTTAGGTTTTCTAAATTATTTAGTTAGTACTTCCTTAGATAACGCAGTCTACTAAACAAACATCTTGATGTTTTCACATCTGATTTGGGTATCATTCAACATTTTAAGATGAGCTTCTATTAAAACAATATTCAAGTATAACAAGAAAGTAACCTAATTCTTGATATCAGTGATAAAAGTATTATTTCTTTGGATGTATATATATAAACTAAATTGTGATTGCGGCTTGTCTTATATTAGTTAAAAAAGTGAACTATCGATGTTAAGGTGAAGGAACACATTTGATCTGAATATGTCAAAAAATCCGCAGTGTATGAGCATATAGCGAATAAATCCAACCCCTACATCAGGTTTGATAAACTCCACATCCTCATTAGGCACACACATATCCCTAGAATGAGCAGTGGGGCTAATGAAATACAAAAACATCCTAATTTCAATAGAGGGGATGCTTGGAAACCAGAGGATAAGATACTGTAAGCTCTTTCTCCAAGAATCCAGTGGAGTACGCGAGGCAATTAAGAAATCGTTGGCGTTAGTTTTAAGCAATAATTATGTCAACTGACAGACGAATACCGCCTCACTACACTTCAGTTGTGACCACGAACTACTGCAAATGTTCGAAACCTCGGGCTGTGTATTGAAATTAAATATACATATGTACTTAGTTAATCCGGTTAAATAAATTTGTTTCATTTAAAAACATTAAGTTCCTCAAGTTAAATTGAATACTAATTGAAATATTAATTAATTATAATAATGAAATATTAACTAATAATAAGCAATAAAAAACAATAAAACAAAAAATAGAGGTCAATAGATCTCTAGTTTTTGTTTAGACCTTAGTAAGTGCTTATTGTTGGACAATAAAAAACAAACTACGTTTCATTAAATTTAAATGCGATAAGACATAAACTGTACATATAAAATTAATTTGTTATTCAATAATGATGATTTTCTGATGTACAGAAGAAATTATTGGAAAACTTTGCTTTTCATCTCACTTAGGCACAGTAGCGTTGGGAGTGTATTTGTCAAATTGAAAAAAAAAAACAAAAACGACAGTTTGTAGGATTTTTTTTCAATTAAATATCTATAAAATAAATCTTTTTAGATTTTTTCCTTTACTCGTACTGTATTAGTTTTGAATTGTTGCTAAAGGTTCTATTTTATTTTGTTCTAATGTAAATAACCTTTAAACAATCTTACATTACGTAGTCTCTTCTTACGTAGTCAAAAAAGAGATAATATATTATATATTTAAGAATTATTATATATAAAAAAAATATTCTGTATAGAAGAAATTATACATTCTTTTCTGAAGTAATCTTAAATATAAGCATAAGCAAGAGCTCTGTAGATACAGAGCTCTTGCTTATGCTTATATTTAAAATTACTTCAGATAGAAGGCAATAAAATATTGGCCATTTTCCCTAATCCTATCGTACTTACATTATAAAATTAAAAGTTTGTGAGGATGAATGTTGGTTCCACTTTGCTGCCTCGTGCGGGATACAGCGTGAGGCTGAGTAAAATAAGACGCCAGCTTCAATTTTATCATTGTAGCCAATGTATATAAAATATCTATTTACACAATTTCTAGCCTATGTGTTATTCTGATAAAGCCTAGCCTAGCCTATGTGTAATTAAATAGGTGGAAAGTTGGGAACGGAACGGAGTGTCTTAACACTAGGTTCCTGAGTTCTCTCTAGACATCCTTCTATGTGAGGGATACAGTGTAAAGCTGAGCGGCGTAAGCGCTATTTTAATATACATATACGCTACATTATTGTATAGTTTTATCCAAATTTGATGAGTATATTAACACTTACTTAGGCTACAACTTATATAAATATTTTTATAGTTTATTTATGATCCGAGCAAAGCCGAATTGGAGTCGACACTAAAGTAAAAGCTTATAATTTTATATTTCAAATATATTTTTATCAATATTAAACTTCCAAAATTTGAAAGAGATGAGCACAAACTACAAATTTACTCAAAACACACATATTCTTATGGTACCGATTATGCTAACCTTTCGCCTGTCACATTGGAGTCTCCCACAAGGTACAACATTTAGTTCTAATAACGTAAGTAAATGGTTCATTAATGCAAAATGAACTCTATATGCAGTACAATAACGTGTACAGTTATAAAGCAAAATGCTAGGATATGAGTTGTTATTTTCCAATAGTTTTTTGTATTAGACCCACGTGGTGTGCCACATGTTTGAGAAGATCATCCCACTACAATCCGGGAGATAACTTGGTTTAGATAAGCTTAGTATTTTCTTAACTTTTAACCTTTTGCAATTTTGAATATTAGAATTACAAGATTATTTCACACCAAAGGTGACAATCGGTTGACATGTACAATGTACAGGTACGGACTGACGATCATGACACCTGTCCTAGTTCGTAAATAAATACAAATCAATATTAATTTATGTAAATATATTTATCTATTTTTATTTCATTATATTACACTAAATCTAATTTAGCTTTTTGACCTTTATGTGGATTTAATATATGACTTATACAATGTCTAAAATTACATTCTAGTATGCTAATATAATATATAAAAACTTATTACAAAAATATAAATAAAATTGATTAATTTAAATAATCAGTAATATCCAGACAAGGTCCGTATATATCTAAGTCAAAACAAAATAAACTTGATTTGTCAACCTTCAATTGCTAATGATCCGCTCAAAGGTATATTAAAATTAACAATTTAATATAACAGTCAATGAATCAGAAATTCTCATGAAGACGATTGTGGGCCATATGTGTTACACATTGTAGCATCCCTCACTCCAACCTCTAAGGGAACTGAAAAAATATATGCGCGCACAAAAAATTGCACCTCTATAATGAAGAGATAAAGTCCAAACTGGTTTCAATTTTACATTTACGTATCTTGCGTCGTTGAAGCGACATTTTTTTCTGAGAATTTACTTTAAAGTTCAATGACCTTGTAAGAAATTGTGATTTTTGGGTAATATTATGATATCTTTTAATTTTTTTATTTATTATAAGTGATATTGCATTAGTTGAGTTTAAAATTATAAGAAAAAAGGAGTTAAATTTTAGATAACGTTACTTTAATATTTGCATAGAGAATGCTAACAACTAATTTAGCAATGTTTCATCTATGGAAATATATTTTATAAAATGCAATTATTTTTCGATATGAAAGTATACTTCGATTTGAGGCTGAAAGCAACCTAGGGGCAAGCCTGTGACTGTGCTAGCGATAGGTTGTGAGTTCGATTTCCACCCAAAGGAATAAAATATTTAATATATTCAAATGAAATATTTAATATTTTTATTTCGTCGCTCTGGTAACAAGGCAATGCGCGACGCTGAGTCGCAAGTAAACAAGGAATGATTTTAAATTCGGCAGAAAGCGGAGAACGGAGAATCTCGACTCTAGTTTCCCAGGTCTCCTCTGCCTACCCTGCCAAATGCGGGATACAGCGTGAAGCCGTAGCAAAAATTGAAACCTACGCAGTTACATTTATCATTTACGGAAATCTACAATGAAGATAAGCGTTCACAGAAGAATATATCTTTTAACTTTAAATTTATCAATAAGATAAATACAAAGATTTCGACCATTTTCTTATTGTTTATCAGTATACGTGTGACACGTTCAATGTTCAACATGTGGTTAACAATAAGCACGCTCAGTACAATTGCAGTTTTAATTGTGGGCCAAGAGGTTACTCTGCCTAGAGTAACTATAGCCCAGGGAACCGTTGTTGGTACGACGGCTGTTAATGAATCTTATTTTCAATTTTACGGAATTCCTTACGCTGACTCTACCGCCGGAAGTAACAGGTTCAAGGTATGAATATATTTTTTTATTTATATTCTATATTCTTATTTCTTATTTTATTCCTAAAATTATTTTTTATTTTCATTACCGTTATATAATATTTGGATAAAATATAACTTTCGTCGTATGTTGTAATAATTAATATTTGTTTAGTTACACTTCTTTAAAATATAGTTTTAGCACATCAATGACAATATTGTTAAGATGTTAAGGTATATTGAATTGTATTGAATATTTTAGGCCCCGTCCGCTCCACCTACTTTTGAAAGCGAATTTTTAGCAAACCGTCACGGTGTCAAATGTATCAGAGCCTTAGGTAGCGGTTATGAAGGAACTGAAGATTGTTTGGTTTTAGATGTTCACACATCTTCACTAAACATTAGTAGACGTTTTCCAGTTATGGTATGGCTACAAGGCAAAGAATTAGACAACGATAATAATCCAGAGCTTTCTTTTAAGAAATTTGTAGAAAAAGACATTGTCTTAGTGAATTTGAACTACCGTGAGTCAGTTTTAGGATTTTTGTGCTTAGGCACTGAAGGAGCCCCTGGTAATGCTGGGCTCAAAGATGTTATTGCTGGACTAAAATGGATACAACAAAATATTGCAGCATTTGGTGGAGATCCAAATAATGTTAGCTTATTTGGACATGGTAGCGGTGCATCTATTGTAGATCTAATAACATTAACTCCAGCAGCTGATGGCCTCATCCATAAAGCAATAACACAAAGTGGAACAGCTTTGGCACCTTGGGCAGTTACGCGAAATAATTTAAAATATGCAGTACATGTAGCCGAAGCTCTTGGTCATACAGTTCAAGATATTGAAAGTTTGTCAGATATTTTATCAAGGACCAGTGTCGCGGCACTAATGGCTGTCATAAATGAACTTGACCTTACAGATAATTCATTGGCATTTGCACCTTGTGTAGAAAGAAATGTTGAAAATGTTGAAGCAGTATTATTAGCATCGCCATATCAAACAATTATGGAAGGCAAACAGTTACAAATTCCATTTATGACTGGTTTTGTCGACAATGAAGGAACCTTAAGAGCTAAGCAGGCTCTTAACGGGGATTGGATGACTAGAATGGAAGAATCTTTTGAAGATTTTCTCCAAACTGACTTGATTTTTTTAAACCAAGAACAGGAACATGAAATTGCAGAAGCAGTCAAAACATTTTATTTTAGACAAAATTCTGTAAATACGACCAACGTGTCTGATTTTATACGATATAATGGAGATACAATGATATTGATTTCTGCAATAAGAGAAGCTCGTATGCGGGCAGCTTCTTCGACTGCTCCAGTATATTTATATCAATTTTCATATAGTGGTAATCTTAGCGCAAATGAACAAAGACCATTTACAACTGATACAGCAGCACACAAGGAAGAATTATTTTATATGTTCTATGATGACGATAACGTAGAACTGTCTACATATGATATAATAGTAAGCGACATACTTATAGAAAGATGGACTAATTTTGCAGCGAACGGGTAAATTTCAATTATTTTATATGCTTTCTTTTAATAAAGACTTCTTTTAATGAAGTTTACTCTTTAACAAATATATACAGTTTATTATTGTATAATTAATTTATTATTATACAAATAATAATATATTTTTTATACTTTTAACATATTTTTTTAACAGTATTTTTATTTTAACAGTATACCATCTAGTGTTACGTCACAAACTACTTGGCAACCGTATACTCTGACCAACAGTAGCTACTTACGAGTACTAGATGACGAAGAAATTATTTCAAATGGAAATTCAAACTTTGATGTTCAACTTCAAAATCCACATCCAGAAATATTAACATTTTGGGACTTTATTTATGCTTCCCATTTCGGTGACGCGGAAAGTATATGGAGTCTTACGGAAAGAAATGATCAAACCAATGAAACTACAGAACAGACTGAGACAGAAACTGAGGATGATACTACGAATACTGACGTAGGAGGAAGTGAGGACAACGAAGATAATCTAGCAGAAGGAGATTCTGTAGATGGTAACGAGAATTCTCCGGGTTCAGCATCAACAGCAGTCGGATATACATTTGCAATACTTACTATGTTCACACTATTGGATAAATTCCACAATTTCCAAATACTATCATAACGACTCGGTAGAACGTTATAGCTACCGTTTCAGTTTGCATTAGGTGGAAAATAACTATTTAAGCTGTTTAGATTTTTGTCTAAAGTCTAATACAGTTTTTGTTGTGTTACTTGCTTATTTATAGCTTTTTTTAAATTATATAACTGCTTTTATGTATATGATAACCTAAATTCACTTTACAAACAAGTAGTATTTATTAATACTTTGTAGTAATTGTCATTTCACTAACGCAAATAAAATATTTATTGACATGATATTTTTAATATAATTTAGATAATTCTCCACATTACATATATTTTCTAGCTAGCTCTAGCTATCTGTGGCCTCTTGACCTTGGTTAAATAGAAGTAAAATAAGTAAGAAATAAAGAATGTATTACAAAATATATCCTAAGTGCCTGGTAACTCTTAGCAAAGCTGGAGTGGGAACCCGAAACATCAAAACAAGTAACGTGATCTAATATAATCTATAGTCTTCCACGATAAAAGGATTAATTAACCCGCACAAATAGAATTGTTTAGTTACAATGAGGAGTTCTTGAGATTAACGTGTTCTAACTAGAAAGTATGGATGAAGATACACTCAATACTATAATACAACTTCAACGTTAGTAAAGTTTGATAAAATTTTATTTTACCAGATATACAGCTACTTACGTATGTGCTTACCTTGTACGTTTATCTCAACGGTTAGATAAAACATCTTCTATTCTTCTAGTTTTATTATTTATCATTTTAATATCTACAATTCTTTTTTATATTGTATAATAAATATTTAAAATATGAAATACCATTTATTTCATTTATAAATAATTCATAAATCAAAGCTCAGTTTCAAAAAATATATCTATAGATTCCATATAAAACAACCTCAACGTTGTATCTATATAGGGTTAGATGTCAAATAAATGAGAATTAGTCGTATCGAAATGGTAATTTCTTGGAGGTCGTGAAAAAAATCTATTGTACCAGGTGGGAATCGAATCTTCTACCCTCATGCTTTATAATCATACAATGTGTTACTATACCATAGCGGCTGCAACTTAATTTAAATTGAAACTAAAGTAATCACAGGTCTACAGAATGAAAAAAGAAGTTATTATATGAAACACAACGATAATATGTTAAAATATTCGTAACCTATACAACAACATGTGAGTTTGGATATGTCTTAAGTATTTTGAAATTTCTATGTAATTGTTTCAATGTTTAGTAAAATAATTTATATATGTATTTTAAATGAAAAAAACTGAACCGAATTAATAGCGTATATTGAATATTCTACTTTTTTGAAACTCAACGTTTCGAATACTTTGCAGTAGTTCGTGGTCACGGGTAGATTGAGGTTGGCATCAATCAGTTGTCATAATTATTATATCAAATTCCCGCCAACAATTTCATTATTTTTTTTTAAGAGTGAGTTCCAGGAGTTATAAAGTTTCCAACCATCTTCTCTCTCTACCACCTCGGAGAGTGTGTAGTAATCGCGAAACTTGTTTATAATTACTTGTTTATATTTTTGTATATAACTAAAATTCGATGTACCTTAATAGTTAAGGGTGTAAATTATTTCGTAAATTGTTACAAAGCAATGAAATTTGATGTTGATAATCGAAATTTTACTTATTAAAAAATTACCAAGTCAAATTTATTTAAAAATAATAATCTATAATTAGAATCAGAAATTATACAATTTTACACTTACAAAAAAATTACGTGTTAAATAGCTGTGCATGAAAGTTCAGAAGGTCACAACTACTTGAGCCAAAGGTAAGGTCAAACACGCACGGTTTTATGCAGTTCTAGAAATCATTTATTATTCATTCCATACAAAAATTGTCTTGATAATTACAATGTAGAAAATAACAAGAAGATCTTATATGAATTAGTTAGTGTTTGTTTATAGCTGGAGATGAGACATTTTGGTAAATCTCAACAATTTTATTGGTGATGTTGTTAGTATTTGTTCAGATTTATGTTATAGATATATGCTGCATAGGAGAGAAGGCAATGGCAATCTAGTGTGAGGATCTCAGTTGATTACTTTCCCCCCAATTTTTCAGACTTCATAGTCTAAGATTCGCTTTGTCTTGGTACTAGATAGAGGAAATGCAAAAAACATCTGTTTCTTGGTATTTTTTTCCGTTATTTGTACTAATTTTTTCATCCAGTAAGATTTTAAATTTTAAAGATCTTATCTGTAAATAATATTTTTTCAACATTATTATAATTTCAAATTATGATCATAGTAATAATAAGTCGATATTTTAAAACACTCATAAAACAATGTATATCGATTTTAATAATCGCCCACTAGTTTTGTTTACATGAGACGCTGATGTTGACCGTAAAACTGTATAAGGGAAGCCGTAAAAACTGCAAAACTGAGCGTTTAATATACCAAAGGACTGCAGCTGCATTTAATCATAAATTCACGATTAAACAAACATCGGTATAGCTTTAAGATTTATGTATTAAATATTATTTTTAAGTACTTATGATTTAATAGTATTTTGTAAGTGCTGCCTTTTTCTTACAATAACACAATATGTTTATTAAGCAGCAGAATAATTTCGTATAAGTTTTACTTAATTTGGACAAGCAAACAATAAAAGAAATCCCCGATCCCAAAAAGTGACTACATTTTCTTGGCAAAGTACTTGTAGTTCTATGTTAAGAACCACATTTATTCGCCATACACAGACAGGTCAAACTTATGACACCTTTCTTTTTGCGTCAGGGCCGAAATTATTGCACAATGTTGTTTTTAAACTAGTTGAACACAATTACAGACTAATTTGTTCTATATATTTGACTTATGTATATATATTTTAAATGGCGTGGCAGGACCCAACGCTTCATATTTTCACTTTTAAATAAATTGAGCATATTATTATAAAATATGTAAATACAAATTTTATATAATTATTAATATCTCTAGGTTTCCAAGTTCCCGCTGCATTCCATACCAGGTGTGGGATACAGTGTGATTTTTTTTTTTACATTGATAACTTAAAGAGTGGCGTTGTGCTTCGACACAAATTTCTCTCTGCTCCATGTTATATGCGGGACAAAATGTTAATGCTAGAAGCCTAGCTTGCTTGCTTGGCGAGAGGCCTGTCGTAGTGCAGCAGCACAAGCGTGTGACTGTAACCGACTGTTTGCGGGTTAGATCCCCACTCGAAGAAATAAAATATTTAATATTTTCAAATTAAGTGTTTAATGTTTTCATTTCTTCGCTTTGGAATCAACGTAAAGAGCGGCGTTGAGTTCTGCCACTCAATCCGCAATGCCTAAAATTCGGCAGAAAGTGGAGAAATCAAGTGAAACGTAGTGTCTTAAAACTAGGTTCCTAAGTTCCCCCTGCCTACTCCGCCATGTGCGGGATACAGTGTGAAACTAAAAGTCTTTATTTGTAAAATTTATTTTAAGACCAGCTTGTATACTTACAAAATTCTCAGAGATTATTAAGAAAAAATACTTCATCTTAAACACATTAAAATAATATATTATTCATTAGGCATAAGTAGGTAAGTATAAGTACATTCGGTGCATTTGGCTGAAATTGCCGTGCACACGTGCGGCTCACGATTTTTAACGTTACTCTTTTGTTGCGTTATCCTATTATGGATAAAATTCTAATTTCAAAACGAATTACTTTTATCTGAACATTAATAAAAATTTGATATATAGATTATCACTTATAATTAATGTCAACTAATCACTAAATGTGTATGGAAGATATATCTATAAAAAAATCTTGTAGAGAACGTTTGTCTGTGCATTTGTTGTCTGTGCAATATTAGAAACGGCTAATGAAGTTTAAATGCAGTTTTTACTAATATGTAACTTATGCAGTTTTTACTATCCTTCATCATTAAGTGTTAATTTTATTTAAATTCGATTATTTCATATTCGATTTAAATTCGAATCGATGGTAAATAAAAAAGTTACATCACTTTAAAATATATTGTTCGAAAAAATTTCTACAATTGATTTTATTTATTTAGCTGAAATTTTAGTTTTCAATCTATAGATATTGTGTTAAAAGTGATAAGTTTATTAACAAGACAGTAATTGAGACTATATTAAACTACTACGACTATATTAGTAAAGACTATATTTTAAATACTTAAATAATAATATCTCATAAAATTAAACACAAATTTATAAAATAGTTATAATAGAAGTAAAAATTTATCAATAATTTAAATTAAAATAAAGTAATGTCCACGTAATACCGCTACTAAGAATTACCGATAGACGCCCGTGCCGCAGCCGCCTCTTGCGGGCCATGTGGCACATCCTGCTCGTTCAGGTTACACTGAGTGACGAATGCATATGCTTCACTATATAGATATAAGTATTGTAAATCAAATCATAACTCTCATATGTTGTTGTTTTGTTATTTCAAGAAAAAATATTAAATTGGTGTCAAGAGAAAAAACGCTTGAAAAATAGACAATGCATGATGAATGGATTATGTTAACATAAGGTCTGTATTTAGAAGAATATCATGAAATTAGTGGGTGTGAATACTAATCCTTGCAAAAATTATAATTTGATTTGAAATATGTTCTCGCGTATTTTAGGTTACTGGTGCTTATTAAAAAGCTTGCCATTAGTAAGAGTAATCTATATATTTTTATTCTTATTGTGTATATATAACATTCTTTTAATATCCTTAAGTTAGGTAGAGCGGTGTAATCGTAAACGAGGAAGTGAAATATTTAATATAATTATTTCTTCGCTTTGATAATAAATCAAGATGCTGCGTTGAGTTCCGCTACTCAGCTATTATGAGTTAAATGGTCTTGACGGACAGATATATGGACAAAAAAGGGAACTTGGATTTTTTGTCCTTTGAGATACGGTGCTCTATACATAACCAACTTTACGCTGTATCCCAAATAAAGCTGATAAGGCGGGGAGAACTTAGAGCCGAGACACTCGATGTCTCCAACATTTTTCAACGACACAGCTACATCTTTTCCTATTTCACACTTACGAATATTATTCAACTTGTTTGGTATAGAATATGTATAAGTATTCAGAATTAATATAATATTTGATGACAGCATGGCAAAATAAAATAACATCTGACTGTAAATATGAAAAAAGTTTTAATCCACACAAAGGGGAATGGTTGCATTTAATTTATTTTCATTTATTACTTCTGATAAACAAAATAAGCAGTGAGCAATATCTTGAAAATGCAACGAGAAGTCCATGACAGGGTGTCTTAACATCAAATTTTCTCTATGTATCATACTTTGTGAATAAACTAAATATTCATAAACAGGTTTTTTAGGTTATGTAAAATGGTACTTACCCCAACTAGACTTGCTCATTACGATCTGCTAATGAGTTTTAAATGAAATTTTACGATTTAACACTGAAGATACATTTATGGCCATTTAAACGATACATGGACTATTAGGAGTTTTAAAAGTTATTATCCAAACAATACATCCATGGCTGGGTGTCGTGGTGATGAATATAGCTAGCTTGTGATTTAAGACTCGGTTTCACTCAACTCTAATTAATTACTTGAAGACCAGACAGTTTAATTTAATTACCTGTCGCGGCGCAGCGGCACAAGAGTGTGACTGTAACCGACAGGTTCTGGGTTCGATCCCCAGTCGAGCAAATGAAATATTCATTTAATATTTTCAACTTAAATTTTTAATGTTTCATTTCTTCGCTCTGGTAATAAGGCAAAGCGCGGCGTTGAATTCCGCCATTCAATACGCAATACCTCAAATTCGGCGGAAAGTGGGGAACGGAAGTGGAACGGAGTGTCTTAACACTAGGTTCCCGGGTTCCCACTGCCTACCCTGCCTCGTGCGGGATACAGCGTGAAGCTATAAAAAAAATGTAAGGTAATTTCTGGCGAAATCGTACTCCACTCTGAGGAAGAAAGACGCAAATAAACGTAAGCCTTGAATCAAGTGGTGGTTGAACTGAACGGACAGAAGCAGACTGACTTCCTTTAAGAGGTGAAAAACAAAATATTCTGAATATTTATTCCTGGCGTTTCTGTAACGGTAACCAACGCCATACAGGCTGTCTTGACAATTACATTTTTGCAATTGCTATGTCCAGATAATTGTATGTATATAAAACTGATCAAATGTAAACTTATCTCTGAATAGAATATAAGCCATATACCATATACATAATACATTTAATTTGGGAACCTACGATTAAGACACTTAGACAATTCCAGTTCCTACCATCGGAACTCAACGCCGCACTTTACCTCGTTACAACCAACCTAGTTAAGACCAACATAATAAATGCACTAAATAATTAAATTTCCTCAATCGAGAATAAACACCATTCTCTCAAAACTTCTTTAAAATCTATACCACCGACAGTAATTTTGCAACAAAATTCATCCAGGACACTTTTGCACTTGCATTCAAAATAATAATCTAATCAACGTGATATTCATCGGATATACGAATGTATATACTGAATATGCAATAAGAGAAATTTACATATGCATGTGAAATTTGGTCCTTCGAGAGTGCTATACAGTTGCAATGATATTAGTTACTTTTATTATTGGAAACATACTATTGCATCCCATAATATGCAAATGTATCAGTGTTACTAGATGGTATTAGATATATGAAGGTTCGGGGTAAATTGTATAAGATCTTGATTTCCGGAAAGCTGAGAACGGAGTTCTAATAATCTCAATGAAGTAGATATTATAACAAAACAAACTTAAAAAAAACATTTTTTTTAATAAAATTTCGGGAAATATTTTACAAATGAATAACATGGAAATTTAAAAATGTTATTGTTTTTAAAGTAATTAAAGATTAAAATTTACGACAGAATAAAAATAGTACAAAATTCTGGATTTTTTTTTCTTATCATGTTTCGTTTACAAATAGCTTAAGTTGATACGCTTCACCTACAAGGCAGGTATTTTTTTTAAATGGTATCTTATGTTATATATAATTTAATGTATATATGTTTTTGTTTTAGCTTCGTTCGCTGTATCCTGCACTTAGTAGAGTAGGAAGAGGGAACTTAGGAACCTGATGTTAAGACATATCATTACCATTAACCCACTTATGTTCCTAAATTATCACCGTATTTGAAACAGTAAGTGTTTAAATACAATTAATTAACAAACAATGCTTCAAATTTGGCGGAGCTTAACGCTGCATTTTGCCTTGTTACCAGAGCAAGGAATATTATCTTAATGTATATAACTTATATTTTAAAGTAAAAGTAACAAAAATGGCAGAGTTATTGACCTTTTTATATTTTATTCTATACTTACATTGAGTATATCACAATTAAGCCTTTAATCCATTTTAATAATATACTCAATCGAAACAATACTAAAAAAAACAAATTAGATATGAAATAATAACTACTCGTACATTCACTGACAACGGAAGCGTCTAATATCCTTGAACTTTTCCATATAACATTTATTTCAAGAAATAAAATCGATGAACGAATTGTAGTTCCATATACGAATATAGAAGGACTTGATCCTTGACCGAATCTCTAAATATCCTATATCGAAAATACTTCGAATTAAATATAAACCTACGAGCAAAATTAACTTAATGGTTATTTTACTTTCGTACCTACGTTTATAAAAAATCTTTTGCATTGCACGACACGCAATACGCTTTGAAATGATTTAAAGCTTGAAAAGATTTTTCAGTAGTTTAATTTAGTTGTTTATGTCGGTTGTTTATTTAAATTTATTTGTTTGTTTGATAAATATTTACTTCAAGGCCTTTTAGGAATAATAATAATTAGAATTATAGCAGGTCTGTCGTGGCTTAGTGGTAAAGGCGTGTGACTGTAAACGTGACGTTGAGAGTTCGATCCTCACTCCAGGTGGTAAAATATTTAATATTTTTAAATAACCTATTAAATATTTTAATTTATTCGCTCTGGTAACAAGGTAAAGCGTGGCGTTAAGCTCCGCCACTCAACACGAAATTTTTCAAATTCGGCGGAAAGTGGGAAACGGGACGGAATGTCTTAACACTAGGTTCCCAGGTACAATCTGCCTACGCTGCCGTGTGCGGCATAATAAGTGCATGGCAAAAAGAATTATAGCATTAATTATCCTTATTGTCTGATATAGTTTTTTGTTTATTTGGTATATATAAGGTCTTTCCTTAGAACAAACATGAGTAATGAATTATAAAACATCACATACTTCAAAAGCAAGAAAGACGACTTCCGTTTTTATGATCATTCTCCTCTCCTGCTTTGAAGGTGCTGCCATAACATATAAAATTGTAAAACCATCTAAAAGCGCTTAGATTTCATACCACTTTAAAACCTAGACTGAAAGACATACAATTTCTCACTTTTTCCAACATTGTCGAAACGTCAAGCCGTCATGTATTGAAAAATGGCTCGAACAGCAGAATCACCTAGTGAATTATAAAGCGGCTTCTCCAAATGCTTTTAGAGAAATGAACAGTTCCTCTGTTAGTGCATTTCTGGGCTTAATACGTCTTAGCTCCCGTGATACGGCTGAGTAATTGCTCCTATATCGGGAAGTTGTGAATCAATGATCTGTGGGATTATAGACAGTGCTATGATAAACTGTTTGGTACTAAGTTATTAGTTATTCGATAACTGTTAGGTTTGTAAGGTACTTTACTATGGATGTTTAGCGATAAAACGGAAATGTCTGCTTATTAGATTTCGATATTGTTTTATTTTTACGTCTTTTTTTTTCTTTTATCGTGACATCATAACGGGATAGTAAAAATGTTTTACATTTTTTTTAGGTATAAACTTTTTTTTATTCTACAGAGGACTAAATTGGATCTAATTAGTAATGAGACTAAAATTGTACAGTGGATGTGAATAAAAAAGCTATTATTTTTGTACATACATAGCTTCACGCTGTGGCACATGGCAGGGCAGGCAGAGGAAATTTAGGGATAAGTGTAAAGACACTCCGTTCTGTTCCTCACTTTCCGCCGAATTTGATGCATTGTGTGTTAAGTGCCGGAATTCAACGATGCGCCTTTGCCTTGTTACCAGAGCGAATACATAAAATCAATATTTAGATTGAGAATATTAAATATTTCATTTCCACATGTGAGGATTGGTCCAACAGCATATCACTTTAACAGTCACACGCTTGTAGCCCAGCGCCACGACAGACCTATTATTTTTCTATTATAATAAAAAAAAAATATAAAAAATATATTCGACATTTTATAAACTAGGATATTATAATCTGTTAAACATAAACACATTGAAATAGTAGGATACTATAGCACAACACTATTATAAAGTCAATTGTCGTCACCGCTTGCAATTACGTAAAACGAAATAAAAGGAAAAAAATAAATACCAATATCTATTTTTTAAATGCCATTAAAATGCCTTTTGCTCTGTGTCGTCTACGTAAATTACGTCCTATTTACCCTTATCCAGTTAACAGGAACATATCATCTGCAAGTATGTGTACTTCACGTGTGGCGTAGGCGGTCACATGCCTTACGAGTATGTTTGGCGCACGTGAGACATGAAAATATGTATATAAACTTAATTTTAGTATAAAAAATAATATAAAACAAGCATTAAGCTTCTATTGTTTATATTTGTATTGTGTGATAAGTGAGCTTTTTCGACCTAACGAAACAATATATATATACATATATATATATATATATATATATATATATATATATATATATATATATATATATATATATATATATATATATATATATATATATATATATATATATATACATATATATATATATATATATATATATATATATATATATATATATATATATATATATATATATATATATATATATATATATATATATATATATATATATATATATATATATATATATATATATAAATATATATATATATATATATATATATATATATATATATATATATATATATATATATATATATATATATATATATATATATAAATATATATATATATATATATATATATATATATATATATATATATATATATATATATATATATATATATATATATATATATATATATAAAAAACAAAAAATATATTATAATTAGTATTTTCAAGGAATATTCATAATTATTTTCAAGGAAAAATATTTCAATCTACACACTTAAATAAAATCAAATTGCGTGCTTACAATAGCCATAATTTAGTGTCACTTTACACTAAGGTCATAATAAATAAAGATTTTGTTTACAACACTAAGCAAAATTTATTTTTTATTGCTGTTAATTTAACGATTTTTACATTTAGTAACAGTAAGTAAGTAAGTATCATTTCAATAATATAATGCAAAGTTCGTTCGTAAGTCAATTATATAATGTACAGTTTTGCTGAGTTCTTATTTTAATAAAAATATTTAAATTTGAATTTAAGTAAAAACTAACTAGTAAGTTACTAGGGAATTAAATAACACATTAATATCTTAGAAATAGAAAGGTACTTCATTTTATTACATTATTATAAAAAATATGTTCGACACATTAACTTTCAATTGCTAAATTGTGACATAGTAATTTTAACTTCAACTTCTTCAACAAAGACCTTAAAATATTTAAAGTACAGGTTTTTCAGTAATTGCTTCGGATCCTTGCTAGCAATTTTCCATTATTCAAGGCAATCACGATGTGAGGAAAATTGCCTTTGATTGTCGCTTAATCATCGATACCTATTTTATACTGAAAGTCATTTAAAATGTTTATGCAATTCTATTAGAGGTTAGAATTATATGTTACTTTCATGACACTAATAGAAGCTATATCGAAGCCACAAAAAAAAATCAAAAAATAATCGAGATCTAAATAACACGAAAAAATTATATTTATTGTAATATATTTATTAAAAAAAAAGTGCAAGTTTTAATGATGACGATAATGGAATGATGGACAAAAGGCTAGACCGAATGGTCTAATTAGTCAGCACCCTGGTGAAAATGAAATTTAGTCTTCGTATAGTAACCTGGAACGCCAACGGCTTGACGGAACGTCGTTAAGAGCTTGACACTTTTCTCAAAACAGAGCGAATTGATATTGCTTTAATTTCTGAAGCATGATTTACAATCAAAACTCTATTTTTTTTAAATACTACTCTGTGTATACAACTAATCACCCCTTTTTTTGTACTTCACATGGTGGGTCAGCGGTGGTTGTTAAAAATTATTTAAAACCTCCCCCATCCGCTCGATATATATTTCACGAAAAAGGTACAAGCAACATCATATCGGGGAATCGACATATTGGCCTACAGAAAGAAATCGAATGTCAGACCTACTTGACTTCTATGTAACCAAAAACATTAATACAAACTATACCATGATTAAATCCCTCACTGACCTTTCTTCAGATCATACCCCAGTCATTTAGAATCTTAACGAAACAGTAAGTATCTCTTGTTGAGCCCCTTCCTAGATTTTGTAACTCTAAAGTATCTAACTGAGATATTGACAAACAGACAATCACCACAAAAATAAACCTGGGAAAGAATAATAATACAAAAAAAAGATGTTGAAAACGAAGTGTAGGAGTTAAACAGAATCATCTATACTGTGCCAATTTAGCAACTCCTAAACGCAAATCAAAGAATCGCCGCCAAAGCATAATTCTTATCCGAAAGTAATTAAGGAAAAAATACAAGACTGAAGCACGCTACGCAAAGTTTGGCACTCAACTGGCTACCCAAGTGACCAGAAGTATTCAATAAGTCTTCAAAAGAACTCAAAATCCTTATAAGCACATTGTCTTCTTCTTCTTCTTAGCTTCACGCTATTTCGCCTCGCTTCACTGTCATCAACCTCTTCATACTTCATGCTTTTTACGTGACCTTCCTCCAGTATCGTCGATACTGTGTTTTCGAAGGTCAACCGAGGTCTCCCCCTCCCTCTCTTACCACTCTTTCTTCACTCATTCGCTCGACGTGCCCAAACCACTTGAGCCCGTTCTTCTTCTTCATTCTCACTGTGACATCCACGCTAGTACCTGCCATTCTGTGTATTTCTTCATTGGATATGCGATCAGATAAACTGACTCCGCATATCCGACGAAGAGATCGCATCTCTACAGTATTCATCTTTCTTACATTCTTCTTCTGTAATACCCACGTTTCGCTGCCTAATAACAGTGTCAAATTCTTATGCGGTGATTCGGTGCCAAGTTTGGACGACCAGTGCGGCTGCGTCAACCTGCGAACAGACCCCTTATTCTAGCTACGATTAGATAATGGTCTGTCCCCAATTCAGCACCCCTAAACACTCGTGTGTCCATAACTTGGCTACGAATGCGCTGATCCACTAGGAATAGATCAATCATACTTCTCTCTTCCATTCGCTCCCATGTGTACATGTGAATTTGTTTGTGGTCAAACATCGTGTTTGCCACAAACAAATTCCTTTCCTTGCAAATTTCCAATATAAGCTTTCCAGCCTCATTCATTCTCTTATCACCATACTTCCCTAGCACTCCTTCGTAACCGCTACGCGCAGTTCCGACCCATCCGTTCAAATCACCACATATTATTAATTTTTCATTCTCTCTAACACTACCTAGAACGTCCCTGACACTCTCCCAAAACTCCTTGAGTTCGCATAATGGAGCTGAGGATACCGGCGCATACGCTGCTAACAAGAAAACTCTTGTTATCCCCAGCTAGAAGCGCGTCCAAAGCAGCCTCGGGTGATCGCCTTGTACTCTAACATTGCACTAACCAACCGAGAGGACAATAACACGCCTACGCCTCGACTCCCTCGCTCGCTCTCTGGTACGCCGGCCCAGAGAGCGATCCGGTTGCCAGGTAAATCGGTCGTGTCATTGCCTTTTCGCTTGGTCTCAGTCACACAAATAACATCCAGATCTCTGCCTTCCATCACATCTAATAATTCATTCATCTTTTCTTCCATCCCTCCTCTTACATTCCACGTAGCTATTTGTAGCTCCGTCCTCCACTTCCCGCCGATCCGGACATGGCGTGCTGGGTGGCGGTCCCCAACGCCGCATTCGTCTCCACTTATCACACCAGCGGGGACGCACTGGTGCGCGTCGCCTTGGGGAAGACAACCGTCAACAAACAACAAAAAGTATTAAACTTAAATTTAAAAAACGTATAAAAATTTTGAACGAAGCAGGATTTGAACCTGCACCTCTGGAAAACCGTTCCAGCGCTCTGACCAACTAAGCCATTGAACGAATGGCTTAGTTGGTCAGAGCGCTGGAACGGTTTTCTAGAGGCGCAGGTTCAAATCCTGCTTTTTAAATTTAAGTTTAGTATTTTTTGTCCTAAGTGTGGAATATCACTTGAAAACATAGTAAAAATAAAACAACAAAAAGATCAGAGAAGGTGACAGTCTTTGCCGAACACTTAAGTACAGTATTTAAACCACTTCTTGAAGATAGCCTACAGCACACGAGACTAGTTAACACATACCTTCAGTTACCCAGTCAGACGTTCCCCCATTGTGTAGTAAACTCTTTGAACGGATTTTCATGAATAGAATAAAAGAACACCTTGACTTACAGTATACTTACAAATCACCAATTTGGGCTCCGTGAGAAACATGGGACTATCGAACAAGTGCACCGCATCGTTGATATCAGTACATGCCTAGAAACTAAACTCTACTGTTCTTCTGTTTTTCTCGACATTAGTCAGTTTAACAAAGTTTTTGATCAAAGTTTATGGATGCTATCGAAAAATGGCTAAAGCAATGGAGAGTAAAACCCAATGAAGGTAAATCGGACCAAGTTTCCTTTACACTCTGAAAGGAAACGTGTCCGCCTGTTAAGCTAAACAGAAAAACCATCTCTCAAGAGGATAGTAGGAAGTACTTGGGTATGTATCTAGATAGGAGACGGACCTGGCAGAAGCGCATGTTTATGTACCTAGACCTAGGAATTAATACGGTACGGCAGGAAATAGCCCACATTAGACTAAAAATGAACTTGCTAAGGTACTGAGCGGAGAAGGTGGCCTTTAGCATAACCGGCTAAAAAGATCGGTTGTACCAAATCTACACAATAGATTTAGCCAACGATAAACATCACGAGAGTAGTTGGGGAGAAATTCTCCAACAATAGGCTCTAGGAGAAAACAAAAAAAAATAGATAAATGTATCAGCCAACAGAGTGGCCTATTATTTATAATCAGATTGCATTGCGGAAGACACAATAAAAAAGTTTCATGACATACTATCGCCTTGTTAGATAATTGTTTAGGTTATGTTTTGTGTTGTAGGATTTGTAATTTTATTTGGTGAATATTAACACTCATGTTTTTTCCTAAATAATTCCTTTATCAGGTGCTTTATCACAATAACGTCGAAGCATAGTCATAGTATAAGTCTTAAAGCCACCCCTTATTTTCTGCCCGAGTCTTTTTTAGGTGTTGAAGGATTTGAATTTATATTTATTATATGATATAAGTGTGCGACTGTACCCGCGACAGCTTGTATGTTCGATCTGTATTTGAGATCATTTCCACCTATTTAATATTTTCATTTCTTCGCTCTGGTAAAGCAAAATGGAGCGAGCGTTGAGTTGAGTTGAACCACACAATGCGTGATGCCTCAAATTCAGCGGAAAGTGGAGAAAAAAATTAAGTTTCTTAACACTAAGTCAACACTGTCTACCCCGCTACGTGCGGCTGGGTAGCTTAGTATTTACTTGCACTAAGTTATATTTATTGAATGCAACTGCAACTGTTAAGTGTAAAATTTGTATATGAGTATCTCTTAACATTATTATTGCAGCACACCGTGATCAATGCGACCGACGTAAACTTCTATAATTATAACATAGAAGGCAAAACATCTCAAAAACAAATAATAAATAATGACAATAGAATATATCCAATGTAACATCAAAGTACTAAATGCGCAGTAGTCTATTACCAAAATATCTTGTCCTAGATTTTCTCACTGCAGGTAAAGTTATTTAAAGCCTATATCAGAGGCTGTTACATTGGATGTCGCTCAATTTTCATTAATAAACTACCAGGTTAAGCGGTTTTCCGTGTTGCACTGTCCAGAAATATATTCACTCTGCAATTCCTATCATTTCCGTGATCGTTTAAAAAACTTAAATTAGTCAAATATGCTTTCACATTTTGCATTTCTATTTTAATTTGTTGAATTATTTAAATACATACATAGATAAATTAGTGTTAATTGACAATTTCTGTATTATGTTTATATATCATTATGAAATAGTGCTGATATTAAGTAATCTTAAAGTCAAACTTTTTATAAAACAAATGCAATCAGCGCTTGAGAATCATGCATTTCAACTTAGCGTGTATGTCGCTGGACAAAATACAAATCTTAAATTATGTACACAATGTGTTTTTTTTATTATTATAGTAAATCGAATATTTTAATCTGTAAATTCATTTCCTTCGGTCACTTTGTAATTTTTTTAATTTTTTCTTAAGTAACTTAATATCAACGTGAATGATGCAAGATTGAATTAAACCTTCCTGATATATGTGACCTTGCTGTCAACAAATGCAATCCTAACCCGAATCCGCAAAACACTAAAATAAAAGGCCAATAGGTCTAAGGGTCATTCGCTAAGTGACTGTGACATTTCAGCTTGCATAATTGGGAACGGAACTGACATCCCCCCAGAGTGGGAGGCGTTGACTTGTCAAGTCGGGGGTTGAATTATATATGGTGGAGTATGGCTCTGCCACTTATCCGGCATTGAATAATTTATGCGGTGAAGTTGGTTTGTTTGAGCTGCATTGTCGCTTGGACAGACTGTGAGATTTGGTAGCTTTGTAAATTTGTTTCTTCTTAATTGAAAAATAACTTCTTATGCAATTAAAAAGCCTAATTTCCGTAAAGTATTAAAATAGAAAACACAAAAAAGTGTTTAAAAATAAGTATTATTAATATTTTTCTTTAATTACGTTTTTTTTTCTTGCATTTTTGCATTTTTACAGTAAAACATAAAAAGCTGTCAAGCTAGCGTTATAATCGTACAAATATTTTTATTAAACTTTCACAGGTTATTCACAGCGATCTTTGGCCTGTCAATTTGTTAATATTTCTTTAAGAATCGAACTTAATAAAATGGATCAAATAACGCTGTGTTTTAACATATCTAATAAAAACGTACATAAAACGTAGCCTAATTTAAACAGTCTCGCCTCGTCTTTACAAACCAGAAGCGTCAAAGTTTACAATAATCAACTAAAACAAACCATAACATTTTGTTATAGCGCCATAAACACATTAGTAATTATAGCACCATACATCACGTACATCACCTATGAAAGAAAAAAATCTCATTATATAAGTTAATTTAACCGTGGAAGAAAATTAAAAAGCTATTATTCGTCGCTTTGACAGCGCGTGCGCAGGTGTCACGCCGGATGCCGAAAACAACGGATGGGGGAAGGCAAGGATGAGATGAAAGAGGGCGAGATAACTGAGTACGGGAGTACATGTTGAAACTGTTTCAGTTTGCACGATCTCAAATAGCAATTAAAAATAATGTTTGTAGAATACTTTACTTGATTTGAAGTTTTTATTGTGCTTTTCTATTTTGAATTCAGCAAAGCTGTATTTATTGATGCATTATCTATTCATATATTTTTCATACCTATACATATTTATTTTAATTTAGTTTTTTGATCTTCGTAAATGAAAAAAAAAACTTCAAACTTTAAATTTATTTATATAGCAAGTGACAATAACATGTTTTATGTATGTGTACATTAATATTTATCATTCATAGACTTTTTTATTTCTATTATTTGTATATTTTGAATCTAATAACAATTAGTTGAGAATACTTAAAGAAAAAAAAAGAGTGGAATAAATATATCATTTATGAAATATTCTCATTTATAAAGATTCATACTACATTTTATTATATCACAAAAGTGCATATCATATACCATAATCATATCTAGCGACCTACATTTAAAGTAAACTGAAGATAATTAAATATTACATTGCTTGATTTCCTTGCGCACTAGTACTAATAAATTCACTTGATAATTACTCGTGCCATAGGATGGTTAGAACGTAATTATAACCTTAGTGTCTGGATGATATATAATGAAGGTGTTGTCGCTAAAGCGTTTTATGCCCATCAATAGTGGATAGTTATGGATGGATATTTGTTAAATATTATTTACTAACTTCACAATGATATTCTACACTTAAGAAAAAAATATATATCTTTTGAAAACGCAACTTGAAAATTAAAATTGAACGTAACGGGATCTAAGCCCGCGCCTCTTGGAAACTATCCAAGCGCTGTGACCAACTAAGCCATATAGTTTTCTTCTAGCTACGCCTAATTTCTTATACGATTGCTATAACTTATATATGTTCCTAGTATTTGTAAGGATAATTGTTTTAGTATCATTGGCAAGAGAAAATGCTTCTAATTAAATATTTAACATATTTTGTGATAAAAGCGATATTCCGCAGTTAAGAAAGAAAAATATTTTTATTTTATTAAGTAAGTTTACAATTTCAAATAAGTTACCAGTTTGATGACTTATGTTTTTATGTTATTATTTAAATTAATATTAAATAAAGTAGATAAGATAGGCCAGTGTAGAGCCAATTGCCATGAAATGAAATCTGCGTCATTAAATCTTATTGACGTACTTATACTTGTATCCACATATTATTATTACTACGTATTATTTATCTTAAATATTTTATGTATAAATAAATTAGAAAAAACAATCGAATTTTTCTTACACATTACATCTTTCAGTACTTAAAACGTCCCCTGACATTAATTTCAAGGTACCCTCGTAAATGCGCAAGCGCCACAGGGGAGGCGGAACGATCGAATAATGCACTCAGCGTGAAAATGAATTTCACGTGTTCAGTGTCGTCACCTGGAATCATTTGACGTTCAATAAATATGTTTTCGTGAAATTCGAAATATTTAAGTTGTTGTTCTACGAAATACCCTACGCGCGGTACGGAGAGGTAAATGTCGATTTCAAAAATTTATTTTGTTTAGAACAAAAAATCATTTAAAAAAACATTCTAAACTTTATATGCACAGAAACATGATTGGCGAAACTGTAATGTTTTACTTTATATTATATGGGCAGAAAATTGAGAACAGTTCCTCTAAATGGGGATCGAACCCACATTATCATGTTAGCAGTCTGACACCATCGTACAGTAGTGTCAATATAGTACAATTGATTAGACCTTTAGAAAAAAATATCAAGTGAACATATAAAAAGCAAATAAGATTCTGTTTCGATCGTTATATTAATAAAAGCAGATTTAAAACAGGAAAGAAACGTTATCTTCCCCTTGAGATCTCAAATTCATAAGGACGTGGATTGCCCCAAGATTTTGTCATAAAAATCATCGTACGGCCACGTTATATTTTTTTTTTAGGATAGATTCAAAATCTAATGAAATTAACAAATTAATAATATTTATTAACTTTTTAAATTTACTACAAAATAAGCATTTACTTCATTCAATTTTATTCATAGTAAACGTGTCTGATGAGTAAATTTTGAAACGTCATTTAAAGTTGATATTACTATATTATTTTTTATTAATTATTTGATTATATATATATATATATATATATATATATATATATATATATATATATATATATATTTTATAAGGCAAAGAATCTACCACGTCAAAGTTTTGAAGTAGAAGAACTACTTTAAAGCATTTCATGAACGTGCAAGCGACAGTGCGGAACAAGCGATAAAGAAGTACGATCAGCCTAAGCGTTCACATTGTTACCTGAAATTGTCTGTATCTTTTAAATAAACATAATATTTTAATTAAAGATAAAAAAAAAACGATGAACTCCTTCTTTGTACTATACAAAATAATGATAATTCAGTGATATATTTAGTTCACATATCAAAAGTTTATCAATATATTACTCTAGCAATTTCCAATATTGAAAGCAATATTTAATTAAGCCTATCTAATCATAGTTTATACTGTAAATGAGTTATTATAATTAAAATGGCGTATTAAGTCGTGCTTTTAATTGTGGCTGTATATAATGATTTCTATTTAAATTCATCCGAGTGCAATGTTTATGTCGTAATAACGACATGATATGACTAAAACGCGACAGGGTATGGGTTTGATTCTTACTTTCTAGTTTCTAGTTTTCTTCTGAAAAAAAAAAATGTATTTCCAAATAAAGTATTTAATATTTTCAAATAAAATATTTAATATTTTCGTCAACGCACAATGACGCAAATTCGGCGGAAAGTGAAGGACGTAAAACGTATAGGTCAATACTTAGTTCCCAAGTTCCCTCTGACTACCCTGCCATGTGCGTGGATCTGAAAGGAGATATAATTGATAAACTAGAAATTAATTCTTCCATTACCAATAGCATACACAATATTCTTATTAATAGCATTAATATGAATAAATCACTTGAATTAAGTAAATACTGAATTTCATCGAGCAGCTGCTGCCAGGGCGGATCTCCACCGGGGCGCCGGCGGGTCAATGCACGCAGTTCGAGCCCACCGGCTGGGCCAGCTTCCTGTCACAATTAGTCCCTTTTTTCCTTTTCTGTTACACCGTTACGGGAATAAAGTTTTTGTCACACTCAAAAAATGTAAGGATGTGACATTTTATATTTGACGCTGTTGAATGATTTGATATTATAATAATGATCTTTCTGAAAGTAGAGATAATTTCACTCACTCACTCACTCAGTCAGCTCCACGCTGTATCCCGCACATGGCAGGATAGGCAGAGGGAACTTGGGAACCTAATGTTAATATACTCCGTTACCATTACGTTGAGTGGCGGAACTCAACGCCGCAGAGATAATCTAATCACATTAAATTCAAAATTATTGATGAAGAAGTAAAAATGATTTGGAATTAGGAACAGGATAGGGTACTAAAATTCTCTTACAAGTCATTAAGTTATTACTTTGCACTAATATTCTATCTGGATAGTATCTATCTAGAGTGATGAAAAAATAAAATAAACTACTTTTGTTGAACAAAATCAGAGGATCTGAGATCAATTTTCTTCTCACATAATAAATTTATTTCTTTATTTTTTCTTTCTTTGTATTATTTCAGATATTCAAGTTCAATCCTTTGTTGATGGCTTAAGCGCAACACGCGTCATAGCATAAAGGTAAAGACGAACATCGCGTCGAGTTAGCATTCCTGAATTCACAAAAGATTTAGCGCGATGCTTTTATTCAGTTTCAATATTGATATAAAACATTTTCATTTTATATAAAATTGTTGCATAACCATGTGATATTTGTTACCTTGGTAAGATTTCTAATAAAATTATTATTTTAGAAATAAACATTTATGCACTTTCAAGGATATTAGAATAAGATGTAATTACAAATGTCTACTTTGCATAATTTTGACAAGATGATCGCTTTAGAAACATCGTTTGGACATCGACATTTGCAGCACTAGTATTCTCACGGGAGTGCTTAGAGCCTTTACATCATACCAAATGTTTTCTCTCTTTCTCTCAGCTTCATGCTATATCTCACACACGGCAGGATAATCAGAAGAAACTTGGGAGCCTAGTGTTAAGACACTCTGTTAGTTCACCACTTTCAACCGAATTTGAGCCATTACGTGTTGAGTAATGGAACGCATTGCCGCGCTTTGTGCATGTTACTAGAGCGAAGAAAGGAAATAATGACGAAATCTTTAGAAAAATAATTCACGAAATTATTTTATTTACTTCTTTAAAAAAAATAGTATTATTTCTTTCAGAAACTTTTGAATTTTTTTTTCTGCTTGAAAATATTTTAAACCAGTTAGATACTGGTTTAATCTATTCCTAAAGTTATCATTTCTTATACAACATCACATCGTTTTCAAAGCGTAAGGTCCATGACCTACACAAAATCCAATACAATGATTACCGGCAATTAGTTATTCGGATCTGTTGCATCACTAATTTAAATTGACACATCAGGCCAGACGAAAATACATCTACCGTCTGGTTCAAGTGGGGTTGGGAGGTAACCCCTTCGCCATATACTCTCAAATTTGACTCTTAACTGCATCTCAATAAGATGTATAAACTATTACCATGCACTTACGTACCATAATGGTTTTTGACACGCCCACTCTCCAAAAACACAATGAAATTTTAATAAAAGCTTTCTGATTCCGTATTAAATTCGTACCAAACTTCTGAACAAATATTCCACGCGTAAACGAGCGTGGAGCTGTTTAATTAGTAGAAATGAGTGACAAACGTTCATTTAATATTTTCTACGTTTCATTAACGATTTTGATATAAATTTAATTGAATTATAAATATAAGAGCAGCTTGTTTTTCTTCAAATTACTGACTTAAATATAAAAAAAATATTATTGAAGTTATTAATTATGCAACAAAAATAAAAAAAAACAATGTTTATATAAGACATTAACATATTTTTTATTGTATAGTATTAAAAAAAGAACAAAAAAATAAAGCTTAAGTAACTATCTTAGTTTGAGACTAGTAACATGTCTTGAGCTACGAAAGCGTCGCGCACGAGCTTCTCGCGACGCGGACGCTGCATCTTGCGCGGAACAGCGAAAATCTTCACGATCGAGGTATAAATAATCGTTTACCAATACGTCCGAAAACACGCAAACCACTGCCCGTAGTACGATATTTCAGGAAGGTATTCCCCCGTCCGTCAGACGCAACTACAGCACATCCTATTTATACGCGCCTATGTATAAATTCACTAAAAGTTAACACCACAACACACGTAACGAATATAAACTCGGAAAAGCCTCTATTAATAATCGACCGACTGACTTTGCTACCAAAAATAATAGTCTAATTGTGAAAAGTTTATGCGGGATGGGTCGTGGACCGGGGCTATCTTGGGGCGGCTAAACTTAGTGGTGCGTACGAGCCAGATGGTAAAATTAGTGCTGAGTTTCTCAACGAGACGCCGTCTGCTCTGCTGCTCATGACGACACGGCGTCCATTCACTCAGCCAGCTACGGTGACGAGCGCGTTGCAAACTGCCAAACTTATGACATCGCCATACTGCCAGGTGGACTTCGCCATGGCTTACTTCGCATTGCCTAAGGAATGCTGCCTTGATTGAACGCTGACGAACCATTTGCTACGGACAGACTTGTGTCAACAAAATATTATTCGGCATTTTCAAGGTATATAGTAGAACAAGAATTGAACCAAAGCTCTGAAGGTAACAATTATCAGATCTAGTTGAAGTTAAGCCTAGGTTATTTCACATTACAAAAAAAAAAATACAAATATCAGTTTTCTTGATGCAAGCCTGAAAAGCGGCTTAGGGGTCTGACATGCATGATATATTTTCTAGACGGTTTCTCGGTCGCAAGTTTTTCCTAAAAAAAATCAAAGGGAGACTTTTACATGTTAAGCTTTATTGGTTAAGGCTTGGACCCTGTAAAATGTGTTGGAGCGGCAATTCAAAGGTTTTTAAGGGCCGCTTGTTTCATTTCTGTAATGAGAGGGAAATTACGTTAAATGGCCAGTGAGTTTCACCAAGACCACTTACTAAATACGCCTAACCAAGACTATACAGGTATACAGGTAACAGTAAGGTTGACGTCGATACTTCACTTCTCGTCAGCGGCGAATATTTTATCTAACCGTATAATAATTCTTGTAAATAATTTTTACCGTTTAAGAAAACAGACCATTTTATAAAATTTGGAGTGAACTCTGTTTTTAAATTGGTTATTTTAAAGAGCCGTAACATAAAAAATAAATAGTTTATAAGTATATTAATATGATTATAATAATTTCTAAGATTTACTTTGATTTTATATATTGATTCTTTTGTTGCCGCACCGAAACTGTTCTTCAATACTGATTCTTATGAACAGACTGATTGGTGATCTCTAGATCTCTCTTCTGCCTTTTCACATTTTTTGTTAGTTTTAAATATTTTTGTAAATTTTTTAATTTTCTGGTGTGAAATAAAGAGTCTTTATGTTAAAGAAAATACATTAATTAATTATATTATTATTTAACTAATTTGTATAAAGTTTTAAAGAAATTATAATAATTGGGCGTATATCCTACCTTACTTATGTGAGGTTAAGCAATTAACAGTATTAATAACAAAGTTATGTCAAATTCAAATATTTTTATTCAAAATAAGAAGTTACGCTTCAAATTACAACTATTTACCACTAGTTAACTAAAGTTACTATCTCAGACCTGAGAAGAACCGACGAAAGAAACTCAACTTTTTTTTTTATCAAACCTTTACATCATGTTATCAATGACAATGGTAAATTTGAAATAGCCTGGAGCGAGCACTTTATTTCCAATGTATGCATGTACATGTATATATCATTAATGAAATAGTTAATTTGGTAATAATGTTTAATATACAAACAATTTTTTATAACCTTTTTTAAATAAACAAATTTCTCGGGCGTTTTCTATTGTAAAAGCGTACGCAATGCAATCCCATAAAAGAATATATATATATATATATATATATATATATATATATATATATATATATATATATATATATATATATATATATATATATATATATATATATATATATATATATATATATATATATATATTGAAATAAATGTAAATTATATCAAATGATCTAAAATTAATGTTCCTCTCGGAAATGACAAACGAATCTCGACACTGGTATGCTTGGGCCTTGGATAGACGCCAATTGATGCGAACACAATTATTATGATTATATGGAACACGTAGCGTGATAAATCATTCTCATTGTTATTTATTAATAATTGATTGTAGAAATAACTTCAAAAAATATTATTAATTATAATACACAAAATCAAAGCGACCTCTTCGTTTTATATATTTCTTAAAGTCCTTCACGATGCCATTTTAATATTTGTTGTGATAAAATTTATATTTTTAAAATATTTTAATCTTACTATCAATTTATTGTCAACCTCGACAGCAGCAGCGACACCGTTGCGTTCACTGTTCATCGGTTTAAGGAAGGTACAGACAGCGACTTGAGCACTGATTAAACAATGTGACAGCTTCAATTATATTTTATTACTATATGTTGGTGTACGCTACAGATTTTAAATATCTATCTTTTTTATTGTGTAGTTATCCTAATAAAATTGTGAGTTCGAAGTAAAATATAAAACTTATATATTTTACTTGAATAATAAGTCTATCGTGGCGGAGGGGCAAAGGGTTTGATCCTAACTAGAGAAAGTGAAATATTTAATATTTTCAAATGAAATCGACTTTCTCGCTGTGATACCAAAGCATTGAGTTCCATCACTGAATACGCAATGCTTTAAATTTGGCGGAAAGTCAAGAAGAGTAGGGAGTATCTTACGAGTAATGTACGTACCAATTTAAGTTTCCTCAGCTGCAGTACACGTTCACGCTGTATCCTGCACATGCCAGCAGCATGTGCAGGATACAGCGTGAAGCTCGAAATAAAAGGAAACAATCGAAGTAAGTGATGATCGTGAGGTATTTTTTATTCTTCTATACTCAAATTAAATTATTGTATCCAAAAAAATATATATTTTCGTAACTTACTTTTTGCCGAATTCTGAGGACCTCAGCTGAGAAGAACTAAACTCCACGTCATTACCAGAGCGAATAAATTAGAACATAAAAATATTTAAATTTAAAATATTAAATATTTCATTTCCTCGAGTGGGGATCGAACATACAACCTGTCGTTTTCGTTGCAGCCACACGCCTGTGCCGATGCGCCACGATGTTATATTGTTATACTCGTTTCGCTATAAAAAAAATACCGTAACAATAAAATAATACCTTTTCGTGTATTTAAAGGTACATCGTTTATTCGATTTAACATTAAACAAAATCAAATTTTGTAAGGAAAATTCGAAGAACAACTCAGACACTTGTTCATGTTGTCTGAGCGACGGCGCACTCTTGAGTCCATGCATTAATGATAAATGCTACTTCATAGGACAAGGAGCGAAGAATTTATACGAACGCTATTTATGTTATATTACTGTTTTTAACTTTACAGATATTTAATATGTAAGCTGATCATACTAAATGTGAACAATTCATTTTATTTTTATAGTGCTTCTAACGGAAATCGTGGGTTGAAGTAGAAATGTAAGAATATTTTTGAATTATTTTTATAACAAGAATGTAGAAAGTATTAATAGAATAAATATTGATATCAAAGCTTAAATAATAATAGATTTAGTAAGTTATTAAAGAATAAGCTTATTATTATAACACCTCCTCCAGTACCTGCAACGTTTGACTGTTACTGCGACAGTTCTTGTTTCATTCCTATGTCAAGGTGTAAGTTATTTTCATCTTATCGTTTTACGAACAAGATAAGGTGTCGAGTTGATTTCACATCTGGAAATGCATTGTTTTGAAAACTGGAGGTAATAAGTGTGTGTTTGAATACTAGATTCTCTCTGCCTTAAATTTGGCGGAAAATGAGGATGGAAAAGAGTGTCTTAAAATTGGGTACCCAGGTTCCCTTTGTCTACCCAAGTAAAAAAATAACCAAATCAAACAAAATAATTCCCTTCTCTTCACGTCACTAGAGTATAATAAACTAATTGCACCTTATTATTTAGTTTAAACATCGCTTTATCCTTATTTCTTTCGTAGTACCATGGTTCACAGTGATTGAAACGTAGTTTCATGGGAGCTACTTACATTTTACGTAAATAAAGGCTATAGGAATTAGTACCTATATTACTGACTGATATATTTTTTTAACACATTCCATTTATGATTGTATTCTCTTTTGATATTTTCACATGGATGCTGCAAGTTGAAATTCAAAAAGCAATAATATTAATGCATTGAGAGATCTGAGAGAAAATAAAGGCATTTAAGGCTAGTTATATATTTTAAACGATTTATTTTTTAAATTATTTTGAACGAGTTGTGTGATTTTGTTCAGTTATTTTGTTCATGGATCACTAATTTTACCTTTAAAAATATATTTCTTTTGAAGTCATTGGTTGTAAGTGTTCTAATGGTATAATCACAAAATTTTATTTCAAACTATTTAAAAATAATGTTGCTATACTGCGGCATAATAAAAACCTTTTTTTTTTCAAATAATTCCTATAAATTCAATTGACATTAAAAAAGATAAAAAAAATATTAACCTTATTTACTATTTGTCTCAAAATCCTTTGTACAAAATATTAACCGTGTCATCAATTTTTTTGCAGGCATTTCAAAGCTTTGCCGCCGAGATCTTGGCACTGTCCATTGGTTTTACGTCGTCTTTATTTAGGAATTCTACGCTGGGCAACAGCTACGTAGTGTGGCGTGCCAAATGGAGTGTCAATCTGTACACATATGTGTGTATATTGTACTATATTATTATTGAAGCCGGCCAAAACGTGGGAGTGTTATGGCGCAGTATCGTATGTCTAACAAACGTAAGTCAGTTTACTGTGTAGAATCGTCTAGGTAAAAGTTCGAGATGGCGTAGACGTAGGTATTAAGCTAAATTTGATATGTAATATTTCGATGTATATCATTAAACAAACAAAAAAATAAGTTTTTAAGTCCACAGAATCTAAAGATGCATTGACATATAATTTTTATACACGAAATTTGCCGCGTATTTGTAACAATTTATAAAATTTTGCACAAACTGTTAACATACAACAAAATTTATTTGCATATTACAGATAGAAACAATTTTATTTTATTGTGGGTGGTTTATTTCATACAAAATTAAGTTCTTATGCCCGCAAACTTAAGTTTGTCAATTTTATAAGTTGTAATTTCCGTAGACATATTATATTGAAATTTGTACAGAGCCTGGGTGGAATACACTCACGCTTGACCGTTTTTTTTTCTTGTTATTTGTTATATAGAAACAACTTTATTTCATATTTCGTCGAACTACATCGGAATAATTCTAAGGTAGTTCAAAAATTCTTAATTTTAAAAATATGAATAATTAAAAAAAAAATCTTTCCAATAAAGAAAACCTTTTACACAGAATCCACTAACAACCAAAGCGGGTATATCGCAGCGTACCTAATCCATCGTCACACTGACGGGTCATTAAAACCACCATCAAATTGGGAAATGTGAGCTCAGTTCACGCGTTAGGCGTAGAATAAACAAATAACCAAGCTTTGAAGCCGTCGGTACCCATTCAATTCTTTGTTATAACTGTCAAATTCACTTTTTATGGTACACAGCTTGTAAATAACTGCATAATGTAACGTTACTTCATTAAAGTAAACTTAACTCGAACACGAGAGTGTAGAGCAAAGTTTAATTATGAACTGACATAAGAATATTTTAGATTTACTCTACTCAAAATAAAATTTAGAATACAACTATCATATTAAAATAATACATATTAAAATAAAATTTAGATTTCGTATCTTTTTAACTGTTAAAGTATTTTCTTGTAGACATGTAAATTTTGGTGTGAGTTAGACTCTAGAAAAGCCAATTAAAAGTATGTCCACTCTCTAATTTTGATCAATTTTAGAGACAACATGTGAAGGATGATGGTAATTACTGTTTTGTTCTATTGTGTAAATATTTTTTACAGTGTAACGCTTTATGGCGCATGTGAAGGCGGTCACAGATAACTAGATAATGTCAAGAAAATCCTTTCTCATGTTTACACTCGATTTCGTTATTTTTTATAAGTTAAGTCCCGTGCATTGACTTGCCAAAGCGATAAAATGGGTATCTAACCCACAGTCACCGCGCTTTCATACATACTTAGGCCCGTAGCCGTGCCTATCGGAAGGGTATTTTATATATTATTACATTTTGAATATTAAAATTAAACTTATCTTAAACAAACAAAAAATCTACTCTATGCATACATATACACTTATATTTAATAATTTACTCCAAATCAAAACTTGCTTCGTCGTTCCAAAGCGCCTGCGCAGTATAGGGCGGGGGGCATCGTGTTATACCGCCCAAAATAGATCGCACGTGCCGCCGTGGCTGCCCACGCGCACACAAGATGGCCGCCACCTCATATGTGTGCGTTTGATTTATGCAAGCAAAACGTACTTGTACAACCTATCTATATTGAAAATTTAACTATTTTTTGCATGCATGCTACAATGTACTATATTGTAACGCTATAGAGATTATAATTCCATTAAATTTTGACTATTAAATGTGACTTTTGTTGAAGCAATGGATGATGAAAATTTGAACGCGCCAAATAGGTATGTTTGTATATAATGTGGTATGTTGTGTTTTACGTCGCATATGAACTATTAGATTATTTTGCTTATGTGTATATTATATACATACAAATTTTAATATTGTATACTTACTAACCTCAGAAATTCAATAATATTCGTTAATTTTCATAAAAACAAAAGGCGCGGTATTGAGTTTCGCCATTCAACACGCAATATTTCGAAAATTTGGTGATAATTGGATACCAGAGTTTCGTAACACTAGATGCTCTGTAAGCTATAAAAACTAAAATAAAATATTTACCATTTTCATACTTACTTACTTAAGGGTTCACTTAAAAAAATAAAATTTAGCCATGACGAACGTCCTAGAAATCACCATTGGAACTGGTGACAATTTTATATTGCTTGGATTCAAGCCAAGATGTGCGGTTTCATTTATATATTTTTTTCCAATATATTTATTAGTAACTTATTAATTATTCACACTGAATTATACAAATTAAATTTACAAAATGTCAAGTTATAAGATACAAATAAAAAAAGCTTTACTACCTTAAAAATAACAAAATAAATTGTATATTAAATATTTTTGGTTATCCTCAAAAATAATTTAACACTGTTCACAAACTTCATATTCTATGATCGTTTTATAAAAATAATAAAAAAAAATAATACTTTTGTATTGTACCATTCAAGTTAACCTTCTTTATTTTTTATTCTTAATATGTTGTGAAGAAGGGATACAAGCGTAAGAGTACGACTGCATCAGTCACAGATTGTGGGTATGACCACCTCTCGAGGAAATGAAGTATCTCCGCTATGGTAACAGGGCTATTCGCGGCGTTGTGTTTCGCCAACTAACACCCAAAGCCTCAAATTCGGCGGATAGTGAGTGGCTTTATGAGAACGGAGCGTCTTAACACAATTAAGGTTCCCAAGTTTCCTCTGCCCACCCTGCCATGCAAATGATATTGCAGAAAGCTGAAAAGAAATATTTCTTTTGCAAAACTTTTTATAAAATTTGTAATGAATCAACACTTAGTTATATCCTGTAAATAATAATTTTCAACACATGCGATCCTTTACTGTATTATGTCGGCATTTTCTTTAAAACTCTGAATCATTTCAGACAAATTATAACGCTTCATTTCGATCAGAGACAAGTCGTCACCTGACGACAATATGTCTCGCGATTAAAATAAAATATTGTTTTTTATTCATAATTACCTACAGCATGTTCAGAAATAAAGTAATTTATATTTGTATGTCATAGAAATTATATAAAAAAGCAAGATATAATTATTTTAGGGTATATTTTCCTGTGAAATATATATTTGGATCTTGAATAAATTTATAACCAAAGGATTTAATATTATAATCAATATAAAATAGTAAATATATAGTCAATAATATAAAATTTCCACCCAATTACTTAACATTTTGATGGAAAGTAGGGAGTCATGTGTCCAAATGAACAACACTAGATTCAAATCCTGTTTCCTGTGTCCAAATGAAGAACACTAGATTCAACACTAGATTCAAAGGTTTACTTTTCGTACTCTTTGATGTGCGTGATTTTTTTTTTTTGGAAAAGACGGCAAACGAGCGTACGGGTCACCTGATGGTACGTGATCACCGTCGCTCACGGCAACGAGTAGCGCCAGAGGAGCTACAGGAGCGTTGCCGTCTTTTAAAGTGGATGGGCACCGGGGCCCGGCATTACCTAATGCGAAACGCAGTGGCCATAGCCACTACTTAACGCCGGTCTTAAATGCCGGGGGTGGTAATAATCCGGTCGAGTCTGCCCATGCGTGTTGCCATTACTGGCAACGCGACTCTACCACACGCACTTTAGTCGCCTCTTACGACACCATCAGTACCAGGGTGATCCTATTCTAAGCCGGAATCACACGGCATAAAGATGTATTCTTTTTAATTCTATGAAATTTATTAAGTTTTAAATCGTTAAGTTGATTAACTATAAAGTATTTTAGATAACTATTATTATAATTGTATGGGTAAAATATTTTTTTGTGTGTGACGAGAGTGACGAGAAAATTATAAAATCAACAGCTTATATATGTACTTTTCTATTTTTACAAATAATCGACACTATAAATTACATACTCTTATCATAATCTTATCAAGAAATGATGATGATGATGATCAAATTGCCCTTTCTGTTTGAAATAAAAAACAAACAAATTTTAATGAAATATTTTCAACTTATAAGACATACTAAACATAAATTTAAAAAGCGTATAAAAATTTTGAACGAAGCAGGATTTATAAGACTTTTAATTATCATCATTTCTATAAATATTAATTATCAAGTAATAATCACAACTCAATATTACATAGAAAATAAAGTAAAACAATTGAAAATTAAGTTCACTGCTCTTAAGTCTTAACCGCGACGTCGATGCAATGTTCATCTAGAACACGCACACGGATTATGTAGGCAAGCGAGGTTGTAGGGTGGACATGATGTATTTTTTGCGGAATTTATTATAAGCCAAAAAAATACAAGGTTTTAGATTGTTATATATTGTTCTATGTTCCTCTTCTTTTATATTGAAAAATAATTTTGATCAACAGATTTCATATTTTTAATGTTTTTAGCTTATGTACAGATTATCATAAACAAACCAAAGTAACATTACTTTTAGCATTTGCGGGTAAAGTAACGTTTTACTTTATTTTTATCGTATTTTCGTTTTGTAAAATTTTACTTTGAGAACAAGATGAATATACGATAACTAACATCACCCATTGCGTTACTAAGTAGTGAATAAGAAAATGAAAATACATTAAATTTAACATTTTGCTTCCATTTTAGAAAAGTGATCGTATAAAATTAGACAAGATATTATTTAAACTATAAATCTTATTTAACATTTAATTCATACATTTGGTCACCCCACGCGCCGTTAACGCGTCGCGGCGCGTGCGCATCTATATATAGCCGCCTCCCGTCGAGCCGTAGACCGACACTGGAGATTTTCAACATTCCAACCCCTCGTATTGTTTTTTCTATTGAGGGAATAACAAGGATTATACACCTGTCAGTATGTGTCTTTGGTATTGTATAATTTACTAAGTGTTAAAATTTTATGTCGCTATAATTTATTTTATGCTGTACTTTTGTGTAGGTGTTAGATAATCATTAAAATAAATAGTTTAATGTATTTTTTATTCATACTAATGATTAGTTCTTGCATACAATACATAGTTTTGTTTCTTAAATAATAAAAAGTAAAATAATGTAATTTTTTCTAATAACTTATGTACACCATATATATAGTATACATAAGTTATTAAGATAAGTAAGATTTTGTATTTTAATTTCATTGGTTTTAAGAAATGAGTTTTTGAAATAATAAGCCTGACCGCATTATACTTAATTAAACAAGCCGAATAGTTCACTTCGATTAACGGTAGAGACCCATTTAAATTTTACAAGGTTCCTTGGGTAGATGAATAGGTTCCGAAGGTTAATTTTAATGAATTTAAACTTTTTCTTTTGTTTTAAAACATTTCTGGTCTTTTCATTTCATTTTTATCATCAACTTTTGAGTAGAGAGTGTTCAAAACTAAGTAGGATAGGGTTGATGTTTAAATAATCCAAGTTCGTTTTAACCAAATATGTATTGTAAAGTTATTAAACAATAGTTGGTATCTCAATTGGTATCGAAGAAATTTGTTTTAAATGCTACTTATCTAAAGACCATAGGAAATTTATTTATGTTTGTAGCGGAGTTCACTACCCAACACGCACGATACGTGTCTAAAAATAAATGCAAAATTGAGAACGAAATTAAATATTACTAGACTTCCTCTGTCGTCCACTCAAAATACAGAAATATATATTATAAAAAATATTATTGGACTGTTTCTTAGTAGACGGACTTAGTTTTGAAACTAGCTCTTACATGAAAAGTACTTTAAAATAAAGTAAAGATGAAATAGAAAAAAACCTCTTTAATATATTATAGGTAGGTTTTGGGTTCGATCGATCACCACTCGAGGAAATGAAATATTTAATATCGATTTTCGATTTGTTCGATTCCCACTCAAGGAAAAGAAATATTTTAAATTTAAATATTTAATGTTTCCATTTCTTCGCTCTGGTACAAGGCAAAAACGCGGCGTTGAGTTCCGCCATTCAACACACAATGCCTCAAATTCAGCGGAAAATGGAGAACGGTCGTGAAACGGAGTGTCTTAACATTATGTTCTCAAGTTCCCTTTTTTTTATGGACGAGACACGGCAAACGAGCGTACGGGTCACCTGATGGTAAGTGATCACCGTCGCCCACGGCCCCGTGTAACTCCAGAGGAGCTACAGGAGTGTTGCCGGCCTTTAAAATGGATGGGCACCGGGGCCCGACATTACCTAATGCGAAACGCAGTGGCCGAAGCCACAACTTAACGCCGGTTTTAAATGCCAGGGGTGGTAACAATCCGGTCGAGTCTGCCTATGAGTGTTGCCATTGCTGACAACGTGACTCTCCCACACGTACTTTAGTCGCCTCTTACGACACCACCAGTACCAAGGTGATTGTATTCTAAGCCGGAATCACACAGCATAATGGCCCTCTGCCTACTCTGCCATGTGCAGGATACAGCGTGAAGCTGAGTAAGTACTTTTAAAATATTTTTATAGTGATAGTTATGTGCTAAATGGCCATTGGCGAGATAGATTATATTAGAACTAATTTAATTTCAATGATTTGAGGCACTAAGCGTGGCTTTCTTTTCTAACAAACAAGGTACTATCTCTCTTTCTGCCAGTCTTGCTGTACAGAAAAAAAAATATCATAAATAATCATTAATGCTCCTTTTACAATATTCTTTACTCTTAGGGTGCGACACGTGCGCCGTGCGCCATGTAAGCCGAGATCCTTTGGCAGCTGCTGTACAATGTGACGCCCGCTGACTCAACTTGAGATGATTTCAGAAAAAGCTAATTGAATCATTTGAATTTGCAAGCAGAATTGGTACTAAGCTTTCTTTCTAGAATTATGTACCTCAGATTAGTCACAATTGTACTTTTATTTTAAAATATGGTTATTTGGTACACGGAGAGATGTATGATAAATAGCACAATGCCGTTCCTTTGTTAACAATACGAGAAAACGATGTTTATTAAAATTTCTAATAATATGGTTCATATATAAAAGGGGTCGCAAGAACAGGCTCTTAAAACTTTAAAGCTTAGTATAAAAAATATCCTATTACATTCCTTAGAAAATCTTATTTATGTTAATAACATAATTATCACAATTTCAGCGAAATTGTGTAACAGATTTGTTACACGAGTCTCTACTTTAAAGCCATTTTCTAGGGACTGCGAATTGAAATGATGGAAGTGTCATATATTTCTTTGTTATTTGACAATTTATTCTAATAAATTTTAATGAAGTAATTCTTCCGGTATTAAGTGTTATTTTAGTAATTAAAGCCCCAATTATAATTATTTTTTAAGATGAAACGCGGCCTTAAGAAGAAATATTTTAGACGGGCGTGTTTCAATATTATGTTCCGTCTGTCTATTTCTCTACAGCATGACACAGGTGTAGCTGAAAAAGATAATAAAAAATATTTTCTTTATATTATTTTTTTTTTTATTCATCGATTTACATTTCGTACCTTAGCCTTCTCTAAGTAATCTTCTGGCTGTAGAAGTTGTTAGGGAAATACATTACAGGCAATATGTTACAGGCAAGATGTTCAAGGAGTGTTTGCATACCTACTATGCTAGGATAGGCTGTGACAGGCAAAACTAACTCTGAAGTAAAATAAAATAACACTCCAATAATTTGATATGACTCCAACGCGACAGTTATGTGTCTGAACCCCACTAGAAAAAATGAAATATTTAATATTTTCTGGTAACAAAACATAACGCGGCGTTTAGTTCCGTCCCAAATCCCAAGTTTTCTCTGCTTACCCTGCCATGTGCGGGATACAGCGTGAAGCTGAGTAAGTAACTAAATGTTTATTTCCTAATTACTATGGAAAAATATGGTCGTCAATATTATTATTTCTTAATACAGGTGAAAGAATACTATTTATAAATATATATAATTAAAAATTTTCTTAAAGAATATTGAAATGTTACTTATAAAGCTGTCATATTTAAAACAAAATTACTTTAAAAGCTGTTTTATAGAATTGTAAGAAATCATAATTACATTTATTCTTGCTACATTGCTTCTTGCTTACTTTATATTGCATAACCTCTGTAGGAAGTCCTTTACGAAACTTCGCTACCCAAATATTATTACAAAAAATAACGTTTGGCGAGAGACAATGGTATTTACTTAGTAATTTTACATCTTAAAGTGTTATTCGAACATTTACGGCTATAAATATATTAGATTAATTCTATAGAAATTTTGTAGCACATCAACATTCTTAAAACCAATTTGAAATGATGAAAAAGTTACGTATTTTTTTATATTTTACTTTGTTAATATGTTATTTAAATAAAAAGAAGTAGAAACAGTAATTGTATTTACTTAATAAAAGGTATCGAACAAAATAAGACAACACTCGTCCATGTAGTTGTTCAAAATAACCAGGCATATTTATATTAATTAAATTAACACAATTCAAGAAAACTAAGTAATATCTGATACAGAATTTTATATAACAACAAATATTAACAGCTTTTGTAGTTTTACTTATAATGCACATAGCATGTATACGTAAAGTTAAGTCACTGCGTTCCCTATTCTCACCCAACTTTGATGGCATTGTGTGTTAAGTGGCGGAATTCAACGCCACGCTTCGCCTGCGTAACTTACCTTAACAAAGAGTGGAAACGAAAATTATACGTCGCCCTTACATGAGAGATGAACCCATAATCATTATATTTACATCCAGACACTGCGCCACTGCGCTACAGCTGCTTTAATTTGTTTATTTTTTTAAGAAATAAACAGGACACTTTTTAAAATTTAATATTATTTACGAATAAAATAAAATTTGTTGGTTATTTCAGTATTTATAGCCATTTCTTATACACTTAACAAATCAAGTTAAAATCTTTTGTCGCTTTGTTTGAATTTGCTCGTAAAATATGTACCTACTTTTCAATAGAATATCGTTGAGTTTTTTCATATACTGTAGAAATTTTCAAATATTATTTACTGATCTAAAACACGATTTGGCCCGCATAAACTTATTTTTATATTATAGGAAAAAAATATATATTTATTTACATAAGTTATAATCTATATATTATTCTGATTTATAATCTGTATTACTGAAAAGTATTAGTGATATTGCTTATAAATCAGTTAATCTATTCAGTAGTTCGTTCTATAAAAGTGGAACAACCCAACCCTTCAATACAAACTTTCCTATTTATTATAATATTAGTATGATCAGTATTTATCATATTATATTTTTCTATTATTTACCAATAGATCAGACCTGAGCTAGCAAAGTAGCCTTATAAAAGTCCTTTAAACGCTTATTATAGTCTTGATATTTCATTTTCAAAGTTAATAAAAAAATTACATACCATATAAAACTGACATGCATGGACTTTACAAGGTGAGTCAGTCAATTGTCTGTTTGTTCAAGACAAGGCCACTTTTGCTGTCACGTTTGAGAGACGGGCATTAGTCAAACCCTGCAGTACCTACTAGATCTATCATTCTCGCAATGACATCACTTAATTAACTGTTCCCTGAAAATTGTTGAATTCTTGCAATGTAGAAAAAAGAGAGGTTTTTAGTTATGACTTTGCATATATGTAGGTATCCATAAAGTAAGTAAATTGGTAAAAAAGTTTGAAAGTTACTGGTTAAGGAATACATACTCGATTTTTGTTAGTATTATCATGAGTAATGTATGTGAAAATGTTCACTCTACTCACTCAGCTTCACGCTATATCCCGCACACGGCAGGGTATGCAGAGGGAACTTGGGAACCTAGTGTTAAGGCACTCCGTTCCACTTTCGTACCCCACTTCCCGCCGAATTTGAGGCATTGTGTGTTGAGTAGCGGAATTCAACGCCGCGTTTTGCTTTGTACCAGAGCTAAGAAATGAAAACATTAAATATTTCAATTGAAACGATTAAATATTTCATTCCCTCGAGTGGAGATCGAACCCACAACATGTCGTTTACAGCCACACGCTTGGGAAGCTGCGCCACGACAGGCCTCTAGACAGAATCAGACAATTAATGAAATAAATCTGAGGAAATCAGTCTTATCTTTATGATTGTGTTGACTTCTCATAAATTGCAAAAATAGAGCCAAATTTTGTTGTTCAACGATTAATTTTGAGTTATCGAATTTAGATAACGGAGATATTTTAAATGTAAATATTTTCATTCCTTTTAACGTTCATGCTGCATTACTTACACAGCGGGGTAGATAGAGGGAACCTTGGAATCCAGTTCTTAAAACACTCTGTATGTATTAGGACATTGCCATTTCCCACTCTCCACTGGATTTTAAAAGCATACTGGAAACAATCCGAAAAAGTAGAAGTTTATAGTTTACATTCACGTGAGCCTCCTTATAAATTTGAAATTTCTGCGGAATTCTCATTAACTCATAACAGGAATTTGTAGACAAGTCGAACAGACAAAGCCTGACTTATTAATAGATCATTAATTGAATATTTAATTATAATTTAGTCCATGAATTCAACAATATACACAATTTTTATTTCAGATTCACGCTGTTATCCTAGAGGAAGGAAGGAATGAAGGAGGATTAAGTCACTACGTTACCCACTTTCCGCTTTTCTGGGCGTGGAGTCTTGAGTGTTGGCATTTATTGTCTCACTTGGCCTTATTATTAAAGTGAAATAATAAAAATTATTAGATATTATACTCCCTCGAAAAGGAATCAATCACACAGTCGTCGCGTTATAAATTAGCAGTTCAATAAATTAAATCATCTCATATTAGCAGTTCATTAAATTAAATTTGAATATATTTTGTGACATTACTTCTTCCAGCTATGTTTTTATAAAAGATTTCAATCAAGATTTCAGTCCAAGTCACAAATTATAAATAAGCTTCTAGTAATAACAATAAATTTAGGCACATGTAGGATTATTGGCGATCATCATAACCTTTCATGATATGTAGTATCTGTCATATTGTAAAGCAAAAATATAGTCCTCTATTTTAAATATGTTTGTTAAATGACATTTCAAGGCAACGTGGAACAAATGCGTATAATATATTTACTAATAATGGCATTTTTCGGTTGTGTCCGAATGTTTTGCGATAGTCGTGCCATGACATCGATCCCAATTTTGTATTATTTTCTTTTCAGCGTTTGATTTATTATACTATTTTATTTACTTATTTATATAACTATCTCCTAATTAATTATCAATTTAAGACATAATTATAATTAATGTAATGTAATGTAGAGATTGTTAGTTAAAATTTCAGGTAAATTAATAAAAAAATCGTAGCAATTTTGTCGAACGCCATATTTTAAATTGACGTATTTTTTTCATTTATTAACTAATTTAAATAAAACTAAATGTTAAAATCGCATTTTAATTTGATTAGCTGTTTCTGAGATTAGCCTATTTGATCGCACAGGCAAACAGACCAACAGACAAAAAAAAATAAAACTAATTTAAGAATTTACCAAAATTCATTTCATTTAAAAACTCTAATTTTTGATACACAAATCAAATAAATGTATTATATATGATAGATAATAATTTATCCTCGTGGCATTGGCTACGTCCCTACTGTATTAAGCCAGATGGATAAGTCTGAAGTATGGTTTCATAAACGTTACAAGTATAGCACTTTGTCTAATCATTACTTCGAGTCTCGAGTACATTGTCATAGCACCTGCCTCCCATTTCAAAGTGAACCGCCAAATGTAGATGTTTAAGTAGTATATATTGACTCGAGATCATTAGAAATGAAAAAGATTTTTTATCTTTTTAATGATTGTCTGTTCCTTAAATGATAAAATAATATGTACATTTTATTTATTTGCTGATACATATCTACATACACATACATACATACCCATACATACATACCCACACATACATACATAAATGTAAACAGACATATAGAGATAAATACACTTAATATTGCTCGCTAAACATTTGATTTAAGAAATAAGTCTTTAAAAAGTCGTTTAACTATCGCAATCGACTGGAATCGTCTTACATCTAGTGGCAGCTCCTTCCAAAGCTTACTGTTTTAACAATAAGGGAATTATTATAGCATTGTAAATGAATTTCAAGGATAAGATTATGATGTAGGGTGGCTGATCCCAAGAACTAACATCGCTCCTTGAGATATGATGATATTTGGAGATTGAAATCTCCAAATTGACGTTATTATATAAAACTAAGGGTAGACGAAATAACACACTTGAGACTTATTAGTATTAATGACGATATGTGTTGAGTTATGATGTAAAAGATTTAATGAAAATGGAAAAGAGTAAGGGAGAGAGAGAAATAAAAGGCTGTAAAAATATATTATTCCTTATTTTGTACAACAATTATGTTATTTTACTTTTTCAGAAATAAAAAGGTAAATATGTTAATACATCTGCAATTTTTCAAAAAGTACTTATACATTATTGGCACACAAAATAAGCGATGAAAGAAAAATGTTATACAATAATAATGAATAGCTCCATAGATATTTAATCTTGCCATTAATATTAAACATAAATTTACGAATAAGATATTGAAATTTCAATACAATGTAACTTTATTATTGTAACTTTCCAGTTCTTCAATCAAAATCACAAATAAGCAAAAAGTAATTTCAAAAAGCTCTTAAGCTACAAAAGTTAAGCTTTCAGTCTTCCTAATTATCATTGTCTTATTCATACTGAAAAGAAGCCACCGTGTTTCAGCTGACGCATTACAGGGGGGGCGGTAAGTGGGGGTTCTGGCCGCGTGCCAACCGGCGTCTGTGGCCGTGCCAAATCGGGAGTATGGAAAAAATGGCCGTCGCGCATCTTTGATATGCGTCAGCGCAACGTTGCATGGTAGGGAGAAAGGTGAAATATATATTTTTTAATTTAACTACAGCTATGTTGTGGTTGTAATTTCTTTTGCTTGTTAGGATTTATGATCGTGGAATTCAATTTTATTGATGCCATACCCCTGTTAATAGTAATATAATTAGTTAGGTGATTTTTTTTTCAGTTTCACGCTGTGTCCTTTACATGGCAGGGTATTCTGAGGAAATTTGAAAACTTATTAATTTATATATTTCATTTACATAAAATGAAATAAGATTGTAATATAATAAAAACATATCTACGGCTTTGTTAACTACGAGATTACTTAAATAAGTAATTATAATAAAGTCAATGTATTGCCCTCTAGAGCAAGAAAGAGCGGCATCGTGATTTTAAAATCATTCCATGTACCGATTTTTATATTTAATGTGCTTTTTTATCTTCACGCTCACACAACGTAGATGAGGTTAGGTACACAGAACCGGGCAAATTTAGTGCCTATTCATTCCGTACTTTCCGCCAAATTCTGGAGGCATTGCGTATTAAGTGGCGGAACTCGACGTTATTACAATAACGAAATTACATAAAGATAATAAAAAAATATAATACTTTGTTCCCCCGAGCTCCCAAAACAGCTTAAATTATTTATTTTATAATAAAAGATTCATCAATGATGACATTTATCTACATTTATATTATAGAAATAGCATAAGAAAGCTGCACTGACTTGTTATTAATTGGTTTAACTATTGTCACCAATAGAAATGTTAAAGCTTTAAAGTTTAAAAATATATTTTTATTCAGTTTTAAGAAAATAGTGTAATATATGTCAAAATAATATAAAACTATCAACTAAATCAACCAAAGTATATCTTTAAAGATATTAAATTTTAGAATTTTAAATGGGAGATGAGACACTTTTGTCATACGTAATATTTGCACAATTTTAACTTTTTACGCAGCGCACGTTGTAGCAACGCATTTTCTTATTATAATAGTAAAGAAATATAATAGCTCCTCTCTTACTGTCGATGGTGTCTTTGGGAAATCTGAAACAGCACAGTCTATTGCCTACATTAATACAAACTAAACGTATAAATTCAAGTTGTTCGTGAGCCAAAATTACCTAACTAATATAAATTCTAACTTCAATTGTTATCTATCCTAGAGTTAAATCGTAAAATGAAACTCCTAACCTAACGCTTTTAGATTAATTTTAATAATTTCAGCTTCACACTGTATCGCGCTCAGGCAGGGTAGGCAGAGGGAACTTGGGAACCTAGTGTTAAAACACTCCGTTTCACTTCGAATTTGAGGCATTGCGTGTTAAGTGGCGGAACTCAACACCGCGCTTTGCCTTGTTACGAACAGAACGAAGAAATGTAAACATTAAATATTTAATTTGAAAATATGAAATATTTTATTTCCTCGAGTGGAATTGAACCCACAACCTGTCGATTACAGTCGCCTCTCTGAGAGAGAACGAGATAAGGTATTTATTTATAAGATGTTGTTGTTCAAATAACTTATATTTGGCGCTATTAAGGAGTTGACAGTAGTCTAGTATCTGGCACGAGGTGATTGTCGATTCGTTTCTAGCTCTGGGTAATATTTATTTTAATTTGCCCAAAAAGTATATTTAAAATTTACTCATATGTATATTTCATATCAAAAGACAAAATTATATCAAGTAAAAAATATTATTAGTGCTAAGGTTAAAAATTCAAAAAGAAAAACAAGTAACATAAAGCAATATAAATCACGGGGCCCTATTAAAATTTTATAGACAGCGTTCTAACACCCCGATGTTGTGTGAAAACTCGAGTGTTCTGGTACATTGCCAAGACGCAACAGGCGGGCGACAGAGGAACAATGATTTTTATATATTTTTCTTATTTTTTTTCTAACGGCCATGTTGTTTGACCACGCTTGTGACCATTATGTCGTAAAACTATGCTTCTGTGGTGGATTGGTTTTATTTCTATAATTTTGTTGTTATTTATTTAAAAATAGGATATATTATTATATGGGTTGTGGGTTCGATCTCCATACGAGAAAATGAAATATTTAATATTTTCAATTTAATATACTCATTTCTTCGCTTTTGTAACATAGTAAATCGCATCGTTGGTTTTGCAACTCTACACGTAATGCTTCTCAGCGGAAAGTAGGGAACGGAACGGAGGGTCTTAACACTAGGTTCCCAAGTTCCTTCTAGCTACCATGTGCTGGATACAGCGTGAAGCTGAGTGAGGGAGTATTTATCATAAAGCCGTGATATTTTTTTATGTATAAACTGTCCCTGATGATTGTTGTGTTTTCCAGACTATTTGGACAAATAAACGGATGATTATAAAACAACTTTTTTCCAAATTTCAAGAGATAATATGTTAATATAAGGTGTAAAAGCAAAAAACTTATTGTTAGATAATCACTATTATAAAAAAATAATTTAAAATTAATATTGGTTTAACTTGCATTTGAATCTGCTTGTAAGTGGTATTTATATAGGTACGATACATTTACAGCGAGAATTTATGGTAATTAACCCATAAGCATTCCAAAGTTATTTCATATACCATATTTCGAATAATGAAATAATGAAAATCATGATGCGAGATAAGTCTCCAACGCTTATCGGATATTTGGACTGAAGCCAAGTTTAGATGGTGTTGTATCGGAGTGTGCGTATGCGCTGAAAATGTACAGTCGATACAGAAAAATGATTTCAAATTCGGGAATTTAATATTTATTAATAAAAGCCGGCATTGGGTTCCGTTATTCAACATTTAATTTCTCGAAATTTGGGCGAAAAGTGTGGAACAATTTGTCTTACTAACTTCATACTATATGCAGAATTAAATAAATATAGAATGTTATATATACAATGTTAGTCAAAATAATTTTAATAATAAATATTTTAATTTGAGCTTTCCGCTGTGTCCCCCGAACGTGGCAAGGTTGGCAGAGAGGACGTAGGAACCTAGTGTTAATACACTCCATACCGACCCCCACTCCGTCGAATTTGCAACATAGCGTGTGGCGCAACTTAACGCCACGATTCACCTTGTTATTAGAGCGAAGACATGATCATATTAAATATTTTATTTTAAAATATTAAATATTTAATTTTCTCAAGTGGTGATGAAACCCACAACCTGTAACGTTTACAATCAGACGTTTGGACTCCTGTACCATGACAGATACCAAAGTTGTTGAATATCCTTTTAAACGAACACCGCACGATGAACAAAATATAATTATTTAAATGGTGAAAATCGATGCTCTATTGAGCTACCTTTATTTATAGAATATGCCCTGGAACGGGCAGCCCACGCGTTAGTACCGGGAGCGCGGGCGGCACTTATTACGTAGGCTGTATGCAGTGACGTACAATTTAAGCATGCACAGTAGTTTGAGATTTATACCAGCTATTGCGATAATTAACTTTCAGATTGTGTTGCATAATATAATATCTGTATATAAAAATATTAAAATTGCTTTGATGCAGCTGTCTGACTTTTAATGAAATGGCTGGCACTCAATGTATCTTTTGGGGTAAAATTTACGGCAAAACGTTTTTGTTATCCAAATCTTTGTTAGTCTGAATTTAGTTGAGAGTTCCATGAAGAATGTGAATCGGAATAGAATTGGAGAGTTGCATCACTCTACTTAGCGCATATTATAGTGGATATATTTAATAAAAAGAATAAATCAAATAAAAGCAGCGAAATTTAATTTAATAAACTTTTAAAGAGTAAAATTTGCAGAGATTATTTTGTCCGAGTGTACCGACGTGGTAAGACGATGACCTCGGCACGTCTAGCCAAATGCCGACGATCCGAACCACTGCGTTGTTACGTAGCTAACACACATTCACTTTTCAGAAAGAGTTTTCATTTTTTTCGGGAACTTCAGGAACTTTAAATAATGGATTCTGGTTGAGGCATTGACACATAAACCTTTCACATGGAAACGAGACTTCTAGAGGCATGCGAGTATTTTCTGTTTACAATACCACATATTTCAACCTTACTAGTCCTTTAAAATAGTATTTTTTCACGAATTTATTGGACATTATATTGGATTTTTTGACATTTAAAGGATAGAGATAAAGATGATTCTACTGATTCTTTTAATTAAACTTTTACGGACCATATAGTTAAATAAAAATGACATGTGTATATAGTATTTTTTAAGAATTTTCTCAATAAAAGTATTTATTTTTCCAACAGATGTAGTGGAAATGGAATTAGTGATAATAATCCGACAGGGGATGACTGTTTCAGTAATAATATTTACGTTTCGTTTGCCAAAACCTACTGTGGGCGTACTTGAGCTAATGTAACCATGAAATGGACGTACCTTTGGACATTTCTTCTTTATTTTAAAATCCCACGATTTGCGGCGTTATAATATAGGATCCATAGAATTTGCTCTACTAGACGGACTCTCGGGAGCGCAACCTCATCAATAAAGAGGATTTTTTAAGCTTCACGTTGTATCCTGCACATGGAGAGGTAGACAGAGGTAACTTGTTCTAAGAGCAACATGGAACAGTGTATCTTAACCTAGTGCTTAGATACTCTGATCTAATTTTTGTTTCTGTTTTTATGATATTTAAGCAAATTGTTTTTATTGTTTTTGTTTAACAACTACAAAATTTAAATTAAAGTGCAGTTATGTTCCTTTGATACAATGAAATTAGTAATAAAATATTCTATATGCTGGACCCACAGCTGTCGATATTACACGGGTTTAAAGTTTTTTAGTCTAAATTATGTTCGAAAATTTCGAGAAGGAAAAGAGAAGAGTTAAGACACCCTGCTCTACACTTTTTCAACGCTTTCTCGTGAAAACTCTTTCATCGCATGACCACTCTCATTTAGGGCCTGACCACAACCATCTTGTGTTTAATTAACAGAACCGTCATCTTATTAGACTTGAGCAGTTTTTTTTTAGTTTCAAGCTTTATTCTTAGTGCGGCCTCTTTGACCTTATCACTTACATATCCTACAAAGGAATCACATCTTCACATCAATAATCTTTCTTTCATTCTACTTTTGTAACATCCACTGTGTCGCACTGAATTATGTACCACCAAATGTGTAGCTATGCTAATGTTTTGCTGTATTAGCAATGCATCTATGAAACCATTCATTGAATGTTACACTTAAGTAATTAAATTTCAAACAAAATAAAGGATGATGAAAATTTATTCCCAAGCCAATCTGTATAGGTACAGAATGACTATTCTCAACATCGTGATGGCTGCACGTCACTTTATTTTATGATTCAATTTGTTTAAAAATAACATTTATTTTTGATTTCCCATTATCTTTGTCATAGCTGCACTATCTTACTTCAGTATATTCTTATAGTATAATTGGACCAGGTAAGCTTTATGATTTTGATTACTTACTACTTGTATTGCTTTATGATTACTTACTACTTTTTTTTATTTTCCCATAACATAGTACTGAATTTCAAATGTACTTTAAAAAAAAAAATTGTAACTGATATTTTAAGCATTTTAATTGGTTGTAGTTTTAAACAAAGTGTCTCATTAAGATTGTAGATACATTATTTTCGTCAAAACGTAAAATACAGCAAATTCTATAGCAAGCTGTTGCTTTATTTATAAATTCCGTGTCATATACTAAGAGGTTATCTATGTATATTTAAAATATATATATTTTTACTATATTTAAGGCCACACTACTTGTATAGCTGAAAGAATATAATACACACTAAAAGGAAACAGCTACATTACTCGAGGTCGTAATGACGTAACAAACATTAGTAATCATTGTTCGAAGGAAGTCGATTTATTAGGCTGGTTTGAAATGATTTCTATACGTTATTGATTATATCTACAATAAATAAATGTATTTTTTGTCATACGACAATTTATTCCTGAAAAATTGTGTAAATTATGAAAAAGTTAAAAATATATATATCAATAGTTGTGTTTGGGTTAACATTTTCATTTTTATAATATCCAAAAAATGTTGTTACTCTCATTCTATAAAATTTCAAAGTTATATCTACTTAAAGCTTTTAGTTAGTCAAAATTTTTTGTCGTTTTTACATTTGCGTTCTGGTAACACAAAGCGCGGCGTTGAATTCCGCGCTCAACACCAAATATGTAAATAAAATTTGAATATAAGACTCTTGGAAACAGTCCAAACTGGGCTTGTTACCTTCTTAAGCCAGTAACTCAAACTAAGCGGTCAGTTTTTCACGCGGTAAATATTTACTGATTTACTCGCTGAAACATTTTACCGAGTGACGGACGATCTACAGACGTGCAGCGTTTGTGACGACCTCAATAGATGATATTGAATAAATACACACACGTGTTTTATTTTATTATTATTTTTTCAGCTTTACATTGTATCCTTATGTATCCTGTATGTTATGCACATGACAGGGTAGGCGGAGGGATCTTTGGAACCTAGTGTTAAGGAAACTCCGTCCTGTTCTCCATTTCCTGCCTTTTCCAAAACACGGCATTACCTTTTTACCAGTACGAATAAATGAAAATATTGTTTATTTCTCAAACTCAAGCGGAAATTGAGCACACAAACCCTCACGTTTACAGTCGCATGCTTGTATCCTTGCGCCACGTTTTATTACTAATATTTTATTAAAAAATACATATTTTTAACATAGAATGAAAGTGGAAGTGAGAAGAGAAGAATGAAGACACTTAACACTAGCTTCAATCTGCCCGTGCCTGTTATGAGTATATAGAATAAGCGTAGCGTGAAGCTAATTTAGTTGCTTTATTTTCTTAATTAATCTCAATTCGAACTACTTCCTGGGGTCCGATTGAGAAATTTGTATCACGATTTTATGTCGGACTAGTGGCCTGCCCGCGGCTTTATCCGCTTTATTTAAGCGGATTATTTTATTTACTGATTTTAAAAATTTTCTTGCATACAATCATTTTTAAGACATAATTTATACATTTAAAATTAAAATTTCAGCTATATATATAAAAATTTTTTAGCAATTTTGTTGAACCAAATATTTTAAAATGCCACTACTTTTAAAATGACGTAAATGCATTTAGAACTGTTAGCCGTTTCTGACATCAGCACGTACAAACGCACAGGCAAACATACAAAAATTTAGGCAGGTTACAGATTATTGTACAATTTAAATTTTATTTGTGTTAAATAAAAGGGGTTAATTTATAAAATACGATACACCGTGAAAGAAGCATAGAAATATTTACAATATTAACTGTTTTTAATTTATATTTTATTTATATATTAAATGTAGAAGACATTTAGGTAGAAGTATATATCTTTGCCATTTAATGGATAGATGACCAAATTAGTTAAACAGAAATTCAGTTACTATCAGAGAAGAATACTATGAAGAAGATGTACGTGATTTGATTAGATTTTACCATCAGTATCGGGTCGGAAAACGGAAAAAAATAAGCGAAAATTAAAAAAAAAGCGATGCGTCACCAATTTTCGTTCGCTCGTCAATAAAAAGTTATCACAATAAATAATCGCAAACTCCTCAATAAGCAAGGCCACTATAAACTATACAATAAGTACCCATCAGTACACATTAAAAATTTCCCGGTATCGTAACCTTTACAGGCGTCATCTAGTGACTAACACTGGCAGTTGGCCAAAATCTCGACCTATATGCTAAGCCATCTCGCCTTCCTAGCAGCTTGAGAAATGAATTAGGTTGAAATATTCGTTTTATTGCCACTGTTGCGTGCCTTTAGACGTGTGTGAATGAAAAAGTATTTTTGTAATAGTTTTTTTTTTATATTTCTTCTATTTTTTTTTGTATAGTGATTAAATAGATATTGACAAATGACAAGTCACTCCGTTTTCTTACATTTTACTGTCCTTAAGAAATTTGGCACTCACGGACACCTTATTATCACTATATATTATAATATATCTCCGCTTCACGCTGTATCCCGCAAATGCTCGTTTACTTAAATTTTCGAACTCAGGACGCATGTACTTATTAAAACTAGTCAAATTAAACGTATTATATCCATTCCACGTTCACCACTTGCCACCCATGTCCTAAGGCCGCATACGTTACATTGTTATGTTAGCCGATAATCGTTGTTGCTTCCGCCGTTTAGTTTACTTTACCGGATTAATGTCGGTTTACTGTTACTGTTACGGTTACAGTGAACTCGATTGTTTATGCGCTAACCACCCGTGAGTGACCTCCGATTGAAGAGAAATATAATGAAATTCAGAGGCCAGCGGTACAAGCGTGTCACTGTAACCGATAGGTATGGATTCGATCCCCAATCGAGGAAAATATTTAAATTTAATATTTCATTTCTTCGCTCTAGTAAAAGGCAAAACGCGGCCTTGAATTCCGCCACTAAACACGCCATGCCTCAAATTCGGCGGAAAGTGGGGAACGGAAGTGAAACGGAGTGTCTTAACACTAGGTTCCCAAGTTCCCTCTGTCCTACTCTGCCACAGTGCGGGATACAGCGTGAAGCTGAGTATAATGAAATTCAATATATTTGTAGTTAATTAGCTACCATATTATAAAATACGCTTAGATTGTCAATTTCCATACATTTTTTATCAATCTATTTATAGCTTTGACCAGAGGGAATCTAGCAACCTAGCGATAAAAATCAACTTCAAATTTAATTAAACGTTTATCAAATATTATTAATTTAATTTCAAGTCAAAGATGTTAAGACTAAGATTTTTATATACTTCATTTTCCAATTATTCATCGGATAATGAACGTATTACGTGTTAAGTGGTGGAACTGAACGTCGCAATTGGTTCCACATAAGAAAAATAATTCACATCCAACTATCTAGCTTGCGTTCTGTCAATGTCACTGTGTCTGAAACTTTTTCACTTTTTGTTGATTCACACTTAGTCCTGAATTTGAGAGAAAAGTATAGAACGAAATGTTACATGTTTACACACTTTGCCTACCCTTCTTGTTATGGTTTACAAAGTGAAGTTAAAAAAATGTTAATAAATATTAAAGTACGTGTAGAAACGATAAACGATATTTTTATTACTAGAAAACATACCATTAAATAAAAAAAAACAGTTGATCTATTTTTTAATTGTTGCCATTAGTATTTGAATGCGTAAGCGGCGGCACTGCGCCCACGCTGCTAACTCGTTTCGCGTTCCATTTCCTATTTTTTGTCTATTGCAATATTAATCTTATTTTTAATGTTATAAAATTGTAAATAATTATATTCTTTTTTTTATAAAGATCATTTTGCTTGTAGTTAAGCAGGCTTAAATAAGCACTAGCATCAAAATTTGTCACTATCGTTACAGTAGAATGATTTTTCACTGAATCTAAAAGGTGATAAGAAATATAGACACCATGGTTTTTTATTAATTTATATAATAATGCATATAATAATAATGGTCTTTCGTAGTGCAGGGGAACAAGGTAACAGTACCAAGTAACATGTTGTGGGTTTGATTTCCACTCGAGGAAACGGTGTATTTAATATTTTCAAATTAAATATTTTATGTTTTCTTTTGTTTACGCTAGTAACTTAAAAAGCGCGGCCTCGAATTTCACCACTCAACACGCAATGCCTTATATTCGGTGGAAAGAGAGGAACGGAACGGAGTGTCTTAAGATTAGGTTTCCAAGTTCCTTCTGTCTACCATGAGCGGGATACAGCGTGAAGCTGAGAGGGAGTTCTCTCCATTTTAGCAATTTTAGTACTTCTTATTTTTTTAGAATACTTCCAAGTTTAAATAATTCATCATCAGTACAAATTCATGTAGGAAGCTTTTTAGTAAATAACGATTATGCAATATGCAAGGTGTGAGCGGCGTCCTTATATCATCACCTTGTTCCTCGTTATTTACATGTTATATCTTTACGGTACAGTAATACTATGCTCCTATAATATTGTTTGTTTCATCAGATTTTTATAAGAAATTTTTATAATAAGCTTTTATTTGACAGTATATGTGTTTGTACATGAGAAGTTTTGCAACATTAATTTGGCTCACTTCTCTCACTCACTCTATTTTGACGTCAGTTCTGATGACAATAAATTCACATATGTGTAATCGAGGACTTGATTTTTAAAATAAAATACACTATAAAAAAGGTATGTTTAATTAATAGTATGTTTCTTTAATTATGCCACTATAAACAATATTTTGTAAGTAAAATAGTTTAAAAAAAATATTCAAGATTTAAATAGAATACTATCTATATATATATATATATATATATATTATATCGTGGAGTAGACGAACCTGCAAAGATATTTCGTTTCACACTTTCCGCCGAATACTTCAAGTATTTGCATTTAGAGTGGCGGAACGCAACTACGCTCTTTGGCTATATAACAAAACGAGGTTTTAAAAACGATTTGAATTTTATATCTCAAAGTTGTAGGAGGAATACCTAAGAAGGTATTATCCTAACATAAGTCAAAGGATAACAATCCTCTATGGAAAGGTTAATTTAACTTAAAACAATATAACCTCAAAAATTCAGTTTCAGTAAAGCAATCCAAATCACACAAACTATAGAAAGTATAAAATAGAATAATCTCAGATCGGCGCACACGCAATGAAATACGATCCGCGCGCGTATTCCGTATACGGCGGTAACCGCGGCCAATCAGCGGACGGTCCGCCCAGCGCTATGTAATCTATTATACGATTTATGTATGTATATGTAGTTTTATGTTGCTTTGTAGCTTGTGCTATGAGGTCGTTTGCTCGGAGTATTTAAGAAAATGATTATTTATTATTTTCTTCTGTTCTGCTTTTTTATTGTCTGGTTTTTTTTTTTAATATAACGTTCCGATCGTGCCAGTTGACCACTAATCACTTGGCTAACTGCCAATGTCACGTTGTATTAGGAACTTCCTTCACAAACAGAAGTAATGCTACATAATAGGGGAATGCACATTAAAAAGAGATCCTATATCAACACCTTCTTTATTTATATAAAAAAATACATACATACATATTTACAAGTTTTATATATTTATTTTATTTATATTTACATATTTTTATTATTCTCAGCTTCACGCTGTATCCCGCACTAGGCAGGGTAGGCAGAGGAAACGGAAGTGGAACCTAGTATTATGACACTCCGTTCCACTTCCTTTCCCCACTTTCCGCCGAATTTGAGGCATTGCGTGTTGAGGGGCGGAACTCAACGCCGCGCTTTGCCTTATTACCAGAGCGAAGAAAATGAAACATTAAATATTATAAATTAAAAATATTTAATATTTCATTTCCTCGACTGGGGATCGAACCCAGAACCTGTCGGTTACAGTGACACTCTTGTGCCGCTGCGCCACGACAGGCCTTTATTATCAGTTACATTAAAATTGACATTGAGACCTAATCACAAACATTAATGGTCTCTATCTTCTCTTTTGTGATCATAACAAAAATATATGCTGCAGCTTTTGCATCGGTTTTTGTGTTCTGTGCAGTAATAATTTTATGAAATGATAAAACTCTAACGCAATTGTAAATACATCACATATGTTTCAAATATATAAAGTTTAGTAGCCTTTCTTTGATCGTTATTCTTTTATAAATAATATATAGGAATATATCATATACCTAATACTAATATTTTAATGACGAAGAAGCAGTTTCTTTACAATATATTCCATTACAAACTTCTAACATATTTCATTTTACACAAAATAATACTCACATATTATACGTAAAATACATAGCACACGGCCGCAAATTTAAATTTGGCAACTTAAGTTAATAATTAGTACATTACTTTTAAAATAAAATTTTGATATTGGTTCTGAACCTTCGATAACAAAGTCCGAATCGTATAATAAATTTCACTGAAAGCTAACCTTCCTCGGTTCCTTAAATACTACATACATTTAAAGCCTTCGGGTCATAATGACCCGAGCCTATAAATATGTGGTAATTTCTTTAAAAAAGTGATATACCGCGTTCTCTGATTTCCACCCAATTTTGGAACATTGTGAGAGTGGTGAAATGAAAAAAGCTTACCAACAATTATCGTGTTCATAGACTATCTGGTTGCAATACCATTGTCATTTTAACCCTTTTTTTTTTTCCAGCTTCACGCTGTATCCCGCACTAGGCAGGGTAGGCAGAGGGAACGTGAACGTGGGAAAGTGAAACCGAGTGTTATGACACTCCGTTCCACTTCCGTTCCCCATTTTCCGTCGAATTTGAGGCATTGCGTGTTGAGTGGCGGAACTCAACGCCGCGCTTTGCCTTATTACCAGAGCGAAGAAATGAAACATTAAATATTTAAATTGAAAATATTAAATATTTAATTTCCTCTACTGGGGATCGAACCCAGAACCTGTCGGTTACAGTCACACTCTTGTGCCGCTGCGCCACGACAGGCCTCAGGTTTTTTTTTACTTTAGTTTATTCCACCCGTAGTAGTAAGTAAGAAGAATCTGTCCACCTAGTGTTACTCACTTTACGAGGAGTTCTCTCGGCTTTGCATGTTAGTGGCGGAACTCAACGCCGCGCATTGCTTTGTTACCAGAGCGAAACTTAAACATTTTATATGTTATTGTCCTGAGTGGGAATCAATCTTACAATCGTTGCGCTTATAGCTTTGCACCAACGGGCCACGACAGCCCAATAAATATATTATAACATATCTTATAAAAATATTTCATTCATATTGAAACGTAGAAAGAATTTTTACACTTATATTACCAACCATTTTATATTTATTGCATTCGTAGGATTTACGGAATTTTGTAATTTCATTTTGGAGAAAACTCTAACTGTCGTCATATTAATACATAAAAAAAAACTATTCCACACTCCCCATATGTCTCTATGACCTCCGATACTTTTTATAATTCTTTAGGCATCGGGCGTAGAGAGCTGAAACTGTGCTCTACATCGTTAAAAATGCGAGAAAATAAAAATAATAAATATTTCATACCCCTGAGTGACAATAGAACCTACAACTGTCGCGTTTGACAACTGATAATTACAGTCCTATCTGGTACTTACTATACATGGGATACGATAAGGCTAATATTTTATTAAAAATACATATATAGTCATCATTTTTTTTTTCGCATTTTTATTTATTAATATGACGATAGTTTTCTCCAAAATGAAATTATAAAATTCCGTAAATCCTGCGAATGCAATAAATATAAAATGGTTGGTAATATAAGTGTAAAAATTCTTTCTACGTTTCAATATGAATGAAATATTTTTATAAGATATGTTATAATATATTTATGGGGCTGTCGTGGCCCGTTGGTGCAAAGCTATAAGCGCAACGATTGTGAGGCCTGTCGTGGCGCAGCGGCACAAGAGTGTGACTGTAACCGTCAGGTTCTGGGTTCAATCCCCAGTCGAAGAAATGAAATATTTAATATTTTCAATTTAAATATTTAATGTTTAATTTCTTCGCTCTGGTAATAAGGCAAAAGCGCGGCGTTGAGTTCCGCCACTCAACACGCAATGCCTCAAATTCGGCGGAAAGTGGGGAACGGAAGTGGAACGGAGTGTCTTAACACTAGGTTCCCGGGTTCCCTCTGCCTACCCTGCCTCGTGCGGGATACAGCGTGAAGCAGAAAAAAAATATTTTTTTTTACCTTTTTATACACCAACTAAGAAATAACAGTCCAAGACCAAGAGTGTCGTAAAATCACCAAGACCAAGAGTCCAGTCCAAGAATGTCATAAAATTATTGTCACATTTGAGTTTTGCCAATCAATAAGCGATGTCTTGAATAATTATAAAGTATAAGTTTCCTCTTACCTTGCTATACAATAATTTTTGTTACTTAAGAAAACTGCATAGATTTAAGGAACGTACTTAGGTGAATGAGTATTTGTAGACTAAAATTACACTGGACTAAGGTAATATACAGTTTGAAAGGTAGCCCGGTAAAAAAGGTGCTTTTCACTTTACGACTGTGTTATTTATACATATATCTATAGATAATTAAAAAACAAATATGCATACCATTGCCCTATGCCACTGTCATAATAAAAAACTTAAACTGTTCGTAATTTACTAAGTCAATAGCAGTACATTATAAGTGAAATTGGTATAATTTCCTATTATAGGTACATATTTACCTGACAGTAATGACCGACGATTGTCTATTATCAGAGATTGCTCGCTTTATTCTTTCTTTACACATTGTTCTTTTGATTGAATAAAACTTTTATAATAATTGCTATATTGATAGGAAATAAAATGATTAGAATAATATGTATATAAATATTGCTAATGTAATAGTTATCGTTACTTGTTGATTAAAGAGAATTAAATATTTGATTGTAAACATTTTTGAAATATTATTTTATTTTAAGTCTAATATCATACCATACCTCTATATTTTACATTAATATTTATTTTGCACAACCAAGGGCATTTTATATATAACAACTTAGAAAGTATTTATTTTCTTATAGCGGGGTAGGCAAGGCACTGTCATCAACCTCTTTATACATTCCCTCCGGGGGGTCCTCATGCTTTTTGCCTGACCCACCTCTAGTATCGATACTGTGATTTAGAAGGTCAACTAAAGTCTCCTCCTCCTTCTCTTACTACTCACCTTTCCTTCTTAAATCTTGTTTTTCATTCTTATATCACTCATCTTAGACTTACTCTATCATTGCATTGACCAATAAAGAGCACAATAATACGCCTACACCTTGACTTTCTCGTTTGTCTGATACACTGGTCCAGAACGCGACCCGGTTGCCAAGTAAATCGGTCGTGTAATTGCCCTTTAACTTGGTCTCAGTCATACAAATACTATCCAGATATCTCTCATCCATCACATCGATTCGTCTTTTCTGCCATTTCTCTTCTTACATTCTACGTATCTATTGACGGAGGACGGAGCTACAGCCCCGTCCTTCGATCTATTTTCACTTCTCGGCATTCCGACACGTGACGTGCTGGGTGGCGGTCCCTTATTCGTTTCCACTTAACACACTAGCAGAGACGCCCTAAAAGTGCGCTGTAGTATGGTGCATAGCGGGTGAAATGTTGCAGCGTTCTTGAGGGCTGGTAGGGGGCGCTGTGAGCAAACCTTTCATCGTGGGACGTCAACTGCTAATACAATACTAATCTTTAAAAAAACAAATAGTCAATTTATCAAAAGTTAAGTATCAGTATCCAAAACTATTTCTATATTAAGTAGTATCTAACATTATGTTCCCAAGTTCCATCTGACTACCATGTGCAAGATATTTCGTGTTGGCATACAAGAAAATAAAATGTTTTACAGTTGCTCGCTTTGATAACACGATAAAACACTTGCCATCTAAGTAGCCCAATATAACTTAACTGTGACAAGGCATCCAAAATATTTACAAATTTAAATTAATTTTAATATTGCTTTGTTTAATAAAATTTTAAGGAGAACATAAAGCTCCAAAACTATTTCTAAATAAATCAAAAACATTCGTATTAAGTAGATATACATTGTTCCCCTACTCATAAGACACCAATCCACCAATCGATAGTAACTTTCAAGCCGTCCTTGCCTCTGAATATTTCACGGCTTCAGACTTGTACACGATCAACCTACCACGTGTACAGCCTACCAGTTAAGTTTTATCGCAATATAGTCACTTTTGAAATAAAATTACAATATTTACAATAATTAACATATTTCTTTAGATATTGAATTGTTCTTTTTTGCCGTGTGATTCCGGCTTAGACCTATTCTAAATTGGAATCACCCTGGTACTGATGGTGTCGTAAGAGGCGACTAAAGTATGTGAGGAAGAGTCACGTTGTCAGCAATGGCAACACGCATGGGCAGACTCTACCGGATCATTACCACCCCCGGCATTTGAAACCGGCGTGAAGTAGTGGCTGCGGTCACTACGTTTACATTGGGTAATGCCGGACCCCGGTGCCCATCCACCTTGGCGGCCGGCAACGCTCCTGCAGCTTCTCTGGCCACGAGGCCGTGAGCGACGGTGATCACTTACCATCAGGTGACCCTTACGATCGTTTGCCGGCATTTCCATAAAAAAAATACTTAGATAATATTTTGTAGATTTATTTAGTAAATAAAAGACTACTTACTATCCCTAGAATTTATAATACCCATCATATTACAAGGTTAGGAGCACAAAGCAGAATTAAAACTTCAAAATAATTAAAACAATTGCATAGAAAAAATATATACTTTTTTACTTAATTATATAAATATGAGAATATGAGACATCCGTTCAAGGAACTGGAATATTTAATATTTTTGAAATATTTAATATTTTCATTTCGTCACTCAAGTTACAATTCAAAGCGCAGCATTGAGAGCCACCACTCAACATGTAATGTCTCAAATTCAGTGTAAAATGGGGAACGTAATGAAATATCTCAACTCTAGGCTTTCAAGGTGCCTCTGCCTGCGCTGGCACTGCGGGATACAACTAGAACATGAAAAGAAAAATCGCAATAAATATAAATAGCATATTCAACATCTCTGTAGTATAGAATTAAGTGAACTTCAAAGACATGAAACCTCATTTTCATAATAAAATAGACAAGATAATATACTACAAATTACTGTTTACATTACATATTATTCATGAAGCAATATTTCTTACTCATAATATAAATGATACCATAAGTACTGTTTAATAGAAATACATTTAAACTCAGTAATTTATTTGATAGTTGTTTTTTTTATTTTTTATTCTTTATCTTGTTCATAGCATGGTAACGGGAACTTGGGGATCTAGTGTAAGGACACTCCGTTCCTTTTAAGACACTATTATTCTCACTTTCCGCCGATTTCTTGAGATATTGCGAGAGAGGTTTTAGCATATCTTTGAATGGGTATCAAACTGACAGCCTGTCACTTTTACAGTCGCGCGCTTGTGAACCTCAACCTCAAGATTTCAATGCCTTAACTCTAAGTACAATTTTAAAACTATAGTATTATAGGTAACAATAGATAGTTTTATAGTATTAAGATACTGACATCTTGATCTCATTTTCATATTAAAATATATATAATAAAATATACAAGCGTTTATTTCTTCTCATAATTATGTTTTTAGGGTTTTACTAGGGTAAAACCTAAAAAACATATTTAGGAGAATAAGTAAAACTCGGCTTAATTTCTTCTATTTCTTTACGTTACTATAAAGTAACCTCTGGAATAGTAAGTCTATAATAGACTTACTATAATAGACTTACTTACTTAAAGTAACCTCTGGAATAGTAAGTCTATAATAGACTTACTATTCCAGAGGGATATTTAAATAGTAAATTTTATATACGTATACACGTAAACATTTAATACATAATTTTATATACACGTAAACATTTTGTTAAGTATTTCCTGTTAAAGAACAATATTTAGTAAAATCTTTAATTAATCCATATTATTTTTTATATCACTCCTTCACTCATTTAGCTTCACGCTGTATCCCGCACATAGCAGGGTAAGCTGAGGGAACTTGGGAACCTAGTGTTAAGACACTCCGTTCCACTGCCGTTTAGTAATTTTTACATTATTTTTTATAGAAGTGCATGTACATATATACTGATTAATATAGAACTATCGTTTAAGTACTATGGACTCTTGACTTACTTAGACGAAGTACTTCTAGTGTTACTCATAACAGTCTACTTACGGTTAAGCTGTTCGCTGAAATCTCTACAAGGATAATATAACAAATTTTACAATTTAGATAAAATTTAAATGTATTACAACGAAAGCTTTATATTGTAATTAAGGTATTATATTTTTTTAAACCTATTTTCTCTTTTTTAACTTCAAGCAATATCCACCGAAAGCAGGGTAGCCGTTTCTATTAAGATTTTTCCGTTCTCTACTTTCCGCCGAATTTACAAGTTCACTGTAAAGTAGCGTACCTCACTGCCACGATTTGCCTCGTTACCAAAGTAAGAAAACTAAAATAATTATTATTTTATTAACTGAAATGAGAATTAAACCCACAACCGATCGCGTTTACAGCGGCACAGTTGTTCTTTATGAAAATTAATAACTGTTATCATGAATTATTACTAAAAGTTTTAATTTTTTACCGACTCAAGTTACAAAGTGTACATCAATAGGTGTATAATTGGTTATTTTAATCTGGAGTGATCTATAAAAGTGCGCGTGTGGCGCCGGCCCTTGTCTGAACTCTTAACATTCATAAGTAATTGAACAGAGTTTCATTCACCACCGGTAGATACTTGTTATGAGGAAGCTTAATTGAAAGACGTGTGGTCTGGTATCTAATTGTCGGTAAGTTGGCCTTTGTAAAGAAATAAGTGAAGAAGCTTTAAGTTCAATTTATGATAATAAAATGGTTTCTTCTTTTTAGTTGACTTATTAAGTCATTCAATCAATTCATTCAAATTTCAAAATGGCCTGATTGAATAAATAAACGCAAGATTACTGTAAAAAAACACAAAAAAATGATGAAAAATAGACAAAAAATAATGGAGAAATGTCAGTATGTATGTTCTGCATTACACGTTATATCCATCTTTGTCTTAATATTAAATATTTACAGATCAGGTTAACTAATGTTATTTTTAAAAGCTCTTACGGATACCTTGTTTCCATTAAGCTTAGAAAATTGTGTACGCATGAAAATTAGGGAGATTCGAGCTTGATGTAATATATTTTAAGTGAATTTTAATACTTTGCGTAAATCCTTAGTTCCCTAATGGTATCTTTTATAACGCCCACACGCCAAGGGTAGCGCAATCACGGACGGAAGTAGGGTTGTAACATTATAATTTTCAGTTACTCATTAGATGCTTATGTTGTGTAAGGTATACTTATTTTGACTTTTATTTAATAAAATCATTAAGTTAAAATGTTTTTACTAAGAATATAAGGTTAATTCATGGTATGGTGTCCAATACTCAACATGCGATGTCACACTAGGTTCCTAAAATGGGAGAAGCAAGTCGCATTACCTCCTTATGTGCTCGCTTGCTGCTGACTCTTTGAAAGCCATTCGGGAAGACCAACAAACTTGCACGTACACTAAGGGCGGTGGATCATAATTATCTAGAGGAGCCTTTGGTGATAATTCAATAAAGAGAGTTGTCTTTGGTGATATCATGTCAGGTGGAACTGATGGTATTGCTTCAAATGCCAGACTGCAAGAAAGAAAACCTTATTAAAAAATACCCCAATCTAAGTGGCGAACACGCGCGAGGTGTTCCTGGCTAATGATATGATCAGTAACTACTGCTGGTCCCGTCAGTGTACCAACCATCACCTGTGTTATATTATGCTTATATAAATAAATGGGGCACTGTTTGGCGGGGCTGGTTTTGCCTCAGATATGAGAGAACTTAATGGAGATTTAAAAATAAAAAAAAAATACCAACAAACAAACAAATAAGTAAGCGTAGTAGTCCTAGTTATATAAAATAATATAATTAAAGCAATCGCTTTTCGTAACAATAGTTAAGACATACGCTATGTGCACGAGGCTGTCCATGGTGAGGTGAAAGACACTGATTGGAGTTGCAAAGTGGATCTTTAACTACCATAGTTAAGAAGGGATAGCTATTATAAAAGGGGTCACTAATGTCCAGGCCGTTAATCTAGAGCAGCTAGGCATCACTGTGTTTAAAGATATGGCATGCGATGAGGTCGGTTGCTGGAGCTATCGGTTGCATATTTTTCAGAGCAAGCCGATTCGTTAGCTTAGCATAAATGATAATAATAAAATAAAGTTCTTAAAAAATATATATAATGTTTTTCTCATATGATTAGTAAAATATTCCAACCCTAAGTTGGACGTGATTAGAATTACTCTTCAGTCACGTTTAATGGTAATCTTAACATATGTACTACACAAAATGTGACTGATTCCTCCTCTAGTGTAGAATGTATAACTATTCTTAGAATTTCAATGATCTATTTAAACAATTCACTTGTAAAGTCATAATTATTTTTCTTATTTCTTTAACCACCAATTTCATCGTAATTACGAGTATAAATTATAAATGACGCTTTTATAGCGTAGCAGTGTCGATTGTTGTCATTTGAATTTTCAATTAAGGAAATCTTATATTACATAGCTTTACGTTGTATCCTGCACATGGCAGGGTAGGCAGAGGAAATTGGGAACCTATTGTTAAGACACTCCGTTCCCCACTTTCCGTCGTAATTAAGGCATTGCGTGTCAAGTCGCGCAGGTTAACGCCACGCTTTGCCTTGCCTTACCAGAACGAAGAAAAGAAAACATTAAATATTTAAATTGAAAATATTAAGTATTTCATTCCCTAGAGAGAGAATTGTATTCACAACCTTTCACTTCTACTAAGCCTAGTTTATAGTTATATCTAAATAGATGTAAAAAATGAAAACTAATGTACACTATAACAAAAGTAACGGACCATGATTTTTTTGTGTAAGAAATGATTATATTAATAATAAAAATACAGGTCGAATGCTAGTGTGGCTCCACAGTTGGGCTACAGAGGGTACCAATTTTGGTAAACGGAAAATTTAATTTATAATATGTTAGTTGATCAGCTTAAGTTACGGAATTCTAAAAAGAAGAATGACAGTAGACTCTCCTAGCATTCCCACACATGGAAACTTGTGAGATGAATGTTAAGTTGAAGAAATACAAGTAGATAGTAAATTGAGGAAATTATAATTATTTTAAAGAGGAATCTTTGTTACGACCTTAGCCTTGGCATCCGCTGAGAAAGGATGTTTACAATTAATTCCGATAAGGCGGCATTGAGTACAGGAAAATCATATTTCCTTTCCTTTCCACAAGAAAACTAGAACAGATTGCAGGTGAATTATTTTTTTAAAATAAAAAATATTATTTTAAGCGATAAATGAAGTTAATTTTAGTATGTTTTAAACAAGATATTATTTTATATGAACTTCGCCTTGTTCGCGCAGCGGCACAAGCGTGTGATTGTAACCGACAGGATCTGGGTTCGATCCCCAGTGGAACGGAGTGTCTTAACACTAGGTTCCCGGGTGCCCTCTGCCTACCTTGCCTCGTACGGGATACAGCGTGAAGCTAAAAAAAACAAAAATAAAATACTTCCAGTTCTATTTACACACACTATTATCTCCAATAGAAAATTTGTTGATCTCAAAATTTTTAATTTAAACAAGTTCTTATACTAATAACCTATCATCTTATGTAGTTTCTGTCGTCATTTTCTTCTCACTGTAATCATTTAATATGGTATACTCTGCAAAATCAATTCACTAGTTATATATAACGCACCTTTGCCGGTAAGTCGTGCGAAGCGTGAAGAGGTCTCATGGGTCAGTGCGTGCAGTGTTCAACGCACGAGAGAGTCCCTCGGTTGATAGGTTGACACGGCCTTTATGCGCCGCGTTTTATATTGTAAAGTCTTTTTTCCCCTTTTTTTATGTTAATGGAAAAAGTAAAAGTAATAGCCATTTATGTTAGTGGAAAATAATGGTTTATTTAGTTTGTGTTTCGTTCGGACAGTTGGTATTTTGAGTGACGTTTTCTTTATAATAGAACGTATGAACTTTGAATACTATAGAACGACGATGTAAGTATGTGTATGTATAAATTTGACGTTCAAAAAATGAAACTTGTAACTTTTTATTCTGAGTAAAATATGTTTCAATTCACGTAGGTAGGTACTACGAATTATATTATATAATAAAAATATTTTTGCGAATACCATTTTGTTTTACAATAGCTGATATGAATTATTGTAAAAAGGAGTATAAAATACTAAATATTAATCTTGACATATGAATAATGGTAATAATTTTCAAATATAATATAATACATTTAACATCAAAAAGTCACTTACTCAAGAAAGATATGCAATAGAGTACAAAGGTGAACACATGAATGTCACTATTTGAAATACATACCAATATCTTTATATATCCATAATCATGCCTTCGTAGGCAAAAACACAATGATTTCAGAACTCGGCGGAAAGTGGGGAACAAAAGTATTCTAATGAAAATGGAGTGCCTTCTTAATACTAGCTTCCCAAGTTTCCTCTGCCAACCAGGGAATACGTGAAGCGTGAATCTAAATTGTATATAATAAAAGACCTGACAGGAGGGAATTCAAAAAACTCTAGATGACTTAAAGTTTTCTGCATCTTCAACTCAACAAAACAATTATTTCCCTCAAGTGGAAACCGAACCCATAATTGTTTTGTTTACCGTTAGACATTGTGCCGCTGCACCACAACGATTTCTAAATAAATAGAAGGACACAGGAAATGATCTTTTTAAGGGCTCTTCAAACACTGTGACATTTAAATGACATTGACCAGTACACTTAGCCCGCATGAACCCAAGCTTTTTACTTAACTTTACTGATACTCATTCATCTTGACTTTATAAAAATCATAACTTAATTAAAAAAAAACATTGCACCAAAAATTGTAGGGACGATCAAAACCTGTGGCACACAACAACTAATAAATAAATAAAAATAATAAGTAGAACACTGGCAATATAAGGCGGGGTTAACTAAGTGAACCCAATTATAAAAAATGTTTGAATTGAAATACTATGAAAAAGCAAACTTCGAAGAAAAAAAATAATAAAATTTTTTTTTTTTTTATAAAATATTGAAATTAAGTAAATTCTGTTTGTACTTACTTGTATGTACTTGCTTGGGGGCTTATAAATATTTAACAAAATAAAGAAAAACAATATGATATAAAAACACAATATTTAATTACAATTTATAATTTAAAGATCATTGATCAGATCATAAAATGTTGCCTATCTTTTGACCAAAAGCAAGTTAGGGAGCTTTTACAAGTAGATGACGGTAGGCTAGATGACCCTTGATGCAAAATTAAAATAATATTGTTTTGAAATTTATATGCTCCAGTAGTTGTTTGAATATCAATAGAATTAAACTAGCAGTGTCACGTGCCAATTATAATATTAAATTCATTTATTCTTTCAGAAATACAGTTTATATATTTATAACTTTTTTAAACTCAATTATACTGTATTTCATATATTAAATTTATACAATGTATAGACAATGTATAGAAAATACATTGCCGCTACTGATATTTTACATATATATTTACTAGCTCTCTGTATAATTTCATAACGATGTCAGTATACATACGGACGAATATCTATAGTTGTGTTTCCGGCAAGCTCAATGAATATCGTGTTAAATCTCCGCTTTCTGCACTTTTTTTGTATTTTAGTAATATTAGTCATTGTTTGTTATTTATTAGTTATCGCTATATAACTACTATCACTTAGTGTACAGATAAATATTCCCAATTTCAAAAAAATACCATTAAATAATACTTAAAAGCAATCTAATATCAATCAAACACAAAATATTAGGCGTAGAATGCAATATTTATTAAATAATGTCTCATTATGGCGTGAGACTCAGGTAATTGATTGACTACCTGCTGCGTGGGCGGCGTGGGCCGGTTGCCATGGCAACGCCCACGCATCCCCCACCCCCCTGCGACCCGGCAGACCTTGACCGAGCTCAGCTGATAGCACGCCGGCTGGTATGAACATATGTATGTATGAATGTATGTAGACTGAAAGACAGTTTCCTTGTATGGATTCTTGTTCTTTTTCATGAAATTTTTGAAAATTATGTATGATAAATGTATTTAGACGATTTTTTGTGAAGAATGATCGAGCATTTACTTTAATTTAACTTAATTTTACTTAAAAAAAATAATTAAAAACCAGTAAGACAAAGATAATGATTGTTTGTATGAGAAACTTGTAGATCGAAAAATGTTATAAGAATTGCAGTTATAATATTGACATTAAAATACGTTCGTAAGCAATTGCCTACACTTATAAGTGTAGGTAAGAATTGTTATATACAAGAAACATAAAACTCTAAACAAGCTCCTATAACTTGCTCAAATATTATTCAAAAATAAATATAACTATTTAGAAAACGTTTAACAATTTGAGCGTAGCAGGATTTGAATTCGAACATCTTGAAAACCAGTCCAGAAGCGCAGGTTCAAATCCCGCTACGTTAAAATGTTTACACGTTTTGTTAATAAGTATTTTTCTTTCCTAAGTTTGGATTAACACTTTAAAAATAATAAATTTTAGTCTAGTTAGTTCTTTCTTAGCTTCACGCTATATTCCGCACAAGGCAGGGTAGGCAGAGGATACCCGGGAACCTAGTGTTAAGACACTCCGTTCCACTTCCGTTCCCCACTTTCCGCCGAATTTGAGGCATTGCGTGTTGAGTGGCGGAACTCAACGCCGCGCTTTGCCTTATTACCAAAGCGAATAAATGAAACATTAAATATTTAAATTGAAAATATTAAATATTTCATTTCCTCGACTGGATCGATCGAACCCAGAACCTGTCGGTTACAGTCACACGCTTGAGCCGCTGCGCCACAGCAGGCCTCAATTTTTTTAAAGTCTATATTATACTATTATCGTATATTCCTAAGTGACAGTACAATCAGATGCTACGACATTCAAATTCGTAGCACGCGTTCTACACGAGGGCTAGGAATACATTTTCATTATTAATTTCAATTCGCAGCTTTTTAATGTTTATGATTAGCTTTTTAATGTTTAAATTGAAATTCGTACATTAATATTCAGTATATATTAAGAGGCCTATCGTAGCGGAGAGGTGGAAAGGAAGTATTTAATATTTTCATTTCTTAGCTATAGTAACAAGAATCTCAATATTGCTGACTCAAATTACGCTCACACTACCCTGCCGTGCGAAATGCTATGTGTTAAGTGGTAGAACTTATATGACAAGGTACTTATATGAGATATGTACGTTACTCAGCTTCACGCTGGATCCCGCACACGGCAGGGTAGGCAGAGGGAACTTGAGAACCTAGTGTTCAGACACTCATTCTGTTCCACTTCCGTTCCCCACTTTCCGCCGAATTTGACACATGACGTGTTGAGTGGCGGAACTCAACGCCGCAATTTGTCTATTAGAGCGGGAAACGAAAAAAAATAGTGTTGTTAACATAATTTATTTATATTTATAATAGTAGGTATGTAATAAAAATGAATATAATTACAAAAGCATTGTATCTGATTTGTTGATCCGTCTAACAATAATTACTACTTAAAATACATCTGCGGATACGATGGCGTAAAACCGGATTTAAAGTGACTTAAGTACATCAACTTATTTTTAAGGAAAATAACAGTTGAATTACCTGAAGAAATTTCGCAACAATATTTTTATGGCCAAGAAAACAAATAAAGTCTGAAAGTTTTCGCTTTTGCGGTGACGAAATTACACTTATTGAGTTACAAAACTTTACAAGCTCTTTTGAAATTGAGTTATTTTTAAAAGAATAATTTTAGAGGATATTATTTAGAGAATTCAGCAAAGCTTTCTCCTTTTATGTATTTTTTTAGCTTTAAGCTGTATCCTGCACATAACAGGGAAGGCAAACTAAACCTGGGAATCTAGTATTGAGACACTTCCGTTCCGTATTTTGATACTATTGTTCCTGAATTATTTGACTTTCTTTGACCAGGAATTAACAAACAATAACAAATAATTATTTTTAATTTAAATTACTTTATAAAAAGTATAAAGTAATTACTTTATAAAAAGTATAAATAAAATTACTCAGCTTCACGCTGTATACCGTACATGGCAGGTTAGGCAGAGGGAACTTGTGAACCTAGTGTTAAGACATTCCGTTCCACTTCTGTTCCCCACTTTCGGAATTTCAGACATTGCATGTTGACTGGCGGAACTCAACGCCAAAAGTATTAATATAAACTAATAATTTAAATGCATATTTAATGTTTCAAAAGAGACTGTACCTTAAGTTATTCAGAAATTCATATACAGATTAACACAAGCTTTGTATGAAGCCCTTGATAGAATCATCAAAGAGTACTTAATCTACACAGGAACGTGGTAGAAATCAATACGCAAAATCTATTTAGCTGTACTAGAAAACACATTTCAGTGTTTCAAACCAGGCCTGTTATTTGCAAAGTGCATAGAAAAATTCATGAGCAATCAAAATAGAACTTTATTTTTAAAATGGTAAAGTACAATGTTGAATGTGTATTTAAATGTGTGGGTGTATGACGTCATTGCGCGGAACGTATAGTTAGAATATTACTTGTGCGTCAGCAGACTCGTTAGCTCAGTAGGTAAGAGCGCCGATATTTATACAAAACTTGACCATCGGAGGGCGGAGGTTCAAATCCTTCACGAGTCGTATTTCTTTTTTTTTGTTGGATTTTGTATTTCTGATTCTTATAATACATATATATTTTTCATACGCCTTGTTTGTAACCTTGTTAAAATTAAAAACATATGATAAAAAAATAATGCTACTGTTTTTAATAAAAAGTAAGATTTGAGAGCTTAGTTATTATAAACGTTTAGCTTAGCTTAGTTATTTTAGCTTAGTTATTATAAACAAACTACTTTTTGAGTAACTCCAAAATATAAGGCAAGTTGGTAAGGTAAGTCTTTAATAGTACAGTTTATATATTAATGTAGATGAAGAACATTAAAATTTCACATTTTATCACAGTAGTCCATAAAAATATTCTCATATTTTTGCAATTTTTATATAAAGGAAGCAATGTTAAGAAAATTTATTAACTCAAATTATTATAATAAATTTTGATGTATCGATTTTAATATTATTTTTTTATTTCTTTGTTTATTTGTTGCCACTTTGTTTGAATAGATTAAAAAAGGTAAATTCACACTGTTTCCTGCAAGAATATCGTCATATTCGCTTATAGTGCTTCACTGCACTACCCAAGAAATAAACAGGTTAAAATTAAGCATCTAGCGCTTTATAGTTTTTGGTCTCCATTATCTGCCAGTCACTTATTAACAAAAGTATCTGAGTATTCAAATTTTATAATACTGGTATATTAAATATCATAAATCTGTCGTGGCGCAGCGGCACAAGAGTGTGACTGTAACCGATAGGTTCTGGGTTCGATCCCCAATCGAGGAAATGAAAATAAATTTAAATATTTAATGTTTCATTTCTTCGCTCTGGTAATAAGGCAAAGCGCGGCGTTGAGTTCCGCCACTCAACACGCAATGCCTCAAATTCGGCGGAAAGTGGGGAACGGAAGTGGAACGGAGTGTCATAACACTAGGTTTCACTTCCGTTCCCTCTGCCTACCCTGCCTAGTGCGGAATACAGCGTGAAGCTGAAAAAATAAATAAATAAATAAATAAATAAATATGTATATTGATTTTTTTCATTTTTTGCAAGAAATTTGTCGCCATAGTGATAATATGAAAAATAAAGACACAACAAACTATTGGTACTTCCATATTCTATGAGCTGTATGCGTGATGCTGTTATTGGCTTACTGTATTACATCGAGGTGTCAGGGGTAAGACGATTATATGTTACACAACTTATGCTATCAGCCCGATTACGAAAGGATTATGAATGGCCCCATAATTATTTACACTACGTTTGTTTTGCTATATTTACATTCTACGACTGGCTAACTGTCACTGTTTGTTGGCCTGTCGTGGCGCAGCGGCATTAGGGTGTGACTGTATTCAACAGGTTGTGGGCTCGAATCCCACTCGAAGAAGTGAAACATTTAATGTTTTCAATATAAATATTTAATGTTTCCATTTCTTCACTCTGGTAAAAAGGCAAAACGCGGCGTTGAGTTCCGACACTCAACACGCAATGAGCGGAATGAACGGAAGTGGAACGGAGTGTCTTAACACTAGGTTCCCGGGTTTCCTCTGCCTACCCTGCTTCGTGCGAGATACAGCATAAAGCTAAAAAAATATATTTCCATTTCTTTCCTCTACTAAAGCGCGACGTTGATTTTCACTACTGAACACGCAATGCATCGAGAATTCGGCGGAAAGTGGGCGTCAGAGCGTCCTAACACTAGGTTCCCAAGTTACCACTGCCTTCCTCCCTCGGTGCGGGATACAGAGTAAAGCAAAAGAAACATTTCATTTTAAGCTATTGTTACGATTACAATCCAACAAGTAAATATTTTTAACATATTGAAAGGTAATTAATAACATATTGAATGTAGAGGTACTTCGATACAGTTCTTTGACATGAGGCGACGGTGTGAGTTCCGCAATACACAACCTTCTATACCTTGCCGCGTTTTTTCTTTCTGATCCTCATAGTTATACATGATATATACAAAAATATTTACATATACATGATATATACAAAAATATTTTTTTTTTAATAAAAATACAACAAAAATTACATATAACTTTAGACAGATGACACTGAATTACACGACTCGTTTATTTCCCTTGTGAATAGTACATACATGGACTAGTCTAGTGATTTAATATATATGTAGTACATATAGATTACTACTAAGAAAGAACATTTCGAACAGACCTAACATTATAGTAATTTTTGAAAAGAACATTTAAAAAAATGCTAATAATTTTGTCTTGGCTTAATATTAGAGTTTTAATTTCTTAAAAACTTACATAACATTTTGAAAAAATAAAAATATAAAAAATTACTGATGACTCGTGAAGGATTTGAACCTCCGTCCTCCGATGGTCAAGTTTGAGTTAAATATCGGCGCTCTTACCTACTGAGCTAACGAGTCTCTTGACTAGAACTGCAAATTCAGGATTCATTTACTACAAAATTACGTCATCCACTCTAAATAATGGCGTTTCATCGTAATTTATACTGATAATATTAATATATCTATACATATTTAAAAGTACTTGTAATTGCAATAAGCTCTTGTAAAATTCAATTGGTGGCTCTTCATACACGTAAATGAATTGTTCACCTCTTCAAAGAAGCGGCACAAGAATACTTGCCCAAGAGATCGAGTAGAAGAAAACACTAAGGCAGAATTCTAGTGTTTTTTTGGAAACCTAGTTATATGCAATCAATCTTTTTTTTTTTTTTCAGCTTCACGCTATATCCCGCACTAGGCAGGGTAGGCAGAGGGAACGAAAGTGAAACCTAGTGTTATGACACTCCGTTCCACTTCCGTTCCCCACTTTCCGCCGAATTTGAGGCATTGCGTGTGGAGTGGCGGAACTCAACGCCGCGCTTTGCCTTATTACCAGAGCGAAGAAATGAAACATTAAATATTTAAATTGAAAATATTAAATATTTCATTTCCTCGACTGGGGATCGAACCCAGAACCTGTCGGTTACAGTCACACTCTTGTGCCGCTGCGCCACGACAGGCCTCACAATGCAATCAATCGTTTATAAAATCTCTGTAATTTGCTTGCTCTGAGAGTTTCTAAGCCACAAATACATGGATTCGTATAAGATATAAACCTTTGACCTTCGATGATTAAGAATTAAATATATATCAGCCCTCTCATCTACTGAGCTAACGAGACTCTTGACGAGCGTTGCATATTCTAGATGCTTTTCCTGCAATATGATGTCATCATCATCTTGTTGGAAATGTTCCAGCATCCAGATATTGCGTCTTGGTTAATCATTTGTCATTACATACTCCACTTACTAGTGATTTGCACATAAAAAATGAAACACTTACAATTTTACTAAACTTAAATTTAAAAAGCGTATAAAAATTTTGAACGAAGCAGGATTTGAACCCGCGCCTCTGGAATACCGTTCCAGCGCTCTGACCACTAAGCTTAGTGGTCAGAGCGCTGGAACGGTATCCCAGAGGCGCGGGTTCAAATCCTGCTTCGTTCAAAATTTTTATACGCTTTTTAAATTTAAGTTTAGTATTTTCTGTCCTAAGTGTGGAATAACACTTTAAAACATAGTAAAAACACTTACAATTTTCTTTCACCAAAGAAAATAATTTAATTTTTAATGTAATTTAAATTGTATTAGATATTTATTTATATTTTTTTCGAACTTATAAAATAAATATTTTTTTATTATTGTTAATATTCTATCTTTTTTAGCTTTACACAAGATAGGGTATACGTGTGATCCCGGCTTAGAATAGGATCACCCTGGTACTGATGGTGTCGTAAGAGGCGACTAAAGTGCGTGTGGGAGAGTCACGTTGCCAGCAATGGCGACACGCATGGGCAGACTCGACCGGATTGTTACCACCCCCGGCATTTAAGATCGGCGTTAAGTAGGGGCTTTGGCCACTGCGTTTCGCATTTGGTAATGCCGGGCCCCGGTGCCCATCCACATTAAAAGACGGCAATGCTCCTTTAGCTTCTCTGGAGTTAAACGGGGCCGTGGGCGATGGTGATCACTTACCATCAGGTGACCCGTACGCTCGTTTGCCGTCTCTTCCATAAAAAAAAAGACCACTCCGTTGCGTTCTCAACTCTGCTGAATTTGAGACATTGTGTATACCTATTTAAACACGTACAAACGCACAGATCAACAGAAAAAAAATAAAAATTATTATTTTGGACCCCATTACATTAATAAAAGTCCCCTATAACTTTTTTTTTAAATCTTCAATAGACAGAAAGTGATCGGATACAGATTTATTATAAGTATAGATTAATAAAATAAATGCAACATACTACCATCTTCGACAGTACATACTTTTATATCAGTGACATTGCCAGAGTTTATTTTATGTATCAATGAGTCCGTATTACGTAAATCAATCAACATTAATCTTTATACGTACTATATTATAAAAGCTTTTATTGGAATCAAAGCTTACCATAAAGTTCGAATGTATGACCGTAAAAATCACCGTCTGTCAAAAATAATAAGACGCATTTACAAACTCATAAGCGGAAAATTTTTTATTTTCTACTTTTTCATTTTCACAAATATGTGGTATTATTAAGGCCTGTTATTGCGTAGCCTTTTTCTTACGCTCCTTGCAATAAACAGGTTGTGGGTTCGATCCCCGCTCGAGGAAATGAAATATTTAATATTTTCATTTCCTCGCCCTGGTAAATTAATTTAAAATGGAAATTATTATAAATGGTATTTAGTACCTACTTAAAATACCTAATATCGCAGTGCAGAGCGCGTTCTCGAGCCGGAGTTTGTTAACATTAGGTTGCCTGGCTGCATGATAGCCGCGGAACACAACGTATATTTTGATATTAAACTTTAAAATATTGAAGTCTATGTTTAGAAACATATGTTTACCTTTCTGTAACTCTGTTTTTACATATTAACAACAGATTTATTACATAGAATAACGATTTTATAGTTCATGTTAGTCTTTAGTTTAGTAAAAATATAAAAATAAAATTTGTAATATAAAACTAATGAAACAAAAGGTTCTGACTCGTGAAGGATTTGAACCTTCGCCCTCCGATGGTCAAGTAAGAATTAAATATCGGCGCTCTCACCTACTGAGCTAACGAGTCTAGTGACGAGCGTTGCATATTCTAGATGCATTTGCTACAAATTGACGTCATCCACTACGTAGACTGACGCGTTAATAGACATCTATAATTATATTATTTATACTTATTATCGATTGAACGTTTATTTCTTTTAAATTTAAGACGTAGAATGGAAAGTCCGTTTTCCCGTTTACACACGAATCCTGGGTAATATTTTCTAATTTTTTTCCTTGCATTATTAATGTTATACATATTTAAGTTGAAAGTTTAGTGTACGTTGTTTAGTTTCGAAGTAGTGACGTCTATGCTAAATCTGTCAGTCAGTCATTCAGAAACAAGATACGATTCATCTGTATGAGTGTATGGCTTAATTTTTAGCAAATTATTATCGAATATCGAATAATCAATTCCTTGACCGGAGGGCGGCGCTTCATATCCTTAACGAGTCAGAGTTTTTGATATATATATATATATATATATATATATATATATATATATATATATATATATATATATATATATATATATATATATATATATATATATATATATATATATATATATATATATATATATATATATATATATATATATATATATATATATATATATATATATGTGTGTATATATATATTTATATTTTTGTTTAGTATTATGGACGTTATTTAACTAAATTTATTAAGATGCAATACTAAAAAAATGTTTAAACAGTAAAGATATTTTTGTTAAACTTATATTACAGAATTTTTTCTACAGGACAGTCTATAAATATATTTTCGTGCCAACAATTTTGTTAAGTAGATGCTTTTTAAATGGCTTCAAATTTTACTTACAAGTGGAATATTATGTTAATTTAAAACGTGGGTGTTTCGAACTAGTATAAATATACAAGAAAGAAATACTATATCTTTGAAGAAGTCTACTAATTTTCTACAACTTCTACGGTTTTCATTTCAAATACTATATTAAATGATATGATTCTACATTTATGACGTAGGCTATGTACAAATTACACTTGAAGTGCGCGAAGAATGGCTCACAATAGGTCTACAAGCCGTAATATTTAGCGCTTGTAAACCCATTATAAATATGAAAATATTTAGATGTTATATTATGATATTTAGGTATTACATTATTCTTGAGGCCTGTAGTGTAAGACAAAGCGCGGCGTTGAGGTCCGCCACTCAACACACAATACTTCAAATTCGGCAGAAAGTAGGAAACGGAAATAGAACGGAGTATCTTAACACTGGGTTCCCGGGTTCCCACTGTCTACACTGCCTCATGCGGGATACAGCGTGAAGCTAAAAAAAAATATTTTTTTCAGCTACACTCTCTATCCTGTATACTACGGCAGGTTGGGCGGAAGGATTTTCTGTGGTGAATTGTTAAGACATTTCAGTTGTCTACTTTTTGCCTAATTTGTGTTGAGTGATAACTAACGTGTTGAGTGATGAAACTTGCCACCATTTTCCTTGTAACCAGAGAGAAGATATAAAATTATTAACTATTTAAGTTCCTGGAGTAAGAAGCGCACCCACAACCTGTCAGCAACCGTTATTTGCGTTTTTCGATATTCTACATAATCATTACAACAGTTGAAACAATGTCAAAGATCCACCTTTTTTTTTTTTTAATTACAAATTTTTCAACAATAAAAATCGTTCTCTTTATCTTATTTTCCTTAAATGTCTATATTTAATACGCGAATTTAACTTATTTTATATTTAAGTATAATTTTCTCGGTCGTACTCGCTTACCGCTTCTACATGGTAAACTTTAACTATAGTGAAACTTTCATGACGGCTCGTTTAATATTAACTTTAATTTGATAGTACTGTAAATATAATTTAGCTGTTATATAATCTATACTTAAGATCATAAACCTGAAGTGTTTGATTGCTTGAACGCGAACTACTACTTCGAATTGAAAAAAATATGTTTGTTTTGGATTATCCATTTAATAGATACATATCGAGATTAACTCGGGCACGGTACGTCATGCATGTCACATGTGGGTAAAGCCTTTATTAAAGGCTAGTTTAATTATTTTATTACTTTTATAATAATAGGTTGAATGGAGACCTATGAATATAGCAGTTTTTCTAAGCATTAAAAGAAAGTTGCATCAATATATTGTCAATTAAAATTAATAAAATATCGATAAAGATAGATAAATTAGCGGTAGGAACTTGAGAACTTAGAGTTAAGACACTTCGTCCCGTTCTCTACTTTAGGCCGAATTTGAGGCATTGTGTGATGAGTAACGGGATTCAACGCCGCGCTTTGCCTTGTTACTTAATTGAAAATATATTTAAATTTCTCAGTCACATGGGTCCTGCACGAATACAGGCTTTTTTTTTCGGCTTCAGGCTGTTTTCCGTATATGGCAGGGAAGGCAGAGAGAAGTTGGGAACCTAATGTTAAGGCACTCCGTTCTAATTCCGTTTCCCACTTTCCACAGAATTTAAGGCATTGCGTGTTGAGTAGCAGAACTCAACGCCGCGTGTTGCTTGTTACCAGTTCGAAGAAATGAAAACATTAAATATTTAATTTGAAAATATTAAATATTTCATTTCCTCGAGTGGAGGTCGAACCCATAACCTGTCGTTTTCAGTCACACGCTGGTGCCACTGCGCTCCGTCAAGCCTCAATGTATTTGACGGGCTTTTATATTTATTAATACCTTTATTTGTACTGCAAGTCGTAATTTCTGGCCAATTTTGATAATTTTAGACCAACAAATATGCAATTAATATGGGAAATACTCTATAGGTTTTGATTACGTGATAGTTAGAAAAATTATGTTTGCGGCGAATCTGAACTTCTTAAAAATTTAAGCTTCTCGGATATGATATTTTCCTATTTGTATTGTAATTTCTCCTTTTCGTGTCAAATTTCATAAATATAGGGCTTCGGAACATACCCTATAGATTTTGATTCACCGACTAGGTTTTTACGCTGTAGTCCTGCATATTTTATATTATTATCATTCTGTTATTAGTATCTATAATTATTTTTCAAGTTCCTCAAAAACATCGTTCAACATATACATATGTATATACACAAAACAGATTATATTCTACTGGACGTAGGGGGTGGTAAACAAGTGCACGGCTTGGGGCCAACCACCCACTGCGCCCCCGCCAAGCGTGCGTGGGGCTAACAGGTGTGGAGATTGTTTTTTGTATATAATTTCCAAATTGTATGTCAATTATTTTATTAAATGATTGGAATGAAATATTTTGTGTAATATCTAAATACCGGTGACCTAAGTTACCAATTAGAATATAAAATTACTTTTTTCTACATATATAATTCTTTGTAAAATATCTTAAAACATACAGTTGTAGCGCTACGGTATCACGTCTAATTTTTTCGCTCTGGTTGCAAAATAAAAGGCATTGTTTTATAACACATTGTAACTGAAATTGGCAAGTAAGCAATGGAGCATCTTAACATTAGGTTCCCTTTGCCTCCCATTTTTTATGTGGGAAGCTATAAAAAATATAAAAAGCCGTTTCCATGTCCTCAAAACATTGGCAGGCTCTGTATTGACGTACAACACAATAATTACTAATGTCCGACTGTACGTAGAAGTGGACGTGGAAGTGAACGTGGCATTAGCGGGAACGTTTTCATTATCATTTTTAATTATGACAACTACTTATTGTAAATGCAAAGTCGATAAATAATACACAGTGGCAGACGTCTAATTAAGACATCATTTTAGAATTAGATTGATATTATAAATTCAATTGTACGTTTTCTATTTACTTTGTACTTGTTTAACTGTACTGATTTATGAAAACATACCTACTTATATTTTTTGTTTCATAGAATATATCATATGTATATTTTTTGTATTGCGTATACAAACACTTACATAAGCGAGAAAATAATTAAACATATTATGATTACTCAATATTTCACTGTTTCTTCAGGATTCGTATAGGTTGAGTAGTAAAGTAGTCGATAGAAGCGATAAAATATTTACTTCCTTCGTTTTGGCAAAACAAAACGCGCCAATGAATCATTTCATTTATCGGAAAGTTGAAAACTGAATTCTATTACTGCGAGACTGGGCTTTCTACCCACGGCACAAGGCGTAAGGCTAAATAAAAATATATTTTTAATTGCGATATCAAATAAATACTCACTCACTCAGCTTCACACTGTATTCCACACATGGCAGGGTAGGCAGAGGGAACTTGGGAACCTAGTGTTAAGACACTTGAGGCATCGAATTTGAGGCATTGCGCGTTGAGTGGCGGAACTCAACATCGCGTTTTGCCTTCTTCGTTTTGGCTCGGAAGGCGGGTCTGTTGAGAAGAGCCGGCAAGAAACTCAACAGTTGCTCTTTTCAAAATTTCAATTAAAGTAAATATATATAACATAGCTTCCTGAGTGTGTACCAACAGCATTCAATCCCACGCACTCTTACTCTCACTTATCATTGTAATATGTTTGAACAAAATATCATAATTTATTTTTACCTACTAAGTATATTAGATTTGAAAACACCTTATAGATACCTAGCGTGACCGATAAAGTTTTTAAAGGTTACTTGAAACACGAAAACGGTATGATTGTGACTTGGGTGTTTAATTCCGAGTATACTGTCCCACGCAGGGAGGTACTATCCTTGTTACGTCATATTAGAAAAATTACAGTATATATATACTCATATTTCATTTCTTTATCTTACATACTAATCGTATAGTGTAATTGTATGTTTTATCTTATTATATATTTAAATATTTTTTATACTTTCGGTATAGGCTGCGGGATTTGAATCTACACATATACTATCGTATTAACTAGATGTTTTTCAGTGTATGTTAAAATTAATTAAGTCTCTCCCGAATGATTAAGATAATCGAAAAAGTAAGTCAAAATAACCGAATTATAGAATTTTCTGATTCAAAATATATATATATATATATATATATATATATATATATATATATATATATATATATATATATATATATATATATATATATATATATATATATATATATATATATATATATATATATATATATATATATATATATATATATATATATATATATAATATATATATATATATATATATATATATATATATATATATATATATATATATATATATATATATATATATATATATATATATATATATATATATATATATATATATATATATATATATATATATATATAACGTTATCGAGTACCTACTAGCGAATTGAAATGTATTCCTTAAATAATGTCTTTTTTTTAAATCTACCTGCATAATTTTCTCTCTATAAATTTATATCAAGAATTTGTCTGTTTCAAACATTACCAAATCATGTTTTTTTTTTTTCTGAGAGGTATATTTTTACTATTGAATAGAACATGTTGTTAAAACAAGTAACATATATATATATATAGATTAATATTTTAGAGGCCTATTTTGGCGTAAGGGCACAAGCGTGCAACTGTAACCGACAAGTTGTGAGTTCGATGTCCTCTCGAGGAAATGAAATATTTAATACTTTCATTTCTTCACTATTTTTTTTTATGGAAAAGACAAGACGAGCGTACGGGTCACCTGATGGTGAGTGATAACCATCGCTCACGGCCCCGCGTAACACCAGGGGAGCTACAGGTGCGTTGCCGGCCTTTGAGGTGTAGGTGTGTTTACTCTGGTAACAAGGCAAAGTGCAGCGTTGAGCTCCACCACTCATTGCGCAATGCTTCAAATTCAGGAAAGTGGGCAACGCAACGGAGTGTTTTAACACTAGGTTCCCAAGTTCCCTCCGCCTAATCGACCCTCTCATATAGAAAAAAGGACATTCTAACATTTCAAATAAAACAACACAAATAAAATACATTTAATATATTTTTTTGCACGTTTCAATATAATCAGATCTACAATAACCTAATAAACATGAGGTTCACACGATAGGAATGTCGAGTTAGGCTAATTGGACATATGGACTTACATTTAGATTATACATATCCAATTATTTATTCAATATTACTAGTAACATTTAGCGTGAAAGAGATAGAAGATAACTCTACGATATTGTAAGCATTTAAAAATGCCAATGGGAAGTCGAAATCATATTTTCCGTCTCTTTCAGGCGTACTTTCTACTAATAGTACATATATTAACTATATGAATACACAGATAAAAAAGAATATTGTACTAATCGCCATAGATAACATATATATATATATATAAAATAATTATACATGTCAGAAGTATAAGAGAATAATTATAAAGCATAGTTGTAATGATATTTAGACATTGTTTTTTTTTTATCTTTATGTTATAACTTTAGTCTTGGCCTAATTTTGTTATGGCGTATTTGCAACTGGTTCGATTCGAGTAAATAAAATATTTTATATTTCATTTTTTTCCTCCTTATAATGAACGCGGCGTTGAGATCTGATACTTAACACGCAATACCTAAAGGGTTAGGTTCCCAAGTTCCCACTGCCTCCCCTGTCCTGTGCCCAATACAGCTTAATTGATAAAGACTAAAGTAATAACATAAAAATTTTATTGTATTACAAATTAACTTGGATAAAAATAACTCCAATCTGTGCCAGGACTTATAAAATCAACTTCATAGTAGATATGATTTTTAAATATTTTATATAATTATTGGCTTTTGTTATAAACAATTTATTGGAATTCAAAAAGTGTTAACAGTTATTTGACACGAGTTTAAAGCTGCTACGAAATACCTATTTGTAGGTATAATAAAATTAAAACAAATTTTTTGTTTGTTATAATAATCCAGTCTAATTTATAATGAAAAAAAAAATCATGACTGACTCTTTTTCAATGTATACTTTTTATATATTACAATGTCAGATTTTAAGGTCAATTGTGACACAGTGGCACAAAAGTGCGACTGTTAACAATACAGGTTGTGAGTACAATTCCCACTTGAGGTAATAAAAAATATTTAATAATTTTATTTTACACGGAATGTCGCAAGAATTCGGCGATAAGTGGGGAAAGGAAGTATCATAATGGAAACAGTGTCGTAGAGTTAGGGTTCACCGGGTTCCCTCTGCCAAGGCTTTTATCTATTTGCTCTAATATAATTGCAGCAGCTTTAATAGGTGTGTACACAACATACATATATTTTAGAATATTTCTTTTAATTATATATAGACACCAAATATTCCTTATAATATAATTACATAACATGAATTTGTTTTCAACATCAAAAATTTCAATATTAATTCAATAATAAAATAAAATATTTTTATCTTATTAATGGTTATACCATCATTTTTTTTTCTTTTTTACTACTATAGTATGTACAGTGTTTTATAGCTGCCAGAGACATTAAAATATTTTTTTAATTTTCACTTTACCTTAGTCTATGGTTAAATACATAATTACGATAAACATTTAATGACTTACAATAAAATCTCATTGTTTCCAATACAAACGATAATACTGTTAACAATAATTTACTCATATATAAAATAAGTAATAATATATATAATTAAATTATATATCTGTGGTTGTGTTTATTTTAATTAAATATAACTTAAAAACAATAACAATTATAATTAAAAAATATATAAAATTAAAAGAAGTAATGTTATTTTATTTTAAATTTGTGCATAAATAATTAATTTATATAATAATTATATTATTATTACAGTTTTTAATTATGCATATTAATAATATATTCTATAATCATAATATATTATGATAATTATAGCTATTTACATAATCGGTGTCCATATAGCGAGCCATTGTCATGTAGAATAAGCTTAATATGTATATATATATATTGAAAAATATATTTTTATTTTATTAGAATTATAAATTCTTATGTAAAACAAAACGTTCTGTGATATGCATCTATCTATGTATATAATAAAAAAAATCATATATATTTTCAATTCTATTTCAAATTTCAATTTTAAAAATCACCATAAGTAATGTATCACTTAGAAATATATAATGTTACATACAACAATATTATAATCAATAATCATAAATAATATGCTAATTTCTATAATAAAAGAAAGGTCCAGATCTTTTTATTATAATTATTATATAGACTTTTGAAACAGTACAGATAATAAATATAATATACAGATACAAATTTATATTTATTTGTAAATTTTAATAGAATATGTCATATGGATATAGTGTTTATGAGTCTTATAATTTTGACTAGATTTATTTACATTATAAATCTATTTATAATGGACAAAGGAATGTTAAAAAAAATCATATGAAAAAAAAAATATAAAATTAATAACTTAATACTTATTTATACTATATAAAGTTTATGGAGTGTTATAAAAAAATGATTTCAAGAAATGCTTTTAGATCTGTCATTAATATAAAAAAATAATAAAAATTTTAAAAAAATCTAGTAATACACTTTCAAAGGAAATGTCAAATTATATATTTTCAGTTCAGTTCAGTTCTTTCGTTATGGCGTCATTATATATTTTAATTAATTTTAACTAACAATACATATATAAGGAATGTCAAATTACATACATGAAAACAATTTCATTTAAAATTTATGTATAACTAACTAAAATATAAAAAACATATAGTAATATTAGTATAAAAAAAAACTTTCTGCTTATTTAATTTATATAAAAACATAATAAAAAATAGAAGTATCCATAAATTAAAAAATTAAATTGTTAATAAAAGTACAGACTTTAAGTCTTTATAAAATTCAACAGATATCATATAGTAGAAGTGAAAACCTCATAAATAGTTTACATTATTTAATACGGCTTAGTAAGCAGCTTAACAACCTTACTTTATTTGATACAGTAGAAAATATAAGGTCCGGGTTTCACAACTGGCTGATATAGTATCCAATAGCCTTATCTGCCAGATAAACAATATATTTTTTATGTGGTGGGCTACCAAAATTAGTTTTGATGTTGAGACAGCAAGCAAGAAGCCTTTATCTGTGAGATAGCATTGATTGTATGATTACTATCTGAAACTTTAACCGGTGGATCAGACTCAAAACTATTATTGAATTTGTAAATACTTTCTGATAACATTTTCATATTTGAAATATATTTTTTTCTGAGTATTAACTTAACTAGCTAACTGTATGTTAGCAGGTTTACACTCTAACCCGACGATATCTATTGAAAAATGTAAGACATTCAGATCTACATAACATATTTGTGCCTACAAAGAGATGATATATTTTTATGCTTAAATAAATTTAAATTATCTATAAATTTGAAATTATATTTAATTTAAAAGAAATGCGTACAAAATCCAAATTAAATCATAGTAAGATTATCTTTACATTTTTTGTATATATATTAAAATTGAATATACCAATTTTTGGTGAAATAATCACATATTGACACATAATTGATTTGTTAAATTGTAATTACGTCTATAAGTTAATAATTCATATTATTTTATTAAAACATATTTTATTTCAAAAATGGAAATAATTTCAAAATATATGGAAATAATTCATAAAAAAAATTGAGATACTTTTAAGTCTTTTGTTAAAATCTATTCATATAAATATAAAGAGAAACGATATACTAAAAAAAAATTACAATTATAGCCTAAGAGTCAGCTACACAATCAGATCTATATATATAAACTAAAAAAAAAGATCTAAAGAAACTAAATTTGGCATATAAAGTTGTATACATTTACTAAAAATGTTTAATTTACCTCCTGTACAGCCCGACTAACACCTTATGTCCAGTCATGTACAGTCATCTGTATAATATTTGATATGCTGAGTTTGGCCTAAAGTTGTGTCATATAAATAAACAGATGCATTAATTGACCGTTAATTTCGAGTTCTACTGCACTTTCTCCATGTATAAGTATCTTCATTCATAAAGTTGTGATCGGGCTGTACTATAATTGATAAAACTTTTAGTTTATATTAACATCCATATCTGGTATTCTATCGAAGTTTTCTCTTGCCCTACTCCAGTAATAGTAGGGGGCGCCGTCGGTGAAACAATACTTTTGTTTTAATGGCGTATCGTTTTCCACCCAATACATTAGGTAAAAGTTGCACATTTCATCTTTATTTGTTGGTCTGTGAAAAAAAGTATAAATAAATAAATAAATATATTAATAGTTTCTGTCTGAACATATCTATGAAACCTTAGACTGCAATTAGATTTTTTTTTAGCTTCACGCTATATCCTGCATACGGCAACTTACTGACATAATCCATGTCATTACAAGAGGAAAGAAATGAAAACATTACATATTTTATCTAAAAATATCGAATATTTAATTTCCTTAATTGAGCATCAAACCTACAACCTGTTGCGTTTATAGTCGCACGGTTGTGCCGATGCGCCAAAACAAGCCTCAAATATCGCTTAATAAAGCACAGAAATTTGGCAAGAAGTGGGGAACTGTATGGGGTGAACAAATAGGTTCCCAAGCTCTCTGCCTACTCTGTCATGTGCGGCGTACAGCGTAAAGCTGACCGTACTATATCATAGACCTTCTTTTTTAAATATGGTGAAAGTATTTAATAAATAGCACTCCCTCTTATAGACAATATATGTTTCTGTATAGAGATGCTATCAACATAAATATGTTGTAACAAGCGTATAACAATTTTGACGTAGCATGACAAGAACGTATGGCTCAGTGGTCAGAGCACTAGGACAATTTCCAAGAGTCACAAGTTCAAATCCTGTTACATAAAAACTTTCATACATTTTCTAAGATCATACCCAATTTTGACGACGTGGTCTCTAGTGTTGTTCATGACGCATCTCGCAGCTAGCACGTCCCCCTTCTGTATGGGGGCGGTGTCGATTACCGGGTAGAACATTTGAGGTAGTTGCGGGTTCTTCGTCCCCAGTAGCTGCCACTGGTCTCCGCCGCCCGGGTACCGTCGCACCACGTAGCCGCTTACTTGAGTACCTGTAAATTGGTTTTACATTTTTTTACATGTAATTATTGTTTAAAGCTAAGTATGTGGTAATTATATGTATTTTTATAGAGGCCTGTCATGGCGCAGCTGTAGAAAGGAGAATGCAGAACTCAACTCAGCTTCACGCTGTATCCCGCATATGATAGGAGGGATAGGGAACTTGGGAACCTAGTGTTGAAACGCTCCGTTTCGTTCCCCACCTTCCGCCGAATTTGAGACATTCCGTGTCGAGTGGCGGAACTCAACGTCGCGCTTTGCTTGGGTACCAGAGCGTAAAAATGAAAACATGAAGTATTTAAATTGAGTATAATAAATATTCCATTTCCCCGAGTGGGGCTCGAACCCACATCCTGTCGCGCTTACAGCTTACATAATTGTAGCAGATCTCAATATTATCATCTGTTCGTTTTATTACTTTTAAAATGAAAATTTTAATCGGACTAAGCTTGTGTATTTGATATTAAAAATAAATTTAAGAAAATGTTGAACAAATAAATTAAATATAGCATTTATTTCAAAGGCTACATTAAATTGTTCAACATTTGGTTGTGAGTTCGATTCTAAATCGGAGAAATGAAATATTTAATATTTCCATTTCTTCATTCTGATAACGACGTGACGTGACGCCATTTTGAATTCCACAACTCAACACCCTATGCCTCAGAAAATCGGCAGTAAGTGGAAAATTTGTCCTGATTAGGTATATCTCAACTCGAGGTTCCCAGGTTCCCAGCTACATTTGTGAAGCTAAACAAAAAAGAATAGATTACAATACAAAACAATCTAATATCATAACAACTCACCCAAGGCGTGTGTATGAGGTCTGAACGCAAATGGATGTATGACCTTGTCCTCCCACAGCGTGCACGCCGACTCCATGTGCTCCACTTGGTTAGCGCCTATTACACCACTAGTGCCAAGAAGGAATACTCCAGCTTGGCGAGGCATTCTGTTTTATAATTATATTTTTTTATATGTACACATATACATATATAATTAAAATGTATGTATGTATACGGACGGGTCGCTACTATTATATATACTACTCTACTCTACTCAGCTTCACGCTGTATCCCGCACATGGCAGGGTAGGCGGAGGGAACTTGGGAACCTATTATTAAGATACTTTGTTCCACTTCCGTTCTCCACTTTCCGCCGAATTTTGAGGCATAGCGTGTTGAGTGGCGGAAGTCAACGCCGCATTTTGCTTTGTACCAGAGGAAAGAAATGAAAACATTAAATATTTAATGAATATATTAAATATTTCATTTCCTCGAGTGGGCATCGAACCCACAACCCATTTCTTGTTCTAATAAAATTATTAAAACGTTGGGGAAATGTTGCCAAAATATAATAGTTTATTTAATAGTCAAAGTAAAAAATCTTCTATATACAGACAGACAATGATCGGTCACAGATTTTATATAACTATAAATTATTTCAGCTTCATTCTTTTTTCTATTTCTCACGATCAAGACACAGTGTGGCGTTGAGTAACGGAACTCAACGCCGCGCTGTTTCTTGTTACTAGGACAAAGAAACGATACTATTAAATATTGTATTTCCTCGAGTGGGATTCGAACCCATAATTAGTCGCTTCTGTCTTAACTTTAAACATATTTTTAAATAATAAATAGAATGGAAATGTTGATACAAAATATAATATATTACAATAAATTACCTTGAAGCAGTGTACTGTAGGAACACGCCAGAGTTGTCTGTGGTACCCTCTGAAAAATAAATAATATATTTAAATAAAACAAAAACAAATATAATTTAGTTATGCCACCGATTATTGAAAATTAAAGGATATTGCTGAGATTCACGCCATATTCATATTCTCAGTCGGTTATATCTTCACAGAGAGAACTTGGGAACTCATTCAAAACACTGTGTTCCCACATTCCCCACTTTCCGCTGAATTGTTAGGCGATATGTATCGAGGATAAGGCGCGTTACGCGATATGTATTGAGTGTTAGGCGTGTTAGGCGTTATGTATTGAGTGTTAGGCGTGTTAGGCGATATGTACTGAGCCAAAATCAACACTGCGCTAATAACATTAACATAAATATTTCATTTCCTCGAGTTGGTATTGAAACTAATATTTTTTTTTAAGTTCTCTTGTTATATCACCCACACGGAAAGGAAACTTGGAAACATATTCCCATCTCACTGTCTTCTGTTAGTTACCAGAGCGAAGAAATAAAAATAATAAGTGTTTAATAATAAGCGGAATTGAATCCACAACCTTCCCATTCACGGCCACACCCTTATGCCGCTGCGCTAAAACGGTCTCATTGTAAATAGTAACATACTTAAATTTGAATCTTATTTTGTAGTTACCCTATTTATTATATATTTATTTAACTTTTATAAGCATAACTTACGAGAAAACCTAGTGTTATCACACTTCAATGCTCATTTTCCTTTCAATTTTTCTCCATGCTACTTCTACCACACCTACCCTGCCTTGTGCGGGATACAATGAGAAGGGTAATAGCAATTTATAATCCACGAATAAATTTACTTATTTAAGAATTTTATATGTCCCTGTAAAAAAAAAATATTTTTATATGAGAATAATATTTTCAATTTTTTAAATATAAATTATTTCAACAAGAAAAGGACAATGTATGTAATGTGGCGGAACTTAACGCTGCGCGAAGTCTGGTTATCAACGAGAAAAACGAGAAAATGGGAATCGACGAACCCACACAGTTGTGGGCGTTTACAGTCCCGGCAACGTCAAGCCGACGAAAACATAATTGAACTATAGGCACAAATTTCAATACTCACCAGGAAATTTGTGCATATAGTGCACTTGCAATACAAGATACTTGATGGAGGAATCGCGGCCGAGGAGAAAGCCCACATTTTCTGGTAACTGAAGACTTGGCGCGTCACGAGCCCAAGCGTATACTATCTGAAATGTAAGAAAATATTATTATTGTTAATATGCATGTCTATGGACGTAGGAACGGGCGTAATATGACTAACAAAATAAAAAAAAAGTGTACATGATTTCTATTTAAAGCTAAATTCCAGGCACTGTAGAAATCTAGAATCTAGAAACTATCTATAGATATCCAAATGTGCATTTTTTCTTGTTTTCTTTACGTTAATTTCGCCAGCGTTTAGCCACGTTGACTGTATTATACGTTGCTTTAGTCATATCGTCATACAAACATCTAAACGGGGATCTGTGGAAAGCGAGCAGATATGCCATAATTTAAAGGTTGGTGCCACAGACAGCTTGTTTGACCTTTCGTTTGTCTCCAGATATTTCTTGTATTGGCAAACTTAGCTGTGGCCGAGCAGCTTTCAAGTTGGCCACAACTACTAACCCAAGGCACTACTATGCCTTGGGTCAGTTAAAGTAAGTTTTGTAGATTTCAAGCTAATCCAGTATATAGGGAGGTATAACGATGGATAAGGAAATAAACTATTTTCATGTCTTTACATCGAATCCCATTTAAGGAAATAAAATATTTATTATTCTCATTTCTACGCTCTACTAATTAACATAAAAGTTTTATTAAGACTTGCACTAATCATCAGCGAATATCGAGTTTCAGCAGAAATTGGAGAGCGTAGTGTATTTACACAAGCTTCTATACGCCTGGTTCTATACCAGGCTGTGAAAACTTTTTTACCATTCTAATAAACGATTTTTTTATTACTTCAAAAACGATTTTTTAATACCTTACGTTCGCTAACACTATTAGGGGTAAAGCATAAATCAAAAATAACAATACGAACCTGTGATCCAGAACGGCACGGACTCCCGCTGGGGTAAAGCGTATCTATTTCATTACTCTGCATTTCACCGCAGCTCCTGTAAAAAAAACAACGCTAAATAACCAATTTAAAATAGATTCATTGTCATTTTTTTCAATTTAAACACAACAATAACCATCATTACATATAACAGACTCACGCTGCATCCCGCACATGGCAAGGTAGGAAAGTTGTTCTCAACTTTACGCCAAATTTGAGGTATTACGTATTCGTAGTGGTGGACCTCAAAGAAGCGCTTTACCTTATTACCAGAGCAAATAAATAAAAATCTATACTTATAATAAATCTGTAACCGATCATTGTCTATATATAGAAGGTGTTGTAATTAGGTACAACATAGTGTTTTTTTTTTTTGTTTTTGTCTTTGTGTTTATACATGCTAATCTCCAAACTGGATATCTTTAAATGCAATATGCAAGTGTGTTCTTGAGACCAGTGAAGAGTAATATTCATTTGCAGTGTGCAGGTGTATACAAACTTGACTGTGACTGTGGCTTATCATATATAGGTCAAACAAAGAGAAGCATCGGTGTTAGGGTGAAAGAACACATCTCAGATGTCAAGAATGGGCATGTATCGAAGCAGCTGTGTGGGAGCATACATCGAATAAATCCAACCATTACATCAGGTTTGATAAACCTCACATACTCGCTAGGGAGAATTGATATATCCCTAGAATGATCCGCGAGGCTATTGAAATACAAAAAGCATCTTAATTTCAATAGAGAAGATGGTTGGAAACTTTCCACAACCACTCTTAAAAAAAAATCTCAAGCACACCACACCAGAGGACCAGATACAGTAAGCTCATTCTCCAAGAATCCAGGGTAGTACGCGAGGCAATTGCGAAATCGTTGGCGGTAGTTTGATATTATGATTATATCAAATGACAGACTAATGTCACCTCAGTCTATCCGTGACCACGGACTACTGTAAAGTGTTTGAAACGTAGGGTTTCCAAAAATGTTTACCATTCAATATATGTGATTAATCTGATTAAAAGTGTTTAATTTAAATTTAAATGAGTAACAATCGTGGAAATCAAAGACATAATTATGTAGTGTGCAAGTCACTATTATATTTAACAACCTTTTGTTTTATTTTTAATTGACTTTACTTTTTTCATTTTTAACAAATGAAAAAAAGTAAAGTCAATTAAAAATATTAAGTTCGACACAATTGCTACAACATTTTTATTAGTTTACCTGAAATTTAAGTTTTTCTTAAAAGTGATACTGGTATTAGAACAAGAAAGTTGTTAAAATTAGTAGATAAAATAATGTTTTATACAAAATAGAAAGATTTTAAGGACAACCGAACTTAAATTAAAACATAAATCAATATCGTAACTAATAATTAAACTAATTCTTTAAACCTTGATACACACGAAAATGACAATAAAATAGTTCAATCACAACTTTAGAATTCAGAAGCAATTTGAACATAAACAACTTAAGATAAGCAATTTTATTGTTTATTGTTATAATTTATATTTCTTTTTGTCAATAAAAAAATGTCTATCAAGCTGCTCATTAATGCATGATATGATTGTTCATGGGGATTTTCCATATTTTTCTTTTTAATATGTCAATGTAAAATGCTAATTATGCTCAATAACTTTTGTTAAAAGATCATTTCATTATTACTTATACATCAGTCATAAGGGTCCAGCCCTTATGACTGCTAATGAGATGTTCTACATCTTCGATTTTAATAAGTTAATGCAAAATCCTCACCACGCTCAATAACTTTTGTTAAGAGAGAATTTCAATATTTCTTATAGTTTAAATGGCCTTATGATTGTTTATCAGATGTTCCAGATGTACAATTTTAATATCTTATTGTAAAATGCTCATCATCCTCTACAACATTTTAACAAGTTAAAACATAATTTTATTATTTCTCATACTTTAGCTAGCTCGTTATGATCGTTCATGATATGTTTCGGATCTTCGATTTTAATATGTCAATGGATAATCCTCTCTACGCTTAATAACTTTTGTTAAGACATCATTTAATTATTTCTTATACTTCAGCTGGACCGTTACGATTATTCATGATATGTTCCAGATCTTCGATTTTAATATTGCAAAGTAAAATGCTTATCTAGCTCTATCTCTCAATTACCTTTATTAAGACAGTATCTCAATATTTCTTATAGTTTAGCTAGACTGTTAAGGTTGTTCGTCAGATGTTCCAGATCTTCAATTTTAATATACCATTTTAAAATGCTCATCACTCGCTATAACTTTTGTTATGGACATATTTGAATATTTCTTCCTAGCGCCCAGACCAAATAGCAATACACCAGAAAAAAAAACATTAAAATCGGTCCATTAGCTTAGAAGACGACGTATGCTGGTACAAACAGACAAACAAAAATTCTAAAAATTTTAGTTTCGTATTCTCGTACTTATTTTAAGCCTCTCTACGTTATTTTTTCGTAAATAGATCCAATGTACAGATACAACTTTTTTTACTGTTTTATTATAATGTAGATTAATGAAAGACAAACTTGTCTAAACTAAAAAAGAAAATATTTTTAGATATAGATATAAACAATAAGATTCGAACTCAGAACCATCGTTTCCTATCGTCGCGTACACAGTACTCCACTTCGACTACATTTGGTATTAGCGGTGAATAACAAAATTAGTAAACAGGCAGAACAGCTACTGGCAACTTGATAACTATCGACCCGCAAGGCAATGGCGTGTAAATCGATTATACATAGTAACAACAGGTATATCTAATGAGGGCTTTATCTAGATCTATATATATTATTGTACCTGAAGCCTATCGTAGCTCAGGCGCATAAGCGCGCGACTTTAAACGCGAGGTTGTGGGTTTAATCCAATAATAAAAACAGTTTAATGATATATTAAGTATTTCATTTCCTCGAGGTTTTGATGCTTTATAACCGTCGAAAAGTAGGAAATGGAACGGAGTGTCTTAGCACTAGGTTTCCAAGTTTTCCCTGTTTACCTTGCCATATACAATGTCTCCTTCTATTCCATGCATATTGCTACAAAGAGTAAATAAGACTGATAAAACAAAAATAATTTCAATATAAAACATTCCTTCAAGTAAAGATCGAAACCGCAACCACTACAACTGTAGTAAGATTGCCTGCAATGTGCATCAATGGTATATAAATACTTTAAGACGAAAAAACGTCTTCAGAGTAATTACGTCATAATATATCATCAAGTTTATTCGAGCTTCACCAATAACGGAAATAATCAAAGTATGACGCGTTTAGCTATAGAATTATCGACGTCGAAAACTGGCAGTATTGACGTCGATTATATTCAAACGTCTTTTACAAATTCACTTTATTCTAACTTTGTAACAGCTATTTACTAAAGAAATAAGGAAATTTAGTGATCAGTTATACAAAATCTTCTTTTAAAACCAAATACATTTCTTCTCATTTTCTTTACTGATTAAAAATCAAAAAATATATTGTTTTACATGTATGTAGGTACATAATTCTAATGATATCTTTAATTATCTGTACATATCATAGTTATTTAAAAATAAAACGCACAAAATCGACGAACGTCAAACAAAATTAATCAATTGATGCCCTGAAACGTAAGTAAGGAAACTTAATTACACCCGGAACGGCGAGCCGTAACTTATCGAGCTTTTATCTTGTTACGTCAAAATGGTGTATTCTAACAAAATTAAACAGAATTGACAAGGTTACAAACTTTTTAATATAAGATAAATATTTATAAGGTAATTATGTATATGCCTGTCGTGGCGCAACGCCATAAGCGTGTGACTGTAAACAATAGATTGTGGGTATGATTCCAACTCGAGGAAATGAAATATTGAATATTTTCAAATTAAATATTTAATATTTTCATTTCTTTGCTCGGGTAACAAGGCAAAGCGCGGCTTTGAGTTCCGTCACTCAGCACGCAATGCCTCAAATTCGAAGGAAAGTTGGGACCAGAAGTGCTAAAAAAAATGATATACCTATAGCTTTTACGTCCGGTTTAAATTTGAAATTAAACAAGAGTTTTGTATGACATGACACTACTTAAGTGCTCGAGATAACACCTTATCACAGATCTCGTCATAATCATCAGGTACCATGATTATAACGAAACAATTGTCATGATGTAAATGTCTATTTTTTTATGGAAAAGACAAGTAACACCACAGGAGTTACAGGCTACGCACGCAAGATAAATGCGCTTTTTGAAGGTACCCATGTCGAATCACCTGGAAACACTGCCGCATTTAGACTGGTCCACATATATGTGTAGCACGTAGAAGGAAACTGTTTATATTTGAATTAAATAAATGTAACCAAATTAACCTCGTATATTAACCAGATTAGATACTATCAACCAGATTAATCGCGAAAATCTAAGATCTTATTATGCAACAACTACGAATCTAAGTCTAACCAATTACGAATACAAATGTCATGAAAATGAAACATCAAACGATAGTAAAATTATTGCTAATTCTAATAGAATATTACTTAAAAAAATACTGTTAATTCTAATAGAATATTAAGCAAGTTAAAACTTTAAATAATAATTGACCACGAACTACTGCCAAGTGTTCGAAACGTCGGGTGTCTAAAAATATTTAAAATTCAATATACGCTATTAAACGGGTTAAATTTGATTAATTGTAACTCACCATACTGAGTCATTAGATCCGGGTTCCGAACAGCCGTAGAGCAGCATGTGATGGGCCGTTTGCATCGTGGCGTTAGGTTTGAAGCCCACTAAAAAGAAAAGAAAATATTTAAGTCTTTTGCCCATATCTAAAGAGGAAAGAAATCTTAAATATTTGCTCTGTAATGAAAAAAGAAATGCGATATCTTGTATTAATTGGTATTAATACCACCTTTTGTGCATATTTATTATTCTTAAATTAAAATATATATAATGTGGCTAGCATTTAAGTGGCTAGGCCGTCGTGGTCTGAAGTGTAATATGGGCTACGTCAAAAACGATGTGATAACACATACAGCCTTTCCCGATAAATGTTTTATTCAAATATTTTAACTACTTCCAAGAAATAGCACATTCAACTACAACAAATCCTACAGCTTTATAATATTATTATAGATGCGTACGTCAAAAAATTATAAAAATAAAAATATAATTTCTAAACAAAATTTACCTATTTTTGATAGAAGTAATAATTTAAGTAAATTCTTATAAATCTCTGAAAATGTCTATTATAATAACTTTATCCACTTAAATTAACAATATTCGATTTCGAGATTAACGTTTGGCCACGCGAAAGTATGTTAAGCCAAGTCCAAATGTTATACTTACCCACATAAAAGTTTTTCTGCGGTGAGATTCGTATTGGCGTACAAAGGTACAGTTCATCCTGTAAAAAATATTAAAAATAAATATTTTTTTCAGTCTCATGTTTTATTCTGCACAAAGTAGGAACCTAGTGTTAAGACACTCTGTTCTTAATGAGACAATTTGGTTCACTAATTTCTGTTAAATTTGAGACATTTAATTTCTTTGAGTCGCACGCATGTGGCCTTGCGCCACGACAGGCCTCTATGTAAATATCTGTATCATAAATAATAAATATATTTAAAATGAAATCATTTCACAGTTGTTATTGTCTATCTATGGTTAAACATAATTTATAATGTTACTTTATTTATAGTATAAAACGTGACATTTTGCAATACACTAAAAATACTGCAATCAATTTATATATTTAGACATGTTTTTTATAGTCTTTTATCACAAAGCTCTGGAATAATATCATTCACTCACTCTCACTCAGCTTCACGCTGTATCCCGCACATGGCAGGGTAGGCAGTGGGAACTTGGGAACCTAGTTTTAAGACACTATGTTCCACTCAAATAATATATCAACATGAATATATTATTTAGCATTATAATTCTCTAGATGCGTGGATGTCACAGTGAGAATGAAGAAGAACGTGCTCAGGTGGTTTGGGCACGTCGAGCGAATGAGTGAAGAAAGAATGGTAAAAAAGATTTATGAAGGAAAAGTGAGTGGTAAGAGAGGAAGGAGGAGACCTCGATTGACCTTCGAAAACACAGTATCGACGATACTGGAGGAAGGTCACGTAAAAAGCATGAGGACCCCCCGGAGGGCATGTATGAAGAGGTTGATGTCAGTGGACGAGGCGAAAGAGGTATGCCGAGACCGTAGCATTTGGCGCTCCGTTCTCTCTGCCTACCCCGCTAGGGATATAGCGTGAAGCTAAGTAAGTAAGTAAGTAAGTATAATTCTCTAGAAGTAGTAAGAGGGGTAGGAGGAGACCTCGGTTGAAGTTCGAAAAAACAGTATGTTTAATACTGAAGGTCACGCAAAAAGCATGAGGACCCCCCGGAGGGAATGTATAAAGAAGTTGATGACAGTAGACGAGGTGTTCCGTTCTCTTTGGCCACCACGCTGAGCAAACAGCGAGAAGCTAAGTTAATATAATTTCCTCACCTACGTAAATGATCGAGTAACATATAAATAAATAAATAGTATGGCTATAGGTATGTATATGTTTATACATAGCAAACCTTAAAACTTCAAGTTGATAAGAACTTAGTAACCAACAAATCAATGTTGCACGGTATTGTTAAGCCAATAATCATATAACATAAATAAAATAATAGGAAATATTTCATTAATTAAAAAAATATTATATATTTTTTATTTAAATATTTTATATTGAGGACTTTAAAGCTGCAATTAACAAAAAAAATCTGTGGCTTGAAGTCGTACAGAGAGCAACAGAAGTATAGAAAAAGGAACTATACAATTACCTAGGCCTTTTATATTCTATATTACGAGTATATTTGTTTGGATGTGAAAGATGTGTGATAAAAACATCTATCAAAGTAACTGGTCCAAATTAAGAACTTTTAAAGTTTTAATCATTTCTTAACATTAAGCATTTGTTTTATTTTAATTGGTTGATGCAATGATATAAAAAATTGTACAATAATTAAGAAAATTCCTTTTCAATTCAGACAAAGTTACAGTACAATAGTAAAGCCACCATTCATAAAATGTGTATAGTACAGTATAACAATGAATAACAATAACAAAATCTCTGACTAAACATGAAACTATTCTATTCTACTTTTTATTTCTGCAATTATTTACTTGTTTGTTGTATAAATGTATAAAATTGTGTTTAGGTTTGGTCTTCTAAGTATGTATGTGAAAGAATAATGTCAATAAATAATGAAATTTCATTATTTATTGACATACATCCAATCAATCTAATCAGTTAATACATATTTTTATACAGCTTAATGCTATATCTGCCACTCAAAGGAGAGCAGGCATAGGAAACTTAGGAACCTACTGTTAAATCACTCCATTCAGTTCCCCACTTCCTGCCAAATTCAGCACCACTTGTTGTGTACTATATACAGCAAAGAAATGAAAATATTCAATATTTCATTTCCTAGAGTGGGGATAGAAATCACAACCTGACACTTTTACAGTCACAATTGTGACCCTGAGCCACAATAGGCTTTATCATAATGTTGGTACTAAAATTAGTTAAATGTATTGAATATCACAATGTAAAGATATATATCACTGTTTTTACAATAATCATTTTCAAGCTACAGTTTTGACCAAATTATCACCAAGGTGACAATAAACAAAGTTACTTTTTTATCACTACAAATTACATAATAATGGGAAAATCCCCAATTATTTATATATATAATAGTGGTCTTTACCAGATAACATGATGAACCTATCAAAATCTAGTGTTAAGAGAATTACTATACTGAGGAAATGAAAATACTTTTAATTTTCCTGAATCTTCCTGAATCTACACCCCAAGCCAAAGTGTTTAGTTGGGAATCCACCATATTATATATCTGCTGGTAGACTTAAAAACATTCAGTGTTAACTAGTGCATATAAGAAATCCATTTACCTATAATATGCAAAATGATATGTTGTATATTACAGTATAAAAATTGCTATAACTTTCCCAAAGAGTTTTATTTTTATTATATCTGTACCATTGATTAAGATAAAGCTTAAGTGCTTAATTGTGATACACATATAACCAGACAAATATGCATAGCACTTAAAAGTATATCATAATGTATAAACATATTTGTTTAACATACTTTAAATAACTATTTTTATATATTTCATAAAGTTCTACGCTGATTAGAACTGGGTGGGCAGCGAGGATACAATGCAAAAACATTTTACTTTTCATCAGTTTTCAACAAGTCCATGATGTTAAGCAGTGAATTTGATGCTTTCAAATATAAATAAGCGTTTGAAATGTAAGAATATAAGTTCAAGCTGTAATAATGCAAACTGATTTTTTCTACCATATTGGGCACTTTTATAAATTTATTTAATAATCATGAGTTATAAATATATTTAAGAGCTACTACATAGTTTTCTGACACATAGAATTTAATTTCATATTCTTATTTAAATAGACTTTTACAATTTTGAATTGTGTAATTGTAAATAATGCCTGTTATACCTAAATAATTACCATAGCAAATCAATTATAAGCAATAATTTCATAAATGATTTGTCATCTAATTTATAATTTATGAATTAGAGAAATACACATATAAGCTCATTTTATTAAGCTTACAAAGTGATGAAACAAATTATTTTTCACACCCCAGTAGCAAGAGGTAGTAGTTTAGTTCAATCGTAAATAAAAACGTGTATAATATAGACTTGATGTGAATCAAATTTGTTTATCGATTAAATTATCAAATACATTAAAGAGTGAAATAAAATTTTACCTTATTTGGCCAAACGTTGGGCATAAGAAACTCGTATGTATCAATTTCATAGGTGAAAACCGTTTTTCCGATAATCGCAAGGGCAAAATATATATAAAATAATGAATTAAAGCACTTCATTTTCCCTATTTATTAAATAATAATACTCGTAACAATATATGAAATACGTCGACTTCGCGGTATTTCCCGTTCAGTACAACATATAATATGTTAACATTAGCACGCTAATTTTTAAATAACGATTCAACCATAACTTAAATAAAGTATATAAGTACGCCTGCGAGCAATATGCGAACTGAGAACGTGAAGCGACAAGTGTTTATTTTATTTTTGAGATATTCACTGGATCAATAACATTTTTCAGTTTACTAACGTCATAGAATAGGGATGTCAGCTACAAAAATTTTAAAAGAAATTGTGACATATTACACATTAAATTCTATATATTTTATTAATTATTTTTTATATAAAAATAACACGTATGTCTTTTGACGATGAATTAAAAACAACATTCATGTTGCTACTTTGGACATTTTTTATTAAAAAGAAATATAAATAGCAAAGGCAATACCACAATCCGTTCTTCCACTTACGAAAGATGGCGTCTTAATTTGTACACTTCTTTCTACGCTTATTTAACATAGTGAGTGTATAGGACATCTAGCGAACGTTGTTGCATGTTCGCTAGATGTCTCTGTTACAATTTTTATATTGCGCAAATCTTATAAATGCTCAAAATAATGTATGAAATAAATACTTATAAACAAAATATTAAAAAAAAAACGTTTCATTTCATATTTTTAATAATCCTATACTACATGTTTATTCGTAAGACTGGAGATATATTATTCTGATTTTGTATCGTAATAGTTATCTATATTTATTATTAACTCTGTGTTTTTGGGTTTACATTTTAAGATACAAATTGTTGCCCATATTTTACAAGACAAATTGTTACCTTATTTTACAGTATTTAACATGATTACCTGCTGCTCGCTCAACGACCCCAGGCATATAAGGACGAAAAATAAAATACAATAAAAAAGTTAAAAAACTTTAATAATAAACAATTCAGACAAGGATTTGCTGTCAAAATAAATAAACGCCCCGATAATAAAAAAAGTCACCCACGAAGACAAAATTTATTTTATACAATCGGTGGGACCGATCATCATTGAGATTAATTTACTCGTATAAACAAAAAGACAGACAGACAAACATTTTAAAATTGTTTATTTGAGTTCTAGTATGGTGTTGGGTATGTAATATTTTATATTCATATATTATTTATATTTCATTTTTTTTTACCCCGTAAAGATAAAATCACTTTTTTTGATTCATTGTGTACACGAAAGTAGGGAACGGAACACAACGCCGCGCTTTGCCTTATTACCAGAGCGAAGAAATGAAACATTAAATATTTCAATTGAAAATATTAAATATTTCATTTCCTAGACTGGGGATCGAACCCAGAACCTATCGGTTACAGTCACACGCTTGTCACTGCGCCACGACAGGCCTATTTAACTATTTTCTTAATTTAAAAATATGTTTTGTTTATTGATAACGTCACCAACGTTTTTGGGAAAAATAAATTATTGTATAATTTTTAAATGACATAGAAATATAATTTATTTTTGATTTAATTCATAATTTTTAAAAAATATATAATTGAGTTTTACGATTTAGCTATCCTAGATATCCTAGATTTAGCGAATCCTATCCTACTCGCAAGAGCTTAATCGTAATTTGTAATTTCATGGTTTTTTTTCCTAAGACAGTTTTCAATCTTAAACACCAGTATGAAAAATATCCTGTAAATGGCTTTAAATTTTAAACTGTTGTATGCCAAAATTCATGTACTTAAGTATATCATTCATATATTTTACTTGAAAATCAGGGAAAAAGGACCAAAAAAACGTTCCAGTTCTTCCATCAGACCTTAAGTTACCACCATATAAAAGACATCCACTTCTGTCAGGTAGCTTTTGCGTGACACACGAATAATTACCGACAGATAAACAAAAATTCAACAGATTTTTTATTTATCTGTTATCCTACTTAATTATTAGTTTTCATATATTGCATTTCCAAAATTGTAATTACTAAATTTTTATTCTACTTAAAGATACAGATTTTAGGTCTTTATAAACAAAAAAGCGAAACAAAACGAAGTTATCTATCTGTTTATAAATCACAACGGCAACAAAGGAGCTTTGTTTACATTTAGGTATTCCAACGCCAAACTATATATCAGGCGTGTAATGGAAGTATCTTGTAGTAATAACGTTATCTGTCAACTCTCAAAACTACTAACAGTGTTGCCCTCTTTGAAAAATTCTATTACGCTTAGCAAAATAAATTGACGCTGGAGACCGCTCTCGCAAAAGCTGGTTAGCAAGGCGAGGCTACAATAGGATTTTGAAATTGAATTTTATATCCATACATATTATAAATGTTGCGGATTTACTGTACCTCTTAATAAATTATCCATACAGCCTTGGTCGTATTTTATAAAACTATTATTGATTATGGCTGAATTCATTATTACGCTTTGTCTTGTTGCAACAAAAATAAAAAAAAAATAATTTCCCCGAAAGGGGAGATTTTCGGTAATCACCGTGTGTACAGTCTGTCAATTGCGCTGTGATGGCCTTTATATTTTTGAGCTTTAAGCTGTGTACATGGCAGAATATGCAGTTGAAACTTAGGAATCTATTATTAAGACACGACGCCGGCCCAAAGGCCGATGAATTCCAGAGGCATTGCGCGTTGAGGTATTGTGCGGCGGAACTCAACGCAACAACTTAACTTTAAATATTTAATTTCCTCAAGTGGGGATGCCCTGCGCCACTACAGGCCTTTCTTTATTTCTTTTATTTTGCATAAACATATTTAGCTTACATTATTAAAATAAATTCCAAATGTCCAATGAATTTCCTGCTATAAATCTCCGAACATTGCAGGTAGAGTATTAATTCACTTCTATTTTCTTTCTATCGTTTTAAATTTATTTAGTGGAACAAAAAGTCGTATTTCGTAATTAAAAACCAAACGAAGCCATACTTGGGAACATTTTGAGCGTTAAAATTATTATTTTTTACAGAATTTGATTTCATGGTGTGCTAATAAAAAAAGAAAATAAAACGAGAACTAGCAAAGATTGACAAAGATTTTAGCACATTCATCTGTTACAAAAATCCGTCTGAATGTACCTACAATGTTACATCATACAAGGAAGGGTCAGAGTCTACGCAAAATGATATCCAATTCTTCACTATCACACAAGGACGAAGCGCTCGCACGTTTTTATTTCAAACGTAGCACATTTGATCCAATAAGCCCTTATATTGCTTTCCATTTTTCCTTATAGAAATGTGAAAACGCTAGAACCCATTTTGACCCAATTATTACATTGATAAAAAAATGTCAAATTCATCATTGAAAAATATGAATGTATATTACATTTAGTACTTTATTGTGTTAAAATAATTCTTACTTCGAGTAGGTATAATCGAATATTTCAACTTACACAGAAAAGGCTTCACGCTGTATCCTGCACATGGTAGGCAGAGGGAACTTGGGAACCTAGTGTTAAGACACTTCGTTCCACTTCCGTTCCCCACTTTTTGCCGAATTTGAGGCATGGCATGTTGAGTGGCGAAACTCAACGCCGCGTTTCGCCTTGTACCAGGGCGAAGAAATGAAAATATTAAATATTTAAAATTAAAAATATAAAATATTTCATTTCCTCGAGAGTGGATCGAAGCCCGAACCTGTCGGTTACAGTCACACGCTTGTGCCGCTGCGCCACGACAGGCCTCAAAAAGAAAACTAATAGAAAAAGAAAACAAATAGATATACTACATAGAAAATCCTTAGCAAAAAATCTACCTCCATATAATAAAATAATTTGTCATTTTATTATGTCATCGTTCGTATTGTTCAATATTTACCTACGTTGGTAGAGACTCAGTAGTATCCAGAAGGTTCTTATATAGTGTATTTTACATAAAAGTGTAATTCTAACTTGTTAATAACGACTATTCGTTTTCTTAGGACACATTTTTCAAAGTCTTGCGTTTAGGTACCTATAGGAACTATCATTATCATATAGAACAACAATAATTAAGACCTGTCGTGGCACAAGCGTGTGACTGTAACCGACAGGCTCTGGGTTCGATACCCAGTCGAGGAAATGAAATATTTAATATTTTCAATTTAAATATTTAATGTTTCATTTCTTCGCTCTGGTAAAAAGGCAACGCGCGGCGTTGAGTTCCGCCACTTAACACGCAATGCCTCAAATTCGGCGGAAAGTGGGGAACGGAAGTGGAACGGAGTGTCTTAACACTAGGTTCCCTCCCGGGTTCCCTCTGCCTACCCTGCCTCGTGCGGGATACAGCGTGAGCTAAAAAAAAATCAATAATAATAAATTTTCATAGACTACGATGCTTCAGATATTTTAAAGCCTTTTATGCTATCAATTATTTATATTCTGTTATTTTACGCCGTTTTCATTGGTCAGCCAATAACATCTCTATTAAAAATCAATGAATACATCGGCGCCAGTGACGCGATCATGGCGCACCTCGCAGATGTCTCTCTGAACATGGTGGTAGGTTTTAAGTTGAGAAATATTCAAATTCATGGCTAGGGTTTTTTGCGTTTCCGCTACCCAATATTTGCCTGCTTTGCTTGTTATAACAATTAAAACATTTTGAAGGACTATAATATAGGTTGGTACTTATATAGAAAATATAAGAAGTATGTTTTTCCTAACTGTAAAGGAGAAACTTTAAATATGTTTTTTTACTCACACTTGTCCCCAGCGTCACAACAGGTCTTATATTAAAAACTATATATTTCTACAATAAATTACAATGCAAATTAAGAAACCGATTTGAAAAGTAAACATTATAGATATTTCATAAAAACAAAACAGTACAAACATATATTTATATGTATTTCATACAAGAGTGAGAGGTTACGCTTGCACACTTAAGTTTGTCTTATTTATTCAAATGAAAAATAATAAAGAGGATAAATTTTAATAAAGGATTCCCTTGATCTATTATGAGATTTAGCAAGAAGTGCAAAGTGCATTAACGCCATTTCTAGATCACAACGAGGTATCAAACTGAAATTCAACAAAATCTATAGGGTACATGGATAAAAAAATATCGATATTTGGCAGAAAAATATATTACAAGCCAATCACAGAAAACTGCCAATATAATGGCAGTTTATTTCGTATAATTGAATGCATACGCCAGCAAACTTAAATTCGCCAACTTTATTCTAAGGACATGATGATTTTTTTTTATAAATTTGGCTTAAGTGAGAACAATTGAATATAAAAATGGAGTAGAACAATTAAATGTAGAAATCCAAAAATCAGAAATTTATATTTAAACAGTTCATAATTAAATTTGTCAGTATTTATAAACTGTTCTATCCCCTGCTCCATAATTCTAAAATTAGTAACAACCTTGTTACTGTAGATCCACTAGAAGAAATGAAATATTTACTATTTTCATTTTTCAGTTCTGGTAACTAGATAAAAAGCGGCGATGAGTTTCGTCACTTAATGCCACTCATAATGCGTCGCAAATTTGGAAAAAATTGGAAGAAATGTGTTAATGGTAACGGAGTGTCATAACACTCCATTTCCAGATTCCCTGGCCTACACTGATATATGCGGGATACAGCTAAAAAATGAAACAAACACGTAGTTTATAGCTTATTCAGTTATATAGCACATTCTGACACAAAATTGCCGTGGGAAGATTCTATCGATATCAATTTATGGTTATTACGAATTTGATATTATATTGATTTATTTTATTGATACATTATAGGCATTATTTAGCTCTCTCGGCTGGAAGAGTAGATTTTCTATCTTTACGTGGGTCATAGAATAAATTTGTTTTATTTTTTTCAGAATTACGCATTTTTCCTATAAGATAGGCAGAGGGAACGTATTCTTAAGATGTATTTCATTTTACATTCAATTTACAAATGTTACGTGTTGAAAGGCAAAATTTTACATGGAGCTTGTCTACAAAATTAAAGAAATGAAAACAATTAAAATATTTTCAATTTCCAGGTGATACTTAATCATATTTGTATCCCTTACAGTCAAGATCTTTGCACTGTATCACGACAGGTTCGACGTCAGATAGAATCAAAATGTAATTTTTTTACATTTTAATAAAAATTATTTTTTTTTATGTAATTAATTATAAAATGTAAATGTTTTCTTTTATATACTTGTAAAGAACTAGTAAACAGGACTGTTACAATAATCTAATAGAAACTAGTCTAAGATTAACCGTAATTAAAGTAAATTTTCTCTACAAAAGTATATTTTCTTGTAATAAATTGAGTTCCGCCACTCAATGACTTAATGGGAACGGATTGCTTCATACTAGATTTAAAGTTTAATCTACCTACGTGTTTGTTTCATGCCATGTGTCGAATATAGAGTGAAGTTGAAAAAAATAATCTAATTCAATAGCAATAAATTATTATTTATTCATATAGTATTCCTAACATTGTAGTTTTGATAGCAAAATTGTAAGGAAAGTAACTTTTACTCAGTAGACGGCTCTATTTTATATTCTTTGTTCGCATCAGTACGCAGGCCACGTAATATCCAGTATCGAATGTTTCACGGTATACGTGCGGTGACGTAGATTTACGTATGACCTTATTGTGTTATAGGTGAATGGGGCACTAATGCCACGTTATTGGGGTAGGAGCGCACCACGCTTAGTATCTGCTTGGAAGATTTAGTTTATGTATTAGAATAGTAGTTATTTACTATTGAATTCATGTTATACGGATTGTTTGGCAACAAAATGTTGTCAAAATTCATTATTGAGAGCGGTCCAGTATTGAATTTATATTATAAAGGTTGCTGATTCCAAAGTAATGTATTAGCTAATCATTAAAAATTGATTTGTTCATTTTGTCTTTCTCTTTTTTTGTAGCGGATCAAAATACAGCAAAGATTATTTATAATTTTTCATTGCGTTAATTTAGAAACTTTAGAAACTTGATCTTTCCTGTGCCCAACGGAACCTTAGACTTCAATATTTGATATTAATTTCAAATTGATTCCTACCCGCAATCTCTACATATATAAATGGTTGGACAACCAGATGATCCTATAAGGATTCTGGTTTACTTTTTGAGACACACAGCCCTAAAAATCATTTATATTTCTATTTCTAATTCATTACGTACAAAAAAAGAGAGCGTACATCCGCACAATTAAATGAACTTTGTGCAGTAATTAAAACCTCCCAGACCAACATTTATAATATTTGGCAAAGTGTAAGAACTTCCTGTACAAACTTATACTAGTAGTTCTTATCATAAAATATTAGTGTATACAACCGCAAACTTAAGATTTATCCTTGTATAAGTTGTATTTTTCGTTGACCTAAAAGCCTGTAGGGAAAGTGGTACGGAACCTTTGGAAACTCGTACTTCATCGGGTATCCATCCACATAGTACAGCCTTTTATTCGTGTATGACACATGAGATATAAAAAATGCTATAACAGATTAATAACGAATTACTTGTTGAGGAGCCTAATATTAAATTTTCGGTTACCAAAATGGTTAATAAATATTATAAGAACATTCGCAGAATTGGCAGTCGAACCTTTGAAATTTACACACATCTTAACTGCGTCTTGATGGCGCCATCTCCTATGATACGTAAGAATATATGAAATAGATTATGGAAGAGCCTTGCTATCTGTTTTCTATTTATTTTACGACCTCCAGCCATCTAGCAAGCTCTTTGCAAATGTAACATTTTCGTCGCTAAAATGGGAATATTTTACTGTGGCAATACTATAATAATATCGTACTTCACTTTCCTTTACTAATTTATGGCTAATAGTTTATTAGAAATAAAAATTCTAGTCTTTAATTATTAAGTTGCTGGTTTTTTCAAAGCGCTGTATAAAAGTTAAAGGTTTTTTTAGTGATTTAGTTTAATATTTAGTAATATATGAATAAATATAACATCTATTAAGAAACCGTATAAAAAAAAATAAGTTCACGTGATTTGAACTCGCGCTTCTTGAGATCTGTCTAAGCATTCTAACCACCAAGAGCGCATGGCTTAGTAGTCAGAGTGCTTGGACGAAATTTAAGAAACGCTGCAAGTTACTTAATTTTTGTTTCGCATGTTTATACGTATTGAATGTGGATTATCACTTTGAAAATAGTAAAAATGTAATACTTACTTGGTTAAAACTTGTACATAACTATATATTTCACAAAATAACTATAACAAATAATTAAAGATATAATTTTATTAAGTACGAACTATACAGCAAAGTTCAAAATGATAAACGCTTTAAAGTTGTATAAGGTAACGGCAGTATTTGCAGCTCGATACGACATGGGTACCTTCAAAAAGCGCGTCTACCTCCACCTTGAAGGCCGGCAACGCACCTGTAGCTCCCCTGGTGTTACCTGGTGTGAAACGCTAGTTTAAATCAAGTCACTTAATTTTTATTTCGCATGTTTATACGTGTTGAATGTGGATTATCACTTTGAAAATAGTAAAAATGTAATACGAACAATTATTATAACAAATAATTAAAGATATAATTTCATAAAGTATCAACTATACAGCAAAGCTCAAAATGATAAACGCTTTAAAGTTGTTTAAGGTAACGCGCTCCTTATAACTATAAACTTTTGTGTTTCAAAGTTTAATGAATCTGAGTTGTATCGCGTTAGAACTCAGTTAATACAAAGTACTCAGTAATTTTCAGTCGAAACTAAGTTCATGCTGGGTGGTAATTAAGATTAAGCGTACTCCCGCCTAATACATCAACGGTAACGCGTTTACATAATAATTTTGACGTTTACCCAACATTATAGGCTGAGGTGTGACCGCTTTATTAGCTGTTAATAGCAACTTTAATAAATAGTTTCTTTTTGAACTATTTTTTGTTTAAAGTGACTATTATGGAATGGTATTATATTATTTTTCTTAAAGAAAATACGTAGTTTTCAATGCGAATATTATTGTAATTTTGATAAAAAAAAAACTGAACTAATATTTTGTGATAAATTATTGTGATATAAAGTTAGTTAAGTCTTTCATTAAAGTGCTCTATAAATATTGTTTTTTATATTTATGAATTTTAGTCAGATATGTCATATCACTTAGTTTTTTTCATATTTTCGGTAATATATTATTACCAATAAAATATATTTATTTATTAATAAAAAATAAAATGTCTTACCTGTTTTTCTAAAGGTGACTCTCATACTATACACTCTACTAAGTATAATTGCTTTCACTAATGTGGCTTAAATTTCTTTAATTAGGTTAAAATTACTAAGATAAATGTAAAACAAACTTCGTATTTCATTGGTAATATATTTAAATTCATTTTATGCGTGACCGAGGAAATTTCTTGATATTATTTTTTAGATCATAATTTATATTTTAAATATTTAATTATAATACCAAAATTATAACCTTTTGTAGCTTTTGTAGTTAAATAAGTTGTGGTTAATTATTTAGTAATTCCATAAAATAGTTGACATATTCATGCTATAGGTACAGTCGGGAACGGAACGCATATCTTAACACTAGTTTTCCAAGTTTCCTCTCCCTACCTTACCATGTGCGGGATATAGCATAAAGGTGAAAAAAAAACGTAATCAATTGTGATTTATATTATTATTATATGTCAATATTTTTTTTATGGTAGAGACGGCAAACGAGCGTACGGGTCACCTGATGGTAAGTGATTACCGTCGCCCACGGCCCCGTGTAACTCCAGGAGCTACAGGAGCGTTGCCGTCTTTTAAGGTGGATGGGCACCGGGGCCCGGCATTACCTAATGCGAAACGCAGTGGCCAAAGCCATTACTTAACGCCGGTCTTAAATGCCGGGGGTGGTAACAATCCGGTCGAGTCTGCCCATGCGTGTTGCCATTGCCACGCACTTTAGTCGCCTCTTACGACACCATCAGTACCAGGGTGATCTTATTCTAAGCCGGGATCACACGGCATATGTCAATAACTTTAAAGTTCCTTATTTCTTCTCTTCCGTCTTGCAAAAAGTGAGGAACTATAAGTTTCACATATCTGTTTGTCTGTCTGTCTGTGGATCACATGTGTGGCCTTGTTCACCGAGATGGTCCTTAGCTATAATTTTTATATGAATAATGGAATAGAAATGTAAGAGCTGCAAACAAAACTTTTCAAGATGATACAGATATATTTTTAATTTAAACCTATTTGTGATAAGAGGGCCGTGGAGTTCATAAATATTTATTTTGTTTTAGAAGAATGACTAAAAATCAATTAGAACATCCTGTCCCTGTAACCCTACAGCATATGTGTTGGATCCCTTTGCCCATTGAACTGTGAAAACGGAATGCCAATAAAAGATATCCTTCTTGCAATTTGTTGCAATTCAACCCTTATTCAATATTGCTACATAGCAATAAAGATGATAGAAAAGATAAAACGCTAACTTGGGGAAAGAAACGTTTCGGATTCAAAACTCATTCTCAATGCCCTATTTGGCTTTGGTCAAAGTACAGCGTTTAGTTTCTCAAGGTAAGATCTCAAAACTTCCCATGACTAGGTATTTTAGAACGTGAAACTAAAATGTGATCTATTTAATGTTTTAATTTTAAAAAATCTAATCTGAATGTGCTTAATAGTACTTTAATCAACAGCAGTTATATTCTTTTAACAACAAGCCTAATTATTACAAGTAAGCTTATATTTTCATTATATTATTTAACCCGCCAGCACCCGCGCCTCTAAAAATTACACAGGCACTCGCGCATAGAGCATTTTGCTCACGCTTATGAATGTTATACTTTTACGATTTTATTTTATTAAATAAAACATACTTTATTTAATGTAATAAATATGTATTTAAATTTTTTTAAACATTCATATTTTTTATTTTAATTAATAATCACACTAACTAATTTGCCAGTCTCCTAAGGCAGTCTTACAGATAATAATAAACAAATAAAAATCTTTTCAAACACATACAAACAATAACTGAAATGTGGAGGAATAATTAATATTCATCATATATGTGAGCTTTACACATATAACATAACGTATGACTATGCTCGTTACATAAAAAAATTGTTAGTAAATGCAGCACTTTTTGGTGATGTGGTTTTTACGTTTTGGGCAAATCGCGCAAGTTCCATTTGGTTTTTGTTGTCCTGGTATCTTGGAATCTGGTACAAAACCTTTATTCACTTGCTGTAGAAGACGTATTACAATGTTTGAAAGGCTTCTTTGCTTCTTCTCTTGATATGCGGCTGTATTAGTTGAGGAGCTAGTGATTTTAAGTAATCTCATTATAATTATAATCGCGTTTCTCATGATTCAACTGTTGATTCCGACTATATGTAGGACCGTGAAAAATAATCTCAGCGGTGATTTACATGCTTCTCTTGCAATAGATGTTCCACAACATCAACCTTTGATTGTTTGATTATGGTAAGTGATAATTTCTTTAATGTGATCTCTTGTTCTTACATAAGAAGGAATCCAATGATAGTTCCAGTTTGTACTCCCATTTTTGCCTACGTTATTACACCGATTCCGATGAAGATTTTTCAGTGTAATCTGCCTCGATCGCTTTCAATATCATTGGCTCAATGTCTTTCTCGAAATCTTCTTCCATAAACCACAAAAAATAAATTTCTGTTAATGTATAAATATTTAATAAACTGTAAACATTTTAAGTTCACCATTCGCCATATATTTTTATAGCTAATTATCATACTATTTGATATTAACTGAACTTTTAGTATAAACGATATGAGGCTTCATAAAGTGAAATGCACTTTGCCATAATGCAAACTACTTTATTGATCTGAAGTGATTTTCGATAATATTTGTTAGGGAAATGCATTAGAAGCTTTTAGTTCGAGTCTAACCAATATAAAGATGTAGTGTTCAATGCATTTAGTTACTGAGTAACAAGCAACGGGGTATTTATAAAGTAAATTTAGCTTGACCCCATTCGATGGGCATTTCCTATCGTATACTATGTTAACTGTCACGCAAGGTCATTCCATAGATAAATTTGTAATCCACAGACTATATAAATATATTTCTTTTCTCTTCATGTACTGCTTTTTTAATTAAAACTATCGTTAACATTTTATAATCTGTGGTAGAATAGGGCTTTAAACGTGTTGGGGACAGTTTATGGATGTATAGCGTGTTTTACGGCAGTTTCAGCCGTGAAAACATCTGTCATAGGCTTAACTGGGGGTCACTGGGTTAAGTAGTTTATATTGTTTCAGTTAATGTTTACTTTATATCTTGAGAATGCGTAAAAATGACTTACTAGGACCTCTATTGAGGGAGTAGTTAAGAAATTCGATAGTGGTTTATTACCGTTGAACATGGTAGAAAAGTTGCTAACAAGTTAGAAATCAGAGTAAAAGCTCTAAAAGCTTTGATTGGTTATATTAATTCTAATTTTGAAATAGCGTTCTCATTGAGACACTTCCGTTTCCTAATTTAAGCTGAAATCTTTAGGGTCAACATCGGCGGCACTTAACGCCGAACTTTACCTGGTTACCGAGAATCAGACTCACGATGTCACACGTTTACAGGCACACTCTATGTCTCTGAGTAGAAAATATATAGATAAATCACGTGACAATAAGTAATTTTGTTAATTTTTTTAAAAGCACACAAGTAGTTACATTTTTTTTTCAGCTTCACGCTGTATCCCGCACTAGGCAGGGTAGGCAGATGGAACGGAAATGAAACCTAGTGTTATGACACTCCGTTCCACTTCTGTTCCCCACTTTCCGTCGAATTTAAGGCATTGCGTGTTGAGTGGCGGAACTCAACGCCGCGCTTTGCCTTATTACCAGAGCGAAGAAATGAAACATTAAATATTCAAATTGAAAATATTAAATATTTCATTTCCTCGACTGGGGATCGAACCCAGAACCTGTCGGTTACAGTCACACTCTGCGCTGCGCCACGACAGGCCTCAGTAGTACAAGTAGTTACATAGAAAAATGTATTATATATATGACATATAATTTAAGAATTTAAGTTTTAAATTTAAGGATTCACGGAGTTAATTAGCTTAAAAAAGTATATTACAATCAAAACCTTTTAAAGTGTAAACAAACCAATATTAAATTACAATCAAAACCTTTTAAAGTGTAAACAAACCAATATTAAATTGCGATATGAAATGTGTACTGTGTAGTCATACGAAAGGGACTTTGCACTGAGAAATACTACGAGTGTAAGATGATGGAGTCGTTTCACTTCGTTTCTTATGTTTAAGAATATTTATTTATATCAGTTTCAATATCTATTTATTGCTTAACTTTTTCGTACTAGTAGACAGAAAAACAAACACAGTGTCAAGACATTATGTTTTTCGCTTTCCTTCCGACAATTTATCTTAATAGTAGAAAACATCCTTTCTTTGTCTATCAAAGCGGGGAAATCAAATAATTGAAATATAAATATTCCTCCAAATAGCGTGCGAACCCAAATTCGTCATATACAGTCAGAGTTATTTTTTTTAATAAATTTACAAAAATATTTCATGAAATTAAGTACGTAGGTATTTCACTTAAGTACAAACACATAAATATTGTAAATTTAATTCAACGCGATCGCTATATGTTAACATCCTACTTAAAATTCTGTAGTCTATAACTATATACACATAGCGTCCCTTAATAAACTGAAGTATGTTTATTTATATTTTTAGATATTAATTTATGGTGTTTATTTATTGGTTTCTATGAGAGAATCAATATTAACAGAACACTTGTATACGATAAAACATATTTATTACGGACAGCATTTATTATTTTTTTATGTATAAATTATGAAAATAAAATCAGCAACCCTGAAGCCTGTCGCGGAGGTAGTGGGTTCGATCCCCATTCGAGAAATTACACATTTAATATTTAGTGTTTTCATTTTTTCGCTCTGATGACAACAAGACAAAGTGCGGCGTTGTATTCCGCCATCAGCACGCAATGCACGGAACGAACTGTCTTAACACGGTTTCCAATTTATACACTACAGGATAGAAAGTGAAGTGAAAAAAGGAAAAAAAAACTTAAAGCTTAAGCTTTAAGGATATGCCTTATTTTGGTTAACCAAAATAAGGCATATCCAATCAGAAACCTAACATACCTATACTTAAAATGGAAAACCACACGAGAATTGACTAAGAAAGCTAAGTACTTTTCAAAATTCCGATATGAAAATTCCGAGTCGGGCAGGCCACGAGCAGTGCATAAAGGAACAAATTCTTTTCAAGTTGTTTATTTTTTGACGGTACATTTAACTTTGAATATCCGTCACGGATCGGTCGGCTTGCGAATTGTTGTAGCGAAAAATTTTCACGATTCTCGAGTGAGCTGTGAGACGGGAATAATTCGAATTAAATATTGACAATTATGAGTTGCTTCATGTTTTTGCGTTTTCAAGTTCATTATTGGATGGGATTGTATGGTTGAATAGTTTTTTGAAATTGGAATTGTATTTGTTATATTTTTTTATTTTTAGAGTGCTCTGACTATGTCTTGAAAAGGACGTAAATTGAAGGCGCTGTTGGTCCGTCTCGTCTTTGTTAATTTATAAAGCAACACAATATAAACATTGTTAGAGGACGTAGAATTTTTTTCTTGCCTTTAGAATAAAATCAGTTCTCTGAATACACAAAAATACTTTTTAGTATAGTTTGAAATAAAACATCTCATTTTTAAGTTTTGTATATAATTTCTCATTAATATGTAAATAAATATTATGGCCTAAATTTTGGTTGATCTGGCGAGGCACGCAATTGTGAGTTCGATTCCCTCTCGCGGGAATGATTCGTTTCTTCGCTCGGTAACTAGTGAAAGCGCAGCGTTGGGTTCCGCCACTTACGTGCAATGTCCCGAAAATAAGGCGGTGCATTGAGAACGGGGAATCTTAATACTTGATACTTTCGTTACTCCGGAGTCCAGTCACATGTGAAATACAGTGTAAATAAAAAAAAAAAAATAATAAAAAAAATATACTCAAGTTAACTGTAGATATGGATTTCAGATTTAAAGTGACAGGTATGAAAGTTTTTGCAAAGAGTTGTGTATAAATACTTAAAGCTCTTTTCACATAGATTTCAAAAGAAAAACTAAGAATCATATAATAAAATTAATATTTGTATTAATAGTCAGAATTATATGTAATATTTCTATAAAAAAAGTAAATGTTTCCGCCCGGGATCGAACCGGGGACCTTCTGCGTGTTAGGCAGATGTGATAACCGCTACACCACGGAAACTATATGACATATTATGTTATTTATTTATATGAACTGCCCATTTTTATCTGTTATATTCGTACATACTTTTGTACTTCGAGAAGTTAATAATTATAAATTGACAGAAATAAAAAAGCTCTAGTATTTTATCATAAAAATATTCCGTTCTTAGAAATAACAGTGTCTCTACACTAAAAATACTAATACAATTCAGAACCAAAAAAGCTCTTAAATTACTTTTAATTTAAAAGCTTTTTTGGTTCTGAATTGTATTAGTATTTTTATGTATTATGTCAATAGTAAATTTCTAATATAAAGATAATATTTTTGATTTTACTTGTTTTTTAAAAGAATATATTTTTTTTGTGCAGGAGTTTAAACCAAAGTTCTTCGACGGTTTTCATGATTTTTAATTAAAGATTTAATTTCACTAAATATGAAATTATGTTAATGTTTTTTAAAAATATGTGTAATTTTAATTAGCTATCACAATTTTTATACTACAAAAAGCTATTCTGTAAGTTAATGAAATAAACGTGTTTTTGTCGATACATATAACATAAGTACATCACAAAATCATACGGAAAATGTTCCTATTAAAATTTATAGTACATATTTGCAACAAAAATATGTTTCCGCCCGGGATCGAACCGGGGACCTTCTGCGTGTTAGGCAGATGTGATAACCGCTACACCACGGAAACTGATTGATATTATATATAAAAAATGTAATCTAAAGCAGCTTATCAAAGTAACATTATAAAACTTGTTTTATTGCGTGTTCTTACATTTTTATGTCTTGTGAAATAAGTAGATAGATATGTTGAGGCCATAGTGGCGCAGTGAAAGTGTCTGACTGTATATTTAGTGATTATGATTTCAATCCCTCACAGGGCAATGATTATGGATGGTTTTTTTTCTTGCTATATTAAAAAATTAGCTGTATGTCAAGACAACAATGTCTCGAAAGTTAGATGGAAAATTATGAACAAAGTGTCTAGGTAACCTTAAGTAAGTAGTAGGTACCTTCGTATCGTAATGGATGTTTAATATACAATAATCTTTTAGTTTAAACATATAGTTTCAAATTAGACAGCGTATGATGTTCTTTTCCAAATGTATGGTTAAAAACCATTTGTACATTTGTTTATTTTTATTAAATTAAATTAAAAAATAGATTATAATTAGTTTGTAAACTGTAATTATATTCATTATCGAAACCATAATCATCAATATTACAGAGCTAGCTTAAAAATAATTGTTCCTTATATAACACAAATTCAAATTTTGCTTTAAGTAAATACTCGAACATACGCGGTGTCTATATTTTTTTGTATTCAAACTTTACTCTACTCTACTTTTTATGTATTCAGAGTTAAATATCTATAAAAGGCCGTTGTGATGCAGAAGCGTAAGCGTGCGACTATAAAAGCAACAAGTTGTAGGTTCGATTCTCACCCGAAGGAATAAAAATAATTAATTGAATATTTATCAAATGCACTTCACTCTCTCGAAAACGGAAGTGGCCTAATAGCAACTATGTTTATTAACACAAGGTAGAAACCTAGTGTTAACAAAATTCAACATGATTCCCTCTGCCTACCCTGCTAAGTGTAGGATAAAGCGTCAAGCAAAAAAAGGTACCACTTTTTAAAGTTAAATTTACAAACAAAAGATTAATAGATTAACGAGCTTAAAAACCGACACTTTGAATCAAAATGTAATTTAATTGATTTTTTTTTGCAATTGTGTTTTATCCTGCACTTGGCGGGAAAGAATATATTGTATTAGTACATTCACGCTCTCCACTCTTCGCCCAAATTCAAGACATTATGTGTGAGGTTAGACGCAGCATTTTAATTTGATAAAACTATGAAATTGACGTATTTCACATATGTACATAAGTGTGACTGTGTAGACGCGATAGGTAGTGGGTTTGATATCCACTTGAGGGAATGAAATAATAAATTATTTCCAAATTAAATGTTTATTTTTTTCAACTCTTCGCTCTTGTCATATAAGACAAACAAGTCTAAACACTAGGTTCTCAGGTTCCAGGCAGAGGAAACCTGAGAGAGATGTGCGGGATACAGTGTAAGGCTGATTAAGAAAATTGTATTTCCGTTCAGATGCTGTCTTATGGCCCCACGATGACCTAATCATTGTTTTATCTACATTTAGATATCGCTCACACTAAGTCAAGGATAACGGTTAACATATTATAGCTCGAGCGCTTCACGTAGTTCGTTACTTTCTAAATAATGGCGATTTAAGACTAAGAACAAAAGTCAGCGGGATTTATAGTAAGCCGTAAAGTTAATGGAGGAAACAGGAAAAAAGTTTTTACGGGTCATCTCGTATATCGCCTTGTGTGAAAAAACAACAAGTACATATATGTATATATTATTTCAGCTTTGTACTGTATCCGGCACATGGCAGGGCAGGAAGGAAGGGCGAACTTAGTAACCTAGTGCTTAAACTCTTCCTTCCGTTACTCACTTTCCGCTGAATTTGTGGCAGTACACGTACATATATATTCTCGGCCTCTTTAATATTCACTCGCTCAGCTTCACGTTGTATCCCGCACATAGCATGGCAGACAGAGGGAACTTGGGAACCTAATGTTAAGATATTTCGTTCCGTTCCCCACTTTCCGCCGAAATTGAGGCATTGATGTTGAGAGGCGGAACTCCACGCCGTGCTTTGCCTTGTTACCAACCGACCTCTTTAATAAATACATATAAAATGCACTGTATATATGACCAAGCTTAATCTTAATATATTTTTATCAACGTTGACCTGAAAGATAATATATTTATGCATATATAACTAAAATAGTAACATAAAACATCACTAAATTCCTTCTTTCTTTTTGTATGTTCTCTTTCATATATTTTTTTATCTTCACGCTGTATTACGCACATGCGACGTGCGGGATACAGCGTGAAGTTGAAATTCCACTTCGTTCCCTAAAGTATTAATTATATCAGTTGCTGCAATCATAACGAATTTTTCTTTGATAATTACACTTTTAAATAATATTTTTTTTTCTAATTTAACTAAAATATACCATTGACATGAAGTTGGGGTTCACATCTTCTATATGCCGTTTAAATTGAAATTTTACTCATTTTTATCCATATAGCAAGAGGGATTTATACAATTTATACATATGAGAAAAGAAGTCAGAACCGCCCATCGCTTTAACAATCATACGTTTCACTTGGGCAATTACTTATAAGTATTATTAAAATTTTTCTTCTGTGTCCTTGGCTACTTAGCAAAGTATCTACAAAAACAAAGTACTACCTTATTGATTACCTACCCATAAAATATAAACATTAAAACATTGATAATTCAATTCCAACTTGCTTTCAACAATATCACTCGCAAACGTTGTTTAAAAGTATTCAAAGCGCCATGTTAATCTCCTCTTTCCTATATAACACAATTAGACGGGGTCTCGTAGCTAAAAGCTCGTATATAATAACATTACTTTCGTTTAGATTCGGGCGCGGCTAAATCAATTATACATTTTCATTTACCGACTACGTAGGCTATCGGGTTTCAAAGGGCTTGTTTGGCTTTCGTTTCATATTGCAGTTACGTTGTGCCTTCTCTGTACAGTGTACATTGTAATAAGTTCTAAGGAAAATTTTACTTTGACATTTACAGAAGCCTATATAGGAAAATATTAATACAACAAAAACACAAAAAAGTAGTTGGAGGTTTTAAAATATAATTATTTATGTCGTTTTTTCAGTTTTAAATTATAAATGAATTAAAATCAGTTCTAGAGAACTACTCTAGATCACCCATGTTTAATAGTAATTGCCCTCCCATTACACCTAAAGCTTCATTTTCTCCTTTCTAATAACAAAAACAGTTTACAGTACGCCTGAGATATAATTGTATATTCATAATAAAGTATATATTTATATTACACACTGCTTTTATTAATACTACTTTATTATTTTTTTAACCGCTGTATATAAGCGGATCGTCAGAATGACTGTTCTAAATTTATGCAATTTCGCACGTGTTCCCGATAACGCTCGAGTGTCCGACTTAATTAAATACGAAGTCAACATTAATTATTATTAAATGACAAGCTGCGATGTGAGTAGCTTTGTCGTTAGTAAACTTGCTTTTGAAACATACATGGACCATTTCATCTTGTGCGCTAGTTTCATTTAATTGAACTGGAATATAAATTGTAGAATTTATTCAATGTTTAATGTTTCATTTCTTCGCTCTGGTAATAAGGCAAAGCGCGGCGTTGAGTTCCGCCACTCAAGACGCAATGCCTCAATCGGCGTAAAGTGGGGAACGGAAGTGGAACGGAGTGTCTTAACACTAGGTTCCCTGGTTACGTCTGCCTACCCTGCCTCGTGCGGGAAGTGATGAGTGAAGCTGAAAAAAATATATATTCAATTTTTTTTAGACAAATGCTGAAGCTCACACTTAGCAGGCAAAGGGAACTAGGGAGTTTACTGTTAGACATTACGTTCCCGCTATAACACTATCATACCCCTTCTTTGAAATTGCCAAGCTTAACGCCGTATTTGGCCTCGTTACCAGAGTAAAGAAATGAAAATATTAGATAATACGCCCCTGTGCCACAACAGGGATTATTATTTGAATACTATTATTTTGTTCATTTAGGCATGTGACTCCCTCTGGATTGTACTGTTAAGATAATCCGTTTCTCGTTTTCCGCTTAAGTATAAAAACCTTTTGTTCATTCAATATCGAAATAGCATTATGTTGCATTAATTTCTAATATTTAAATTTTGAAAAACAAAAGATGGAAGATTTTCTCATATAGAACAGAGAAGATTTTTAAAGTTTGGCGTTTTGACGTCGTTAATATATTTCAGAAATTAGACTTCCTATCAAAAATGGGTAAAGTCCTTAAAATGGGTGAAAACTTCATCAAATTTAACATCGTTTAAAAAGTAATTTAGTTACACAAGTATAAAGTTATCGTGAACCTAAATGTATTTGTCACATCTCCATTACAACAAAAAGTAGGCTCTATATGAGGTAGACTACACCCTAGGCTGTAATTAGCAACCTGCCCGTCTGAGAGATATTTGAATAACGCGCAGGGGTGAAATAAAGGCATGTACAGATTTATTTTATCGTTAAACAAAAATGTTGTATAAAATATTTTTATACTATAATTATTTCTGTTTATAAGTTATAATAAAAAAAAAACCATTGAAGGTAACATGGCCCAAATAAATAAGTATCATTATCATTATCTTTATCGTCATGATCATCACATCAGTCTTTTAACGCGTTCTGTTAGATATAGGGGCTCTCAAGAGTGACAATGCCAATTGGTCCTGCATTGCCCATGTCCTGCAACCAAGACACTGATGGTTGTCTTATAAAGGAGGGAGGCGTGGAAGTACTTGAGAGAGGTCTTTGACCGTCAATGGAACAGGAAAGGCTAGTACAGTTCACCATGAAGCAGGAATGAAGCAGCCAACGCGGACAGCGTCACCATGAAGTTAGTATAAATAGACGGCTGCATGAATTATTTTAAATGTTTTCTTAAATTTAATTAATTCTTTTCAAGCGACTTTTAATTATTTTATTTTCAAACGAAAAAGTTGAGAAAACCTAACTCCAGGGCGGATACGAGTCAAAAGTCAAATATTAAGTGTCACTGTAACCCCAGCGCTACAGCGCGTGTGTTAACGCTCCTCTGGACACGTTAATTGAAAGTGGATTGGAGGTGACAGAGTAGAACTGCTTTTTGATTTTTTATCATTCACTGTTTGTGTGTTGTGATTGTTTGAAATACGAAGCATTGTTTTTATTTTTTAAGAGTGACTTTGAATGTTGCTCATTTTGCTAATTTTGCTCCTTCCTCTTTAGTAATGTTTCAGTACTTTTTGTTTTTTTGTCCAATACATTGGTTTAAAATTTAAAGGCTAATTTCTTAAGTTAATTCTATTAGGTACTAAATATAAGATATTCTATTAGGTATCATCAAGTATATTTGTATTTTTTTGCAGCTTCACGTATGTATATTGAAAATCAATTATTAAGACACTGCGTTCCGTTCCCCACTTTCCATGGAATTTAGGGTATTGCGTGTTGAATGGCGGAACTCAACTTGTTATCAGAGCAAAAAAATATTCGTTTGACAATATTATATATTTCACTTCTTGAAATGGGGATCCAATCTACAACCTTTCGTTTTTACAGTCACACCCTTGTGCCTCTGACCCACGACAGGACCTGATAACATATATAAATGTACCGTAATTAAGAAAATAATATTTATAATAACTTATCCATTACGGTTAGGCTATGTACTCGTATATAGGAATATGAGAGCAAAGTATTATGACGCTGTTTATCATTGCCGACCGGAGAAAGCAAGGCTATAATCTTAAGTCATAACTTGTATGTCAGGTTTTCGATATAGCCATATCGCCAATTATTATTTTTTAATGCGCATAAATTGTTTATAATATAAAATATTTATTATCTTGATTGATAAGTTTTATTGAGCTAGAGTATGTGATGTAAATTTAATTTGTTACTAATATTTTGTTTTTTTTTTTAAACTTAAATATATTTATGTGTATGAACATATTTACACATAATATATATATATATATATATATATATATATATATATATATATATATATATATATATATATATATATATATATATATATATACATAATGTGTAAAACATACTTTAGAATTCTATCATAGTTTCTTACTTCATCTGACTCTACAATAGAAATTATTTAAATAAATGTAAAACTTATAATTAGCATAAGGAAAGTTAAGATCAGCGAAAGTAATAAAAAACAATAATAGACAGTAAACATGAATCATATTAATATTGTTTTAGGAAAGTAAGTTTGTTTGTAGTGTTCTAACGCTAAAACTACTTAATCATCATAAAACATAAAAAACAAACATAGAATCATATATATATTTAAAAAAAAAATAAAACAATATTTTGGCAAATATGACGGGTTGTTAAGATTTAAAAAAAAATAACAATTTTAGCTCTACAAATCATTAACTTACTTTTGACTATAGGTTCAGCTGTTTTTTATTTTTGTGTATGAGATAAATATTAATATAGTTCAAGCTGGTGTTGTCGCGCGAATCTGCTAGTGTGTCTATAAATAGATATTTATAAAAAAAATCAGTTGTCTTGCATCATTGTGGCTATTTCACTTAAAATTATAACACTTGTGTCATAGTTTCCGTGGTGTAGCGGTTATCACATCTGCCTAACACGCAGAAGGTCCCCGGTTCGATCCCGGGCGGAAACATATTTTTGTTTATAAGAGTTGAATAATAAGCAAATTATCATGTTTTTTACTTAGATATTTTACATACATTGTTTCATAATATTTTATTTATGATTTTGTTCCTATTTTTTTTTATTTTAACGCATTTCGCATTTAGCAGAGTAGACGGAGGTAGCTTAGTGTTAAGACTACAATGAACAACCGAGACTCATTAATTTGTGCTGAAAATTTGAGACATGCAAGTGTTAAATTCCGGAACGTAACTCTCCACTTTGCTTTGTTACCAAATTAAAGAAATAAAATATTAAATATTTTATATCTTCGAATGGGAATCGAACCCAAAACTTGTCGCGTTAACAATTGCAAGCTTGAACCCTGCACCACGACGGACCTCAAATATGTTACATAGTAAATATATCATCATATTATATTTGTCATATATATTTCTATATTTCCGTTCAACAGTTACAATGTATGTGATGTTTTCAGAAGAATGCGGTACAAAAATTCAATGTTCAGTAGCTATAACTCGCTGCTTGTGAGAATATCGGATGTTGGTCTAATTTACTAGGTATAGCGATTATAAAGGTATATCATATAGAGTTTGTATTAAACAATAGTTTTAAGTATAATAGTATTTAGATATAATAATAATACATTTTTATCTAATTGAATTTATACCACAACGTTTTCAAACAAAAATCAAAACATTTCAAGGCGTTGCGTGTTGAGTGCTGAGAATACCAAAGTAGCACATAACAAAGTAGGCAGAGGAAACTTGGGAACCCAGTGTTAAGAGACTCCGTTCCGGTCCCCATTATGTGGGGAAAGGAACGTAATGTCACTGCTGCAACGGTTCACATAGCGAATGCTTTACAAAACACAATGTTTTAATTGATTAACAATGTTTATGATTTTCTTTATAAATAGATTTATGAGCGCTTTGCATTAAAATTATGATCACTATCGACTTACGGTTGTAAAAGTTTTATTAGATTAGATTATGCATGTAATAAATTCTATGGCCTACAATAAACTAGTAGTAACAAATGTTCTAATGTTTATATCAAACTTAAATGAAGATAAAATTTTTAAGGAATTATAAATAATATACAGAGCATCCGGCAGAGAGAACCTAGGAACCTAGTGTTAAGACACTTCGTTCCACTTCCGTTTCCTATTTATTGTGTATTGAGTGGCTGAACTTAACGCCGCGTTTTGCGTTTTTACCAAAGCGAAGAAATTTAAACATTAAATATCCTATAAAATAATGTCTTTGATTTTCGCGATTATTACACATTTTAAATGAAACATTTTTAACCGGATTAATCGCGTATATTGATTTTTATACAGTCCGTGGTCGCGGACTACTGTAAACTGTTCGAAACGTCGGGTTTCCAAAAAACATATATAAAAATCAATATAATCGCGATTAATCAGGTTAAAAGTGTTTCATTTAAAAATTAAATATCCTTTTGCATTAAGGCACTTTTTCTTCGATTATTATTTTTTGGAGTAAACAAAAATGACAAACAACAAACACAAAACATTGTACACATTGTACCATCCCAAGGAATCAGAATCACGATACATTCTGTTCAATGGCACTCGCGCGGCAAAATGAGATATCAGTGGATATTGAATGACGGGGGGTGATACTGTAAACGCGGTTTCACTTCCATCCCTTTTTCCTGCCCTAAACAAAGATTTCTCAGAATTCGTTGGAATTATCGATATATGTAAAGATGGTAGATACTGTGTTTATTTGGAAATATATATATGAAATTAACATACTATAAGTGCTTATTACTCTTACTTTTATGTGTTATATTTTTCTACCATTGGTGAAGAATAAACAGAAAAATAAATAATTTACTCTTCTTTTTTCTAATGTATTTTCAGCTCAGTCAGTAGCAAAGCCTATGATTGCATTATAGATTCCGATTATTATATTTTCAGCTTCACGCTGTATCCCACACGAGGCAGGGTAGGCAGAGGGAACCCGGAAACCTAGTGTTAAGACACTCCGTTCCACTTCCGTTCCCCACTTTAACACAAAACTTAAGTGGTCAGATTAATTAAAATCTGGTGTAAATGCAAATGTGACTGGTTGTGAGTTCTATCCTCACTAAAAGAAAAGAAATATTGAATATTTTCAAATGAAAGATTTAATACGATCATTTCTTCGCTCTGGTAACAATGTAAAACGTGACGTGGAGTATCGCCACTCAACGCGCAATTCCTAAAAATTTGGCGTGATGCTGAAAAAAAATCAGTTCACTTTTAAGTGGCTGAAAAATATATGAATATATAATTGGGCAAATAGTCATTGAGTGGTCCTCAGCATAGATATTGAAATATGGATGAAAATATCAATAAATTCCTTTTATATTTTATATTTATATATGTTACGGGCAATATGTATAATTTCAGTGTTCTATAAATAATAATAAATTTATAAAAATGCTACTTATGAATATATTAATGATGCTCGTCGTGGCGCAGAGGCACACCGTGTGTCTGTCAACAGCACAGGTTGTGGGTTTGTATCTCCAGTTGAGGAGATGAAATAGTTTAACATTTTCCCTGTTAAGAAAGCAAAGCGCGGCGTTGAGTTTCGCCACTCAACACGTAATGCCTCAAACTTGGCGGAAAATGAGGAATGTATGAAGTATCTTAACACCAGGTTCCCAAGTTTCCTCTGCCTTTCCTGCTATGTGCGGGATATAGCGTGAAACTGAGAAAATATGAATATTATTATCCATTGCTTATTTTACTAGGTAGGTAGGTTCCATCGGCAATATGTATAATAAATAGATTTTAGTGTATATTTTTATATTTAATCTACAAATTAAACGTTTACTTTCGTCTCATACACACATTGCGGAATTTCGTGTCTTGGCATTCTGTATTTTGTAAATTAACGACACTTTTGAGGTTTTCTGTACAATGCCGAGGAATTGTATAAAATATCATATTATACAGCTTGCCGATAACTCCAATATTCTATGTAACATTTCATTAATTTTAATGTAGAGATATTAATTATTTATTATAAGTTTGCTAAAATATTTTTATATGAATTAATATGAAACGTACCGAAAATATAAAGTAGCCTGTCGTAGCGCAGGGGTACAAGAGTTACTTAAGGGTTACTTAAACACAACAAGTTGTAGATTCGATCCTCACTCGAAGAAAAGAAATATTTAAATTATTTAAAACTTTTAATTTAAATACTGGAAACAAGGCAAACACACGGCGTTGGGCTCCACCACTCAATATTCTATGCCTCAAGTTCGGCGGAAAGTGACGAGTGGACGTTTGTCTTAACCCTACATCCCAAGTTCCTACCTACCCTGGCATGTGTGGGATACAGCGTGAAGCTGAGTGAGTGAAATTCATTAAATTTTTAATTAATTTTACTTATTTAATATTTAACTACATATCTGCAGCTTCACCCGTAACATTTCTTTATAAATGGAATTTCTAACACTAAAATATTATTTTCTATTTCAATTAGTCGTTACTGAGATTAGCGCATTCAATCAAACCAATTCTTCAGCTTTGTTATATTAATACCTATAGACTAGAAGAAACCAACGCATCTATCAATATTTATATTGTTAATACTTAATTGTATGGAATTTAGTGTTACATATGAAAAAATCAGTAACGATATATACTTAATACTGAATAATCCTTGAAAATAATCACAAGTGCGGCTCACGGCGCTGTCAAAAGCATACACGATTGACGAGGGTTACCCCGAGACGGTTAGCGATCATTTAGTTGACCTCTCCACGGTTTTGATCCGTGTTAATTTATCATTTTGTAGGGTTGTTAATGTTATGTAAAGAACTTTTTTTTTTCAGCTGAATACAGCTGCTCATGGCAGGGTAGGCAGAAGGAACTCGGGAACCTGATGTCAAAACACTAGGTTCCCACTTTACGCAGAATTTGAGGTATTGCATGCTGAGTGGCGGAACTCATTAAATAAATTAAATGTAATTTTTATGTCTGTATTGAATAAAAATAATTCACCCTAACTCAAAACAACATAAATAAATGTTGAAAATAGAAGGGCAAGAGTCCGATACTTCTAACTAGTTGAAAAAAAAATAACAAATATTTTTTTGTAACATATTTTAAATACCGGTAGCTGGAGGTGACTACATATATTTATTTAATATATTTATTTACACATTACCTTTAAAATATTGAATAAATGCTCCAATTTAGTAGTGGCTTAATCAAATAATAATTGAATGCAGTCAGACACTTTTTACTCAGTTTGAATAATATAATATATCTATATTTTTAGTATTAAAAAATTATAAAAGTATATAAATATATATTTATATATATATATATATATATATATATATATATATATATATATATATATATATATATATATATATATATATATATATATATATATATATATATATATATATATATATATATATATATATATATATATATATATATATATATATATATATATATATAGATATATATATGGTATTGTCATGTCTTCATGGCTTCTACTGCCAAACATTTATGTAATAACTTGGTCTATTTTACAGTCTTAGTCTATAATGGCGCAGGAGCACAAGCGTGTGATTGTAAACTTTGGGTTCTGGGTTCGATCTCTACTTAAAGAAGTGAAATACTTAATATTTTGTATTGAATTATTTAATATCTTTATTTCTTTGCTGTGATAACAAGAAAAAGCACGATGTTGATTTCAGCCACTCAATCTCAAATTCGGTGGAAAGTGGGGAACGGAACGGAGTGTTTAAAATTGGGTTCTAAAATTCCCCTACCTTACGTATTATCGGTGTTTGAAAGTAATAAAATTGTATATACTTGGAGAAACAAAATAAAATTTAAGGCAAAATTTTAAGAGATCTGATTGAATTTTTCGTTTCAAGTTGATATTGCTGTATTATCTGTCACTTTTGTATTACTTTCTTGGCAGGGTAGGCATAGGGAACCCGGGAACCTAGTGTTAAGACACTCCGTTCCACTTCCGTTCCCCATTTTCCGCCGAATTTGAGGCATTGCGTGTTGAGTGACGGAACTCAACGCTGCGCTTTGCTTTATTACCAGAGCGGAAAAATTAAACATTCAGTATTTAAATTGAAAATATTAAATATTTCATTTCTTCGACTGGGGATCGAACCCAGAACGCTGCGCCACGACAGGCCTCATTCTTATTATATATATTGTATTACTTCATTCGTTTTTAAAATAATTGGATTATTAAAATATTAATTGAAGTCAACATTATATGAAAAATTATATTACTTTCCTGTTATTACCACAAAGGAAAAACTATATTTAAAATATCTTCTATTCCCCACGTTTTGACGAAGTACCTACGACATAGGTATTCGCTATCCATCACTGGCTTACAGCTAATAAATAGGCAGAAAGTGGCAAAAAGTGATAAGTATTAGTTATATATGTATGTATACATAAGACCTATGTGGTTCGAGAGTTCTTATATAAAATGACTAGCGACCCACAATGATTTATCAACTAAAGTAAATATATGAATGTATCAAAATTAAAGTATCACAAAATACAATACCAGGATGAAAGAAAACAAAATTATTAACTATTACTTTATTAATAAATTAAAAATAATCTTTATAATGTACTTTCCAAATTAAGCGAAGAGAATCAAATAAGGAGAGGCAAATAACTACATAAATATCTTTACTTATAATAACATCGTAACAGATCGGTATCTGTACATGTAATATATGTAAATAAACGTAATGGAAACAAAAACAATTATATATAATATAAATATAATCTTATTTTAAAAACCGATAAATATAAATTTGAATTAAGTATATAAAAATGGCCACTGTAGCTTTTTAAAGGAAATTGTTTATGTAGAACTTTGTTTTTATGTACTCCTAACTTATTGGGTTGATCCAACGCGTCAATCATCACCATGTCAATCATTCAGGGATCTCATTTTCATTGACTATTTTTACAATGTTAGGTACATTGTTAGGTCTCTATATAAAATTTTATCACAATCGGTTCAGCGGTTTGGCCGTGATTACGTCACATACCGACAATAGATTTTAAATTTATAATATTAGCTATACTATAACGTCATAAAGAAGCCAAAAACAATGATTTACATGTAATTTAACTATATATTGTATACCATAGTTTTACTAAATATTAAATACTTAATTAATTTTCCCATAACGCGAGGCCCTGCGAGCTTGTCAATTACAGTTGAAGATTATAATCAATTTTCATTGTGTTAATAATAATGATGTGTGTAAATTTACATAAAGGGATCTCGTCGGCGGAAACCTTGACGAGCCAAATAATTGATTGGGAAAACCCATTACGATGTTCGTAAGAGGCTTTTTTCTGTATTGCTTATAAGAAAACAGTTCTTATATATGTGGGAATATTTAATATATATAATTGGCATAAATTGATCTTGTGCTGTGTTAAGTTTCGCCACTAAACGCGTAAAGTCATGAAAGTAGTCTATAGCGCATACCGGAGTGTCCTAATACTAGCTGCACTCGGCCCACGAGAAAGTTAAAATAAGATCAAATCTATTCATATTACTTCAGTGCTCGATTCTGAGAAGCTATTTTATTAGATTTTATATTGAGCGCTTGTATCTTATTTCATTTTTATGTTATAACTCTCCGTAGCAAAAGGATAAAATCTCCTCAGCTCAAACCTAAAGTTAAGACACCTAGTTAAAACACTCTGGGTCTCCTCATCCTTCATTTTCCAGTATATTGAAGGGGTCGTCCTCACAACCTATATGTTGGTTACTTTTTACTAAAAAGTGAGAGAAGAAAAATTCATTATTAACAAATAAAAATTATAAACATAAACGTATATTTCTCCGTCAAAAGAGTACGTAAAGGAAACTTTTGATATGTCCGTGGAAAAGCTATTTTTTTGTGCTACGACGAAATGACAATTTCTATCTAATTTTATAAAAACTGAAGTAATTTTTTTATTTCTTTTTATATAATCGTGCTGGTAAATATATTATAAGGAAATCATAAGTATACTAGGGATAAATAAGGTGATCGTGGTTCCACACAACGTAAACAAGATAAAAACACTGTGATTTAAGGAAGGTGGGGAACTAATTGTTGCAACACTAGGTTCCTTCTGATTACTCTATAACATTCAGAATACTTTGTTAAGCCAAAAAAAGCATATGACAATATCAATTAATAATATACAAACATTTCAACTCGCGCCTTCAGTATGCATTGCAACACGTACCATGAGTATTAACGACACAATTATTACAGTAAATTTTACTTTGATATAACGATATTTACATCCATTTAATAATTCAACACTATTTATAATAATTTGCTATACTTTCAGGCAAAGAAAATTATATTTTTCCAACGTAAACTTCATATTTCCGAAGCTGTCACGTTGCACCTAGACGTGAAGCCAATATGCACGTCTGCGGGAAAATATCAATTTCAAAGGATATTATTTTTCTATGAACAAAGTCATAACGCTGACCTGCGATTTAAAAAATTTTCTTACTTTTATTGTAATATGTTACTTTGTCGTTTACATGCGATCTCTGTCTTGAGGAAAAATCTTTTTTTTTTTAATTTTCTTTAAATTAATAACTGATCTGGTATATTACACAACACAGTCAAGTCTTCTTTACTTCGAGTGAAAGTGGTGGTGGGAACGGAGTATATTAACACTAGGCTCTCAAATTCTCGCTTATCTGTCCCATATGCGGGATATAGCGTGAAAATACTAAAAAAATATTATCTATTACAGACTCATAGTACCTACCTACTATATAGGAATCAAAAACGTACATTTTAATATATTATGTAATCGATACATGTAAAAGCAAAAGACCACGAGACTATAAATATTTGCTAACTTCTTCTTTTTAAACTAATAAAAATAAAATAAAACTGAATTCACTATAAAATAAGCTCGAATCAAACTTTTCTAATGAAAACACGGTTTGGAAGTGCGGAAGTAGACACCGGCTGCTGTCTGGGGGGTCTCGTCGTGAAACATCTACTTCCGGTGTGCGAGAGAGATCGTAAATGACCGTCTATGTCGCAATGTCGATAGATCTGTATGAACTGTTAAAATTAATATAGGTATATAGTGAATGAACTGTTAAAATTAATATATGTTAAAATTAATATTAATATAGTGAATGTGACGCAGTGGCTCAGCTTGTGACTTAAAAACGACGGTTGTGGGTTTGATTCCTACATGAGGATTTTTTTTAATATTAATGACTTCTATCAATAAATGTCTCTCGAATGTATAGGAAATACAATATGAAACTAAAAGAAAGTATATAGTAAGTTATGATGTGATTGAGGGGCTTTGATTTTCTTTTATCTATATCATTATCTGGCTGAGATAGATAATATATTTAAAAAAAATGTCTTCATTTGTTCGTTTATTTTTAACAAAATATTTATTATCTAAAACTTTTTCTTTACAGCTCAAGATATAACTCTATATAATACAAAATATAATATATTAACAGGCTAGTTGGTGGGAACTAATTATATAATACAGATTTTAAATTAAATGTCACATATAATAATTAATTATTGATATATAAGAACATTAAATTTTATATTATGGAAAAATTATCGAGTTCTCTTTGTCTCTTTAATATGGGTTTTAAAATTTATTAAATTGCTATTATTTGCCGTTGCCATATCATATTTTAAACTGTATTAATCCGATTTCGTTTCAATCAAGCAATACGAGCACGTTTGCTCTGTATAGGCCGAGTTAATCATCCAAATTATTGAAATTAATATAATAACCAAATATAGTAAGGTAATGCGGTGTAAAATTATAATATATCAATAGAAGAGTTAATTTTTGCCAGCCTGTATATGTGAGCATGTATATTTTCATAATTTCGTAATGTTTTAAATTATATTTATTGTCGAGGGCTATAGTAGACACAAGCGAGTGACTGTAAACGCGGCAGGTTGTTAGTTCGATCCCCAGTCGAAGTAATGTAATATTTAATATTATCAAATGAAATGTGTAATATTTTTAATTCTTTCTGTTTCTATATATATATATATATATATATATATATATATATATATATATATATATATATATATATATATATATATATATATATATATATATATATATATATATATATATATATATATATATATATATATATTAAACGAAAACATTAGTTAACTAGGTTAGGATTATGAATCCCATAATAAGGTAAGCCAGAAAGGAAATGGTAAGTAAAGCTTCGTTACTTGGGAATAGAATTTACTTATATTTGTAATGTACACATAAAAAATTTCCATTTAATTTCCATTCCGTGTTAAATTAACTATAAAAGCTAGGTTCCCTTAGAAACTATAAACAATATTTTAAAATAAACTTATAAACATTGTATAAATCAAACCGAAAATAACTTTATGTAAGCGTTTTGCAAATACGCAATATAAATGTGATCCCATAATTGGTGGTCACGCTCAAACACATATGTAGTGTCAAATTAGACAAGTATTTTATAACGAATCAGTGCGCGCAAATACAAATTACAGAGTTTACATTTAATTAGTGTTGTTATAGTTATTATTTATATGAAATGTTTAACGCATTATAGATTATCCATATAATTACAGTTTCACGTGACCTCTAAATTTTTTTGAACTTCAGACATCGTTGGGCAGGCAGAAGGAACTTGGGAACTTAGTGATACGATATTCTGTTTTGACCCCATTTACACTCAAAAATTTGAGACATTAAGTATTGAGTGGCGTAACTTAACGTCGCACTTTGCCTTGTTACTAGAGCGTTGTTTTTGCTCTTACATTAGTATTAATCATTAACTTTTACTCACTCATTCTGCTTCACGCTGTATCCTGCACACGGCAGGTTTAGCAGACGGAACTTGGGAACCTAATATTAAGACACTCCGTTCGACTTCCGTGCCCTACTTAGCGCCGAATTTAAGACATTGCGTTGTTGAGTGCCGGAACTAAACGCCGCGCTTTGCCATGTTACCAGAACGTAGAAATGAAAACAATAAATATATAAATTGAAAAATTTAAATGTTTAATTTCCTCGAGTGGGGATTGAATCCACAACCTGTCATTAACACGCTTGTGCCGCTGCGCCACGACAGGCCTCATTAACTTTTAGATATTAGAAAATGTTTGCTCTTACATTCTTCTTATTCACGTTGCTTACAAGTATATTGATTTGTTTAACATAACCACATGAACCATATTTTTATAGGCTATCTAATAAGTATTTTTTACTTTAACGGTAACAAAAAATCTAATTTACCAAAGTTACATAAGCGAAAATGCTCAATATTATACGCTATTACAGATAAAAGTCCCACAGAAACAGTCGGTAATCACGTTACAATATGATCGAGTTACCGTACCGAGGTTGATCTGGGACCGAGGGGGACTTAAACGCAACAATTTTTTTACCTAAAATCTTCTGTGAATACGGAAAATAATACACTTTGAATTGTATTTTAGCTACGATGTTTTTAAGAATTCTTTTTAAAATTTTGGTGATAATTACACAATGGAATTGTGTTTTTTGCACATATTTACATATGAGTATGTATGTAAATATATTGTAATTACGATCTTACATCTGTCTTTTATCGTTGCTTCGATTTAGTTGACTGTTTCGCCGTTTTTAAAGAAAAACAAAACAGGTAGTGAAAACATAAGATAATCTGTACCCACCTTTCAATTTTGAATTTGTGGATTTTCAAAAATATATTTAACAAGTGTTCAATAAATGTATTGAAGTATTAGAACAAGTTTAAATTAAAACGATAAAATGAAGGATTTTTTGTTTCTTTTTTCACTTAGTTAAATATAGATATTTCAATATGTATATTATTATTATTGATAACGCAGAAGTGGGGAACACAGCACTTTATGAAACACCTTACTTGTACGATCGTATTAGAGGTAATAATAATGTCTATAATTAACAATTGCCTCCATACAAAATTTGATAACTGTAGAATTAATTGTTTATGTTCATATTGGTTAATTTCTTAATTTTTAACTTTCTATTTCTTATTTTATTCTTTTATCATATCTTTTTACAGCTTCACGCTGTATCCCGCATTTAACAGGGTAGGATATATAAAGAAGAGAATATATTACATATTTCATTTCCTCGAGTGGTGATGAAACCCACAACCTGTCGTGGTTACAGTCGTATGCTTGTGCCCCTGCGCCACGACAAGCATCGAATCTTAATAGATATACTCCATTCTGAATAAATATATTTATTATTAGATATCTATACCACAGACTACACCGGGGGTATATAAGGACGCTTCAAACTACCTTAATCCTCGTTCACACCCGTTTCTTCGACGCCCACGTAGCGTCCTCTTAGACCCCGATGACCCAATCACAGTCGCAAACGCCCAGTATAGGGGCAGGTTGCATTCCTCAGTCCCAAGACATATTCGCCGTCGCCGTAAGAGGCGACAAGGCCAGTCCTTTCTCACGGCACGTCCGCACCTCGGCGCGACGGGTCCAGACGGTCACAGACCATTCTGATTAGCGTACGCAGGGCATTCCCCTGTGATCGCTGTTTCTTTCACGAGCGTCCATAAAATCTCGTATATATTTCTTCAGGGGCGAGCCACACTCGTCCTTCCACGCCCGGTGACGCTGTAAAGACCATCCCAGGTCAACAGCATTTAAGTCACTCAGGAAAAAAAAAATGCCTTAATCCTCATTCATCGTCGACTGCCACCGAGGAATCATCCCTAATGTTACTTTGTCCGATTATTGATTTTATTTTTAAATTGTGATTAGACTGATAAATAATTCTATTACTAATTATTTGTTAATTATGATTTCCTGTAATAATAATCATTTAAAATCCATGTATCCTTTCCCTACTTTTAATTAATATTAGCTGTAATTTCTTATTTTTTTTATTTTTTTATAGCTTCACGCTGTATCCCGCACGAGACAGTGTAGGCAGAGGGAATCCGGGAATCTAGCGTTCCCTACTTTCCGCCGAATTTGAGCCATTCCGTGTTGAGTGGCGGAACCCAACGCCGCACTTTGCCTTATTATCAGAGCGAAGAAATAAAACATTAAATATTTAAAGTGAAAATATTAAATATTTCATTTCCTCGACTGGGGATCGAACCCAGAACCTGTCGGTTACAGTCACACTCTTGTGCCGCTGCGCCACGACAGGCCTCAAAGTAGTTTCTTAGGTTATATATATTTACCTATCAGTGAAGACTGAATGTAATGAATACAATAAAAACAATTAATTTATTTTTCACATCGGTACAATAAGATACCTAAATAACAAACACGAGCTATATGAGCGTTGGTTGAACAAATATCTCACTACAAGACGATGTCATCTGCAGGCGCCCTATAATGAGGGTTTGCGTGAACTCAACGAACGGACTAACGCGTTGTACGAATTACCGAAATGTACCTTCTATTATGTAATATAATTATGTGGTTTATAACAAATGTTATTATTGTTTTATATGAATTATAGAAAAGCATAGAATTATACATAGTAGATTTATAGCTTCTTGTGGCGCAGGAGCACAGGCGTGTGACTTTAAATGTGATAGGCTGGGGGTTCGATTCCCACTCGAGGAAACGCCCTCATCTAGAGCCTCTTTGGTAAGAAAGCTAAGCGCGGTGTTGATTTCCGCCATTCAACACGTAATGCCTCAAACTCGACGGAAAGTGGAGAATAAATAGAACAGAGCGTCTCAACACTAGAGTTGCGTCTATTGTAAAAATTAAATTTTAAACAAAATCGCTTATTGAACTTTACTAATGTTCTTTTTTATATTATATATAAAAAAAAGGCCTGCCGTGGTGCAGCGGCACAAGAGTGTGACTGTAACCGACAGGTTCTGGGTTCGGTCCCCAGTCGAGGAAATGAAATATTTAATATTTTCAATTGAAATATTTAATGTTTCATTTCTTCGCTCTGGTAATAAGGCTAAGCGCGGCGTTGAGTTCCGCCACTCAACACGCAATGCCTCAAATTCGGCGGAAAGTAGGGAACAGAAGTGGAACGGTGTGTCTTTACACTAGGTTCCCGGGTTCCCTCTGCCTACCCTGCCTCGTGCGGGATACAGCATGAAGCTAAGTAGAGTAGTAGTATATATAAAAAAAACATGTAGTATCGTTTTCCAAACAGACGCTTACAATAAGGACGTGACGGTCAGTACATATCGTATCGTAAGCAAAACATGATAATTTACCATAAAATGTATTGAAGCTTGAAAGGCAAAGGGTGAGATTATCAGCAGTCCTTTCCTGAGCGTCTTGTTGTTGTTTACACAGTGTTACGCCTCAATGAGTCGGTTTAGATGTATTGTATTAGTGCGAATAATATTTTGTGTGTTGAACGGATTTGCGATATGTTGATTTTGTATTAATAAATTTAGTGTATGTTTTAGTGAAATAGTTGATATTAAAGTTATTTTGATTTGGGCTTTAAAATATAGAATTAGAAGTATACAGCTTCGAACGTAGTGTTAGGACACTCCGTTTCGTTCCTCATTTACTGTCGGATTTCCGCCTTTGCGTGTTTAGTGGAGGAACTCAACTATGTGAGTAAGAAAATGAAAACTATAAACACAACCCGTTACATTTACGTAAGTTCGTAGTACGTTTGTGCCCCTCCCTGAGCTACGACAGGATTCAGGTTAGTTTAAGCAAAAATAAAAGATATCTGTTACTATATTATTCATAATGTTATGAAAGAAAACTTGTACAGACGATGTTAATAACTATAACATACATATTGTTTTTAGCATAAAATTTAATGTATTAGAAAAAAATATATAATATGTTATTGTAGAAAATGTATAAAAAATAATATTACTGCAATTTAAAACTGTGTTAAAATTTTTCTCAAAAATATTCTTTTTTCTATGTGGTTCTGTAAGATTTTAATAATAATAAAAATAAGTTTTGTCATTAGTAATTATTTTAAGTTTCCGACTATATCGAAGTACCTACACAGATATTTCATCTAAACCGGATTCAAACTCCAACCCTGTATATGACAGTATCATCAGACACGTCACTGTGTCACTACACACTCAATCCTCTCCTACCAATATTGAAATACGCACGTTCACGAATCACGAAACGTTCGACAGTACAAATAACGAGTTGCGCCATTGTTTATTGTAGAACAGTGATTCTCAAATTATTCCATTTTAAAAATATGGTTTGAAACGAAATGAAAAAACAATTGTGTTATAAAAAATACCAAAGGAATAATAAAAAAATAAAAAAGGGACATTTTTATTTTAATTTTTTCCACACTTCGTGGCATATAAAAGTGCTGTAGGATGCAGTTTGAGAATCTCTGTTGTTGAAAGTACAATCAAATCGGTGACGACGTGGCGCGACGCAAACACTATCTGACAAAGTAACTGTGCGTGAAGTTTAATTAGGCTTCTACAGGCAGAGGAATGTTGGAATAAAAAAATATAAAAATATAAAATATAAAAAAAAAAAAAAAAAACCACATTGCGCTATAAAGGACCATTGTCTTACTGTAAATGCGACGTAGTTTTAGGTTCGATTCCCACTTGGGGGTACATATATTTTGTAAAATATTTTCGTTTACAGTCGATAAAGTCGAAATTATAAATGTTCACACGATATTTTAAATTCTAGGGAAATGTGTAGCCTCGAGTGTTTTAAAAATGAATATTTAAAAAATAAACCCTTATTTTAAAAATAATATATCAAGAAATTTTTAATTCTACTACGTTTAAAAAGTATTTTGTTCAAAACTCATTGTCAGTTGACTAAACTAAGCTTCTGTTTACTTTGTCAATGTAAATAGATTCCTGCACTACCAGACTACAGTGGAAATCTTTTGTAGACACAAGAGCAAGTAATTGAGACACAACTAAAGGGGCCATGTTAAGTTTAAAACATTTATTTGTTTATTTTCACGCTTTTTCCCGCAAAACAGTAATTTACTTTAGTAAAGAGCACTTTCACCGCTTTCTTCCTAAATTCAATAGAGATTTGTGTGTTATATCTCTCTCGCTCTGCTCATTTCCATAAAAATAGACAAAGGGAATTTGGATACCTAGTTAACACTACAGCGCAGTGGCACAAGCGCATGACTGTAAACGCAACAGGTTGTAAGTTCGATCCCGATCCGAGGAAATGAAATATTTAATATTTTCAACGTAAGTAAATATTTAATGTTCCTCTCTCTGGAAACAAGGCGCGAAAAAGCGCAGCATTGAGTTGCGCCACTCGACTCGCAATGCTTCAAATTCGGCGAAAAGCAGGATATGAGAAGTCTTATGACTAGGTTCCCGAGTGCCTTCTACATTCCCGGCCATGAAGTTGTACAAAAATACTATTCAATTAAAACGGACAACAACCACTACAGACAAATTAGTAGGTAGTTATAAAATTTATACCCGCTGTGGGGAAAGTTTATTGTAATATATATTTTTTAATTATCTTTTACTCAGTACTCAATAAGTATTATTCACAATACACAACTTTTATTACTTTAATATATCCCATTAAAAACAAAATATACAACCAATTAATAATATATAAAATTAACGCTATCAACATATAAAAGCCTGATGAAATAATGAAAATACAACAAGGTAACGGAATAAAAGCTCCAATTTCCGGAAAGATATTACCATACAATAAAACGGAAGTCCTTTGACTTGCATCTACATGCAATGTCTCTTTGTAATATAAAACTCTATGCAGTTTTAAACTAAACAGTGGCACGTTTGAAACTCGCGAAAGCGAGCAAACCTTGAACACTTGAAAATGGGAATTAAACTTGTTAGAAATGCGTTTTCATTGTTTCCGGTATTCATCGTCTTATATATAGCGCTGTCTGTATATAGCGTCTTCACGTTTCTGTCTTTATTTCAATGGGCTATAGTTAATATAAGGTAAAATTTAATTTAGATATCTTTTACTGCTCTTAAAGAATATTATTTTATAGTAAAAAGCCGAGCTCTGAGAAGTATAAAAGTGTTGATATAAATTATGTGATATTTTTTAAAGCTTTTAAGTACATTAGTTCTTATAATGGAGGCAAGTGCCAACCGGAAATTCGTTTTTGTGCACTTTTATTTTTTTTTCTTTTTGTTTTACGCTGTATCCCGCACATGGCATGTTAGGCGAACGTGGGAACTTGGGAACCTAGTGTTAAGATATCGTTTTGAAATCCTCACTTTCTGCCGAGCTTAAGGCATTGCGTGTTGAGTGGGGGGATTGAATACCACGCTTTATCTAGTTAACAAAGTTAATATATGAAAATATATGTCATTTGAAAACCTTAAATATTTCACTACCACGAGTGGGAATCGAATCCACAACCTGTCGCTTTTACAGTTATACCCTTGGAGCTTTGCCACGCCAGGACATACGTACACGTATGTATTGTGTATGCATGTAATTCATATTCATATTGCCCTTAATTTTCATATACTGATTACAGTATACATAGATACTCCGTCTGCATCATTATCATATCATTATTATTATCTTTTTGTTTACAACCCAACCCGCTATTAGGTTTCTTCTCATTAAAATAACGGCCACAAGTAAAAAACCAAATATATTTACAACTACACAGGCAGCGTAGTGTCTGGCGGTGTTAGTTTTTGGAACCTGGAACCAGGAACCTTTGTTACAGCAGCATTTCTTATAGTTCAGATGAACATTTTTATTCTGCGATGATATGATATTAATAAAAAGATTAGCTGTCTAGATACAGCCTAGGTCCTATAGCTACATACAAAAAACATTTAAATCGGTCGATTAGTGCCGAACACGTACATTTCTTTCAGCTAATTTGTATACAACAAGCAGACAGACAAACTTTTTAAGCACTACATTTTTTCCTGTAGTTTAGAGTACGAGTTAAATTATATATTAGAATCTACATAATATATTACTTTTTGTGTCACATTTTAAATCAACTCATTTTAATATTTAGTCAATGTGTAAAATCTCTTTCAGTTGAAAAAACATTGTTAACGTACACCCCCCTCAAATCTGCTAAACCCAGTGTAGCACTCGAGTCCACTCGAACGCTGCCGCTGCCGCTGATCGGTGTGGGGTGTGAAGATTACTGATATCTTAGGGTTACAAGAGGCCTCGTCCCTAAATACAATAAAAAATATATATCATTTACAAAACGTGTAGATAAACGTCTGTTATATGTTTATAATATTTTACAAAAAAAAAGAAAAAAATATTATAGATACTTATTTAATTACGCACATTAATCACTTCGCTAGAAAGGCAAAAACAATCTAGAATAAATTTAAATTTTTCAATTGCTATCATTTAGTTACTTGTACTGTAGGTAAACACAGCAAACTCGAATTATATCAACCACAATCACTTTGTTAAATCAAAGTACATGCGCCATTCAACACGCAATGCCTCAAGTTTGGCGAAAAACGAAGAATGGAAGAGCCTTAATGGAAACAGAATCTTTTAACATTACGACTCTCTACCTACCCTGACATGTGCGGGATGCAGCGTGAAGGTAAAAAAAAATATTTATTTCGTAAGATAAAGAAATATTTTTTTAAATGAAACACCTTTTTTTAGACTCTATGAGTCTACCCGTGACCGCGGACTACTGTGAAGTGTTCGACACATCGAGTTTCCAAAAATGCTTCTTTAAACCAATCAATATACGCGATTAATACGTTTAAGGTGTGTCAGTTAAAATGTGTAATAATCGCGAAAATCAAAGACATTATTAAGAAGTTACTTGTACTTGCAAGCCTGAACATATATTATTATTTTTAAGTGTACACTATGACATTTAAAAGGACGTCCTGCCTATAGTCTTTTAGGATCAAAATCGACATTTGTAAAATATATACAAAGATCACTGACATACAATATCCTTGTATTACATATTTGAGAGTAGTATATTCGTCGCCAGTATGAAAGACTGTAAAAACGATAGTAAACAAGAAAATAGATATATAAGATTTAATATTTTAGTTTTAACAATAAAATGTATTGAATTTACATATATTCAAAAGCGTGGTTTGTAAGAGATTCAGTGTACATTTGAATTTGTGTATTGTTTGAATAGATTGAAATAAACCTAATTTAACTTGCTGAATTTTACTGAGGCCTGTCGTGGCGCAGCGGCACAAGAGTGTGACTGTAACCGACAGGTTCTGGGTTCGATCCCCAGTCGAGGAAATGAAATATTTAATATTTTCAATTTAAATATTTAGTGTTTCATTTCTTCGCTCTGGTAATAAGGCAAAGCGCGGCGTTGAGTTCCGCCACTCAATACACAATGCCTCAAATTCGGCGGAAAGTGGGGAACGGAAGTAAAAAATAAAATTACTGAAACGAACCTGCGAACTTTAAGCTCTCAGACTTATGGGAAATTAATTCTGTCATATTTCAGTTCCTATATGATCGTTATAGCTTTAGTTTATATATTAATTTAGCCCTATGGGTTAGAAAGCTTTAATGGATTCAAGAAGGCATGTTCAAAATCTTCTATGTTCAAATTTCGATATAAAATCTTCAGCTCCTGAGGCCTTTAATGGCGCAGAGACACAAGCGTGCTATGTTACACTTTTGTGTTGTTAATATATTTGTTATTTTCATTTCCTCACTCTGGTATCAAGCCACGCAACACTCAATTCGATGAAAAGTGGGGAGCGTAAGTGTCTTGAGGGGAACGTTATGTCTTAACATTAGGTTCCCACGTTCCCTATGCCTACCTTACCATGTGCGGGATATAGCATGAACCAAAGCTTTAGCTGCACACTTTACATTATATATGTACAGTAACCTAGAGTTGAAAATGTTCAAAATCTTATCCAAGGGGGTATCGATCCAAAAATGATCGATTTTATAGTCAGATGATGAGTTAAAATCCACGTATGAACTATGAACAACATTCAAAAAAATCAGAAATTGTTTGAACACTTGAAATTGTTTGAACAGTTTTTCTTAACAATTGTAAGTAATTATTCAACATTACGCAGACGATGCTATAATAAAATTGCTTAAATTTCATTATGTGGACATTTAAACAACTTATAGTACATATTCATAATATTTCATAAATAACAAGTGTTCGGTACAAGCCGCGGCACGCTAAAATCGCATCAACTATGGGGTACAACTAATAAACTAACTTCATTAAATAATGCGCTCGAAACTTGTCCGGTGACAATTGAAGGAGCTACGAAGCAGCGCTATATTAGATTAGTATTATATAAGAACATTATAATTTGAATACAAACTGGAGATTAATCATTGAGGCCTGTTCTGACCTTAAAGGCGACAGGTTGTGGGTTCGATCACCACTCAAGGAAATGGAATATTTAATACTTTCATATTAAATATTTAATCTTTACATTCAACAAGCAATGTCTCAAATTCGCCGGAAAGTGGAGAGTTGCGTGGAGTACCTTAACCTAGCGTTAAGGTACTCCTAACAACTCTTATCAAGCATGCTGTGTCAACTTTCATATGGTTCTACAATAATATACTTTTCTGATTAATTTATTAAATATTGTATATGTATTAAGTATTGTAAAACTGGATGATCTAAATAAATAAAATAAAAATAAAAATCAAGTTCATTTTTGATTTTCAAGTTCCTTCTCGACCCTGCCATGTGTGGGATATATCGTGAAGCTAAAAATTCTCCGTTCTCCTATGCCTACCTGAATCCCAGACTTGTTTGTTGTCACGTCCTGGTCAATGCCGCGCTGTCTCTGAGAGAGTGAGGTAATGAAATTAATTTACTCCCCTAAGTGGTCCTATTGTCATAAATATAACTAGTTATTGCTCTAGACCATTTTTTCTAAGGGACAATAGGTTACAATTAAATACAAAAACTTAATAATATTTTGCCAAGAATCACTTATATTTATAAATTATAATTTGTTATAAAATCTATCAGTCGAAAGTAGAATTTTTATAGTTGTTTAATCTTCGCTCTAGTAAGCATTGTCTGGTGTTATGTACACACGAATAATCGAAGGAAAGTAGGATAGAAAATTTACTATTCGATAAAAAGACTAAAGCCGTTTTCTTCTATATTTAAATATATTTTATTTTATATTTCGAAAACGGAAAAATCTATCTTCCAATGTAAATTTGATACTTTAATCACTATTATACTTATTTATTTTATATGGAAAAGACAAGACAAACAAGAGCGAACGCATTATCGCCACCAACGACTTTAACACCACAGGAGCTAGCTCATAGTGATATAACTTACTACAAAAACATACAAAAATCAAAAGCTCAAAGCAAAAAAGGATGCAATTATCGAAATAATAATAGAATAAATAAGGATAATATAGATTTTGGATCGCGCCAGATTAGTAACATTGGCTGAACATACAAACGGTATTGGCTTTCTGCCATGTTTTCAACATTCATTTTATAATTCACTAAACATTGTCGATGCCGTCGTGACGCAGAAGCATGGCATCTATCTGTAAATTTGATGGTCTTGAATTCAATCTCGTTCGAGGGAATTAATTATATTAATTTCTTCATTTTGGGCAATACGGGCGTCAAGTGGTTAATTGAGAAATGTTTCTCCTTATATAAATATATAACTCTCCTTTGAATGTGTTGAAGTAAGTAAATAATAACAGTATTTATTATTTATTAGTAAAATCCTAATTGAGCTGTTGCAGATATATGATGATAAAGATTCAAATACATATTCGGTTAACTATACTATTATTATATGGATATTATGTGTAGTTTTTTCTATATACCACAAAATAAGGGAGATTAAGGATACTCAGCTTCCCGTTGTATCCCGGACACGGCAGGTTAGGCAGAAGGAACTTGGGAACCTAGTGTTAGGACACTTCGTTCCACTTCCGTTCTCCACTTTCCGTCGAATTTAAGGCATTGCGTGTTTAGTGGCGGAACTCGACGCCGCGCTTTGTCTTGTAACCAGAGCTAAAAAAAGAAAACATTAAATATTTAATTTGATAATATTAAGTATTTTATTTCCTCGAGTGGGGATCGAACCTACAACCTCGTCGTCATTTACAGTCACACATTTGTGCCGCTGCGCTACGACATGCCTCAAATTAAAGATTGAATTGATATTTTAAAAAAAAATGCTTTATGATATATTGTAATACCTTCACAAGAGATCTAGTGCAATAAATTTCTTGATAGAATTGTGCTATCATATTGCTTTATTTCATAACCAATTTCGGTGTTTTATACCTACTGCACTCATATATACGAATATGTATGTATATATGTATCTATAGAAAATAAAGAATTTCTTTTTCACTAAAGGGGTAGAATTTGCCATCTCCAATTATCGCATGCATCACAGTGCACGTCAAGTGTTCAGCAAGTGTTGAATAGCTCGTGTGAGTGGCTATAGTTTGTACGTAGTGGGAACAACGTCACCTGAGTTCTGAACTTTCAGCGGTAATGCCGTGAAGTTCGTTAGGAAATTGAATTTTATGAATGTAGATATTAAATTTCTTTGTAATTAATAGTTTAGAATTCAGTTTCACGCAGTATCTTAGATAGCAGGGTAGGCAGAGGGTATTTAATGTTAAGATATTACGTTCCTCACTTTCCCTTGCTAAACGCCATTCTTTGTTCTCCAGAACATAATATACCTACCATCCATTTCTCTAAGTGGATTTTGTACAAAATTGAAAAATTACTTAGCAATACATTTTTGAAAATTTATATTAAAAATATTAATGAATTTTCTAAAATCGGTGATGCACATACTCGTAATATAAATACTAAAAATATGCTTAAACTTAGTGTGCCGGTTATCGATTGTATAGAGTCCGTAATTCGTCTATGGGACAGAATGTACGATTTTACAATAGAATTAAAGAAAACTTCCAAGGATTATCTACTTTGCAATTTAAAAAAGTTGTGAAAAGACGACACGCGTTGGGAATAAAATGCTTGCTTGCTCCAGTCTATTTCTTAGGTATCATTATCACTTAAATGTCAAACTGTAAATAGTTAGTATAACAATGTCCCGCTGAGTTTCTTGTACCAGTTTTTCTCAAGTCTGAGGCAGTAGTTCCAGCCGTGTGATTCCGGCTTAGAATAGGATCACCCTGGTACTGATGGTGTCGGAAGAGGCGACTAAAGTGCGTGTCGTAGAGTCACGTTGCCAGTAATGGCAACACGCATGGGCAGACTCGACCGGATTATTACCACCCCCGGCATTTAAGACCGGCGTTAAGTAGTGGCTTTGGCCACTGCGTTTCGCATTAGAAAATGCCGGGCCCCGCTGCCCTTCCAATTTAAAGGACGCTCCTGTAGCTCCTCTGGAGTTACTCGGGGCCATGGGCGACGGTGATTACTTGCCACCAGGTGACCCGTACGCTCGTTTGCCGTCTTTTCCATAAAAAAAAATAACTGTAGTGAACCGGTGGTAAATGGTTTTAAAAAATTTAATTTGTAACTGGTTATTTTAAATAAAATATTTGAATTTGAACTCATAACCGCTGTCTTTACAGCTGGACGGTGTCCTGTTAAGTCTCGACGGCGGTTGTGACATAATATTTAAAATATTTTTAAAATGAAAATTGGCATATATTTTAAAACAAGGAATTATATTTTGTCACGTTAGTTAGTCTTAGAAAGAATAAAAATATTTTAAACATTTTTATAACTACTACAATTTTCATTTTTATCTTCCTTTGTTTGTTTTCTCTGTTACCATTAGCGTTGTGTTGGCGCAATCACATTTTTCTAAGATCATTTTAAAAATATTGCATTCATAATAATATAATAATACAATATATTCAATAATAATAGTACATATTGGGCAAAGAAAAGTTTAAAACAAAAAAAAAATGTTTTATTGACAATGTAGAGTTTTAAACTTTTAAAATATATTATAAAATCTTCGTAGCGCATCCTATAAATCACTACTCATGATTCGAATAATATATATCATTAATAACGTCGTTCACCAACAACTTTGTTTGCGTGGACTTCACGATGGAAGATGGAAGATTTTGAATTCCTCTTCTAATGGATTTCCTCTTTTATCAGGGAACCTATGTACATAATAAATTTATTATATTTTTTCTGTTCTGTAGTCTGTAGTAGTAGAAGATCTGTAGTGTCGGCTTTATGTGTCATTTAATCAGTAACTAAATAATTTTATACAGACTAATACATAAGTATTTACTATAAAATAACTATACAGAACTAGAATTAGCTTTGAATTAGCTACCCTCTAAGCAAGATTACTTGAAGAAATCTAAAGTAAATACACTGTGTACTAATAAAATCAACTGTCATATAAAGAAATGCACACATATTCAATATATAAATACACATATTGCTTGTAAACACAGTGACAGTGACTTCTGAATTATGTAACTGTAAACTAAGTTCAGGAACATTGGCCCCTATAAAAGCAGTGAAACAGTAACAAAACGTTTGCTTGCAAGGCCACATGAGCGTAACGTTTGAGTAGAATTGTAACTTTAATGGAAGTTCTTAATTCGTTGTAATAAGGTTTGTAATTGTGTGACAAGGTAGTTAAGTTCGTTTAAACTGTTATAGGTTGCAACCTGCACGAGCGGTTTGACTAACAAGAGAATGCGTTTACGAAATTATGGAAAATGTTTTCTTTAAATTTTGAAATTCAGGCATGTCGTAGCAAAGCGGCACAAGCTACTGTAAAAGTGACAGGTTGTGGGTTCGATCCTCACTGAAATAAAATATTTAATATTCTGAAATGTAATATTTAACGTTTTTATTTATTTGCTCAAATAATAAGCCAAAGCACGGCGTTGAGTTCCGCTACGAAACACGCGATGCCTCAATTTCGGCGCAAAGTGGGATACGTAACGTAGTGTCTCACTAGGTTCTCGAGTTTCCTTTTCCTACGCTGTCATTTGCGGGATACAGCGTGAAGCAAGTAAAGCAATTTCATTTAACTTACTTATAGGAATAAGCAAAACTTGTCCTCTTGTTAGGTATTTTTTATGTTTATATAACAATACTCCGATTTATTTACATCGTTAGAATATCTTCATGCATTCACGTATAATTTTAATAATTACATAAAAAAATTAAAATATAACTACATATACACAAAGACACTTTTTACAATTGAATGGCTTTAATAGTAACATTGTAGAATTAAACCATTGAAATAATTTTATAATGGATACATATAAACAAATCATATTTTTTCAATAGCCTGAATCCATTTAAATCTTACAGAGATCTTTAGGACGATTTAATTGATTTAACATTTGGATATATTTTGATTATAATTATAAAAATAGGAGAAAATATAAAAAAATGATAAGGCCGTGTTTGTGATTTTTCTAATAATTATAATAATATTTAATTGCACTTTACAATTAGTACAGAAAAACATTACATTTGGACATTTAAATATTTTATACATACTAATACCGAATGTAGAACGGCGCAAAAAGTGTCATATATTTATTTCTATTGGTACACCTGAATGTAACAAAATTTTTAAAAAAGTTATTTCTTCTTAACGAACAATATCATATTTACATTAGCTTATTACTTAGACCTGTCCCAAATCTATATATGTATGTATGCATATTGATAGTAGTAAAATTAAGCTGACAATACTCCTATAGCCATCACATTTGTACCTCGCCATTGTTTGCCGTTACGATGAATTTACTCTTCGAATATATTCTGCATCATGAATAGCAAATTCCTGATTATTATTATTATAGTTGAAATGAAATGGTCATTTGGCTTATAATTTGCTGTTTCCTGCTTATTACGTTTCACAGAATCAACTCAGATGGGTGGCTTAACAATGTATTGTATTGTGTCATATTTCATTTGGATAAAATAGCTAAGTTTTTATTTGTATTTTTATTTCAGGTTAAAGCTGTATCCCGCACATAGCAGGGTAGAGGCAATTTGGGAACTTAAGGTTAGGACACTAAGTTCCATTCACTTTCCACTGAATTTCAGACATTGTGTATTTAGTGGTAGAACTCAACGAAACGTGACAACATTTTTTTATTTCCTTAGCCTAACCTTAACTATACTATTACTACTTAAATGTGTTTTATTTTTGTTTTGAACTTGTTTTTATTGTTCTCTTTTCTTTTTATTGCGTTTTCATTTCTCATTTTATTTGAAGACTTCCTTCCATACAGAAAAAATGCTCCTTTTACCTTCTCAGATGAAATTTATATTTGACATGTTTTAACTATAAGAACTTTAAAAAAGGTAATATTTAAACTTATATATATATATATATATATATATATATATATATATATATATATATATATATATATATATATATATATATATATATATATATATATATATATATATATATATATATATATATATATATATATATATATATATATATATATATATATATATATATAAACTTAACTGTTTTCCAAACATAGCTTTTTCTATTCATCTCATTTTATCTGCAAAATAAAATATAGAATTTTATAACAACCAGTAACCATAACCAGTTAGAGGTAGCAATATCAAAATAGATGTACTATTTTGATACTATAAATCTACTCAAGTAAGTAAGTATTAGCGAGACTTATGTAAAGCTGTTCCGCGAAGCAATAAATATTATTCTTTCAAGACAAAGGCACAAGTAATCCCCTTCCTGTTTAAAAGACAATACCGATCCGCAAATCCACTCACTATTTCACGTAATAAAATCAAAAATCACATTCTTCGCGACTTCTATTCGGAGTTACTTTTATTTCGATTTGAAACGTCGCTGTCAAACCAAATCCTTAGATATAAAGCGGTTGATCTTGCAATACAGAAAATTGTATTTCTAAGATATTTTCAGAGCTCACATAGAGTCAGCTAGTGGAAAAATGTTTAAAAATTAAGTAAATGATTGCTTTAGACAATTTGACTTTAAATTAACTTTAAGCAAGGTATCTTCCGGTACAAAAAGGTGGTATTTCACATTTTTTTAATATTTTTTAAGATCTATTCTGCATTGTTGTGTAAGTCTGAATAACATATGTCGATTTCATTGAGTTTTATACCTGTTTATAACAGTCTCCAGTAGCCAGATATGAAAACAATCAAATATTAATTTGATAATATTAAATATTTGATTTACTTAAGTGTGGATCAAACCACCAACATACAACAAGAGGCCTAAATAAGTGGGTTTTCTAAAAATATGTCAAATTTCATGATAATAACAAACATTACAAACACATAAGGCAATCTGAAATGGAGCACACGGTATAATTTACCGAGCTACCAAGCTCTGTACAAAATAAACTTTTTAGAATTAACTGGGGCACTCACAATTCGCTTCTGATTTGCTTATTTGCCAACCAAAACATACTTGACAGAAGGTCCTTTAAGGGGAAAACGCGAAAACTACGAGGCTTTCAGTTTATTTTTCTATTTAATTTTGAATTATGAGGTTTTACAAAGAAAAAAAAAGTTTGTTCATAACAAAAATATGTTTTGGAAAATTTTCGCTAACTATACTTATACGTTTACTTATATGTATACTTAGTTATTTTTCGTCACGTTTCAGTCTAAATGGGCCGAATAATCCGTTTTATGTATGTTTCTTGTATGTAACTACAGAATTCTAATATAATTATGAAATGATAATTCGGTCTGTGGCCGTTTATTTAGCCATTATTTGGCCGTTAAATATAAAGAACTGTGAAAACCGTTTTTAACCGAAACTCGACATAATCGAGAAATTTATTAAAATAAAAATATATATTTTTTCTAAGTAACACAAGTACCTAATACGCATAGTGGAGTAGATACAGGGAGTCTAGTGTTAAGAAACTCCATTCTTTAAGCACTTACTTACCACACTATAAATGGTAATATTTTTATTTGACTTATCCAAATTTTCAAAGCATTTCACAAATGCTATACTTTTAGTGGCCGTTTTCAGTCCGGACTATTTCAAGAGGAATGGTGTAGAATGCAATTTCCGGTACAAAGAGCTTAGGGCCTTTCCAAAATACACGTGATTGGAGTATTCGACCGCCCTTAAGGATATTTCATTCTATTTCAATTTTATTCTGACTCTGGTCCCGTGAAATTTGATTTCGTGCACTATATTTTTTCATTGTTAATATAATATAGTTAGTCGTATAGAACTGCAATTACTATTATGTAACAAGTTTCATCTCGCACATGGTGCGGTATCAGACACTCTGTTTCGCTCCCCACTTTCAGCAGAATTTGAGACATTGCGTATTGAGTCGCGTTAACTTTAAATGGAGCGACATATTATCATATTATCTCTTAATATGTAAGAAATACCAGTAACATATAGTAAAACAGCCTTAAAACCTCTAAAAATAAGACAATGTATATACATCTGAAACGTAAACAAGACAATGAATTTACGCTCTCTAAAGGCGTTAGTTACACTAGGGTTAGCTGTTTACGTACTTCATATCTACAGACCACTGTTTCATTATTGTATGAGGGGACAGACGGACAAATTTGTCTATAGGTAATGCTAGCTTCAATGAAGGCAATCAACGGTCGTTAACCTTCGGGGGGTTAATCAATAATTCGGCTTTTCATTTCAATTGACAGCCATAAGTAATGGGTCAGGCATGTTATTATGATTGCTTGAATAATTTATTTACGCGTAAGGTGTTGGAACTATCCATTAGTTGAATTGAGTATTTTTTTCGACTATCTTTTCGTAACTAGTGAATATTGTTTTTAAATGATAGAGAATGTTGCTTTGTCCTACTTTACGTAAGTTGTTGTTTTGTTCCGCTGCCTTATAATATGTCACATACTAAACATTTCCAACAGTAAAACAAAATTGTATAATGGTAGACACATTTAAAATAAGCTTATATAAACATGTATGATAAATGCTTTTGATTAAATATTTGAAAGGATGGTACACAACATTCTCTCTGCCTACCCCGCTAGAGATATTCTACAGTCTATTTTAAATTTGCCACTAGAGAAATTTAGAATAAATGTTAAAGTAATGTTAATTAAGAAAGCGTACTACACTGTCCAAGAATATTTGAATGATAAAAATGTATTTAATTACGGTCATTTGAATTTCATGCAGGATAGTCACCATTGTATTAACAATGAAATTGTAACTTTATTCAATATTGAAAAGAGCAACTGTTGAGTTGCCGGCTCTTCTCAGCAGAACCGCATTCCGAGCCGGTGGTAATTTTGAAATGTTTGTGACGATTTAAAAGTGCTTGTGTGAACTAAAGACCACCTAAAATCTAGCTTGAGGCCATTGTGGCACATATATATATATATATATATATATATATATATATATATATATATATATATATATATATATATATATATATATATATATATATATATATATATATATATATATATATATATATGTATATATATATATACATATATATATATATATATATATATATATATATATATATATATATACATATATATATATATATATATATATATATATATATATATATATATATATATATATATATATATATATATATATATATATATATATATATATATATATACATATATATATATATATATATATATATATATATATATATATATATATATATATATATATATATATATAAATATAAATATACGTATTCTTATCATGATCACATTTTTGAATTGAAAAACATGCCTTACCCAACAATATAGTTGTAACTTTCACTTAAAACTTTTGAAGTGGGAAATCTAAATCACTTGTGGTATTTTATTATGAAAAATTAATTGAAGCTGACCCAAAAGTCGATGACCCAACGTATCAATAAATAATTCACATTAATTCAAAAACTACTGACACAAATATCGTAAATAATTGACCAATTATGTTATTACTTATTAGAGACATAACTTTCAATTAATGAACACTCGTCAACCCCATGGAGGGTCTAACCCACATTTCACCCTTCTGTTGACGCAGCATAAAAATTGAAACGAAAATTCTTAACAAAATACATTGCTTTTACGAGTATACTGTATAAAACGTTTTTGCTAATGATTGATATTGATTTCTTTTTACTTATTCTTGTCTCTTCTAAAGGATGAAATCGCCTAGAGAAAGATTACCTCGAGGTTTTTTTTTTCATAAAAGAAATATATTAACATTATTTATAGCTTCACGTTTTATACCGCACTTGGCAGGGTAAGCAGAAGGATCTTGGGAACCTAGTGTAAAAATATTCCATTCAATTCCACCTCGACGAATTCTAGGCATTGCGTGAGTAGCCGCGTCAATGCCGCTCTTTGCCTTGTTTCCAGATCGAAGAAAGTTTTAAATATTTTATTTGCTCTAGTAAGAAACGAACCTACAACCTGTCGCGTTTATAGTCTTTAGTCATTGATCTTAAGTAAAAAAAGACGCCCTTTTTTGACTTTTTGAAGATATTGTATGGTATGACTCGTTTTATCTGACTGGAGTGGTGAATAATTTTTTTTCTTTACGTTGTATCCCGCACATAGCAGCGTAAGCAGAGAGAACTTCAAAATCTAGTGTTAAGATACTTCGTTCCATTTCCCACATTCTGCGAAAATTGAGACATTGCGTATTGAGTGACGAAACTAATAGTCGCGCTTTGCCTTGTTTCTAGAGAGAAAATATGATAATGTCAAATATTTAAATAAAAATATTAAATATTTTATTTCCTTTAGGTATCCAACACATTGCGTGTTGCGTGGCAAAAACTCAACGCCCCGCTTTGCCTTTCTTGTTACTAGAGCGAGAAATCACAACATTCAATATTTAATTTAAAAATATTAAATACTTCAACTCCCGGAACAGGAGTCGAACCCACAACCTGTCGCTTTTACAGTCACAAGATTGTGCCCCTGCGCCCTTACATGCCTCAAATTAATATTTTACTGTACCAATAGCTGAGAAATTAAAATAGTTTGTCAATAAAACATAAATATTTATAGTAATAGAGAGTTTCCTATAGAGCGCAAACATTGCAAATACTCAGCTAATGAACGTTTATACACTTAATATTTTAGTTACGTAGTTCTGACATACATTTACTTGCCGTATGTAAAGTGGATAATAGAAGTCATTATGTTTACTTTGAAATTTCACCTATTAGAGGCAATTTTCTTTGTCCGTACGATTCTAATGCAGCCGTAGCGACAGTACTTAGTATAGCTGTATTATAAAATTGTTTTATCAAATTACTAACATATTATACTTGTGATATTTTTTAAAAATTGAGATATACCTGGAGCGCTGGAACGGTATTCCAGAGGCGCGGGTTCAAATCCTGCTTCGTTCAAAATTTTATACGCTTTTTAAATTTAAGTTTAGTATTTTCTGTCCTAAGTGTGGAATAACACTTTAAAACATAGTAAAAATATTAAAGTAAATAGTATTCTCTCTTGCCAAACGATAATTCTTACAAGTTGTCTTTGGGTAGCGGAAATTTGTAAAAATCTCCCTACAGAGATGCTAACAACAAAAATAAGTTGTAACAAGCGTATAAGAATTTCGACGGAGCTCGATGAGAACGAATGGCTTAGTGGTCAGAGCGCTGGAACGGTGTTCCAGAGGCGCGGGTTCAAATCCTGCTTCGTTCAAAATTTTATACGCTTTTTAAATTTAAGTTTAGTATTTTCTGTCCTAAGTGTGGAATAACACTTTAAAACATAGTAAAAATATTAAAGTAAATAGTATTCTCTCTTGCCAAACGATAATTCTTACAAGTTGTCTTTGGGTAGCGGAAATTTGTAAAAATCTCCCTACAGAGATGCTAACAACAAAAATAAGTTGTAATAAGCGTATAAGAATTTCGACGGAGCTCGGTGAGAGCGAATGGCTTAGTGGTCAGAGCGCTGGAACAGTATTCCAGAGGCGCGGGTTCAAATCCTGCTTCGTTCAAAATTTTATACGCTTTTTAAATTTAAGTTTAGTATTTTCTGTCCTAAGTGTGGAATAACACTTTAAAACATAGTAAAAATATTGAGATATACCTATTTGAAATGATTTTGAGGCTATGTTGTTTAACTGAATTTGTTGTTCATACGATATATGTACGTTTTCTATGATTAAAATAAAAAAGGCAAGGCAAAGAAGTCAAAATATAACTCAAAAAATAGACACAAAATATATTAAGGATTTAAAATAGAATTCTAGAACGAATAAACCTATAAATCCATAAAACAGAACAACAACTGCTTTAATATTTTTATATTTTATAAACAAATGCTATATTTCTTCATGCATATTAAATCTTGTGTTGTAGCCGACAACACAAATCGTAGAGCGCAATTCGAAATTGCATCTCCATATTGGTATAATGAGACCAACGAAACTTGTACTGTCAACACGTTGAACAACGCTCGCGGGACCAATTAAAAATATTCCGGACAGATAAATTTTCAATTTTTCATAATTAACAAACTGCGATATTGGTACAACGCGCTCTTAACTTTATTTCTGTAGTATCGTAATATTTTTTTTTCCTGCATGAAATAAATAGTATAAAATATTAAAATGGACGTTTCATTTATTTTTATTATGAGAGATAAAGTGCTTGCTTGAGTGCAGTATATTTGTTTCAATTAGTTCATATCAATTTTCTGTTATTTTTACATTAAAAATAGATTGTTTATAAATATGAGAATTTTGAGAACTGCTAATTTTAAAAATGGATTGTCATCTATTTTGAAAAAATAATAAGGAAAACAATCAAGTACTGAATAGCTACCATAGTGCATTGTGATAAACAGACAACCTTCCATACTAATCAATGTTTATCTGTACATTTAAAAATAATTTATCCATAAGTAGACATCGATCCTATAATTATTGAGTTTACATTCAAACCCAATCTCTCTAGTACTATTATACATTATTGAATAATAATTAAAAATAATTAAATATCAGCTTCACGCTACATCCAGCATATAGTAAATACCTAGGTGAACCCGAAACCCTAGTGTTAAGACACTCTGTTCTCGTTAAAACACTGCTACTCCCCATTTTCCTCCGAGTGGCGGATGTTATACCACCTATGTTTACCTTGGTATAACAACAATTAAAATTATAAGTGAGATTATAAAAAACTGGTGAGGAATTCATTACGAAAGAGGCATATTTTTGACAGTATAAAGCATCTATTTATACAATATTACTCAGCTTCACGCTTTATCCCGCAGATGGCAGGGTAGGCAGTGGGAACCTAGTGTTAAGACACTCTGTTCCACTTCCGTTCCCCACGTTCCGCCAAATTTTGAGGCATAGCGTGTTGAGTGGCGGAACTCAACGCCGCATTATACAATATATTATATTTTATAAATGTAATGTTGTCCACGTACTACTCGATAAATTTAGTGTACTAGATCTGGAAAGGACATAGCCATTGATTGATGTTGATTGAAACACCTGAGTTAGAACTATAACAATCCTAAAGTTGATAAGCACGGTGAGTTTTATTCAATGGTATATACTAATTAAAAGTCCGGAATATCTTATGTGGAACTTTTTTAGAAATTAAATGCTGAATTCACATAATAAAATCTAAACAATCGTGTCAGGTATAAGGCTTTAAATAGCTAACAACGGACATTACATCGAGAATTTTTTTTTTTACTGGTGGAATTAAACGCCGCGCTATGCCTCGTTACCAGAGCTGGAAAAAAATCTCATTTAATAAATCATTCTATCATTTACGACTGGAAAACAATTTATAATCTGTAGGAAAATGTACATGTATATATTTCAATATATTTAACGATTCTTACTAATTTTAATGTGTGAATATAAGTAGAATATAAGATATCATGTGTACATATAAGTAATAATAATAAGTTTAAACTTCACCATGTATCACCAAGAGGGAATAAAAATTTGTACAAAAAACATCACGTGATTAATGGACGGCCCCTTATCAGAGTTTATAGTCTTGGACAGTTTCTAAGAGGCGTGGGTTCAAATCCCGCTACGCTCAAATTTATATACATAACATAAACATATATTAACTTTTTTCTAAATAAGTATATATTTACCTACTTTTATTTTCCCTGTATCCATAAATTATTAAATATTCACCTCAGTTATAAGCTTCTAATAACTTCTTCGAATTTCATATTTTGCTTACATTACAAATAATATTTAGTTTCGAAGAACATACTAATTAATATGAGCATTACTGTGTATTTTGGAGTTAAACCATTTTCAACATTAAACTTAATTATATAAGTTTTTGATTATATTAAGTTATCATAAACATTGTTATTTATTAGCTTAAAATGTAACGGATGACGAAGATCAGACGTAAAAACCGTTTTTCTTACTAAAAATTAAATTACTAAAAGGCTTTTTAAAAATTAAATTACTTGTTGCTGAGGCCTGTCGTGGCGCAGCGGCACAAGCGTGGGTGACTGTAACCGACAGGTTCTGGGTTCGATCTCCAGTCGAGGAAATGAAATATTTAATATTTTCAATTTAAATATTTAATGTTTCATTTTCTTCGCTCTGGTAATAAGGCAAAGCGCGGCGTTGAGTTCCGCCACTCAACACGCAATGCCTCAAATTCGGCGAAAAGTGGGGAACGGAAGTGGAACGGAGTGTCTTAACACTAGGTTCCCGGATCCCTCTGCCTACCCTGCCTAGTGCGGGATACAGCGTGAAGCTAAAAAAAAATATACTTGTTACCAGTAACAAGGCAAATCGTAGCGTTGGGCTCCGTCACTCGACGCGTAATACCTCAAATTCAATGGAAAGTGGGGAACCAAATTGGAAATCTAACTTAATATACTACGTTATCCAAGACCTACTACTTAAATTTTAAACCTATTTGAATTTTAAATGTTCTTATATTTAATTGCCATGTTAATGGATGATATAAGGATATCAATCAGCGATATCTTTTATAACGTCTTTAATCCACAAAAAAGGCTATCCGCATTCTAACAAATTTTTGATCGGAATGAAAATTTACAATCAATTATGCTTGTTATATTGTTATTTAGAAAAGGTAGAAACATTTTTGCGTAGCACGATTTGACGCTGCGTCTTCTGATAACCATCCAAGTGTTTTCAAGAGGCGTCGGCTTTTCTTTCCTAAATGTTGATTAACTTTTTAAAATTCAAGCCTACTCAAAGTAGCGTAACCACTCCCTTCTTTACTTGCTTTAAATCGTTCTGTGAAGAAATAACATTTTTTTTATGAAGCCTGTCTTGGCTCAGCAGCACTGGCGTGTCATTGTGACAGCGACAGGTTGTGTGTTCGATCCTCACTCGAAGAAATGAAATATTTAATATTTTCAAATGAAATATTTCATGTTTCCATTTCGTCGCTCTGGTACAAAGCAAAACGCGGTGTTGATTCCGACTCTTAACATGCCTCAAATTCAGCAAAAAATGAGGAACAGAAGTGGAACGGACTGTCTTAACACTAGGTTCCCAAGTTCCCTCTGCCTACCCTGCCATGTGCGGGATACAGTGTGAACCTGATAAAATAAATATAAAAATAATATATACTTTATTGTACTCCACATAATAGAATATAAAGATAAAATGTACGACTGTCAGCCTAATCTACTAAATTATTATTATTTGTGTCGAATAAAAAACACGTACTGAGATATACCTAGGTACTATTTTTATTTCCACATAAGAAATTTCTTCCCACAAGTTCAGTTTGCTAAGATCTGATTACTTGTAGTGATTGGACTCAAATCTAATTTGAGAAAAAAACTAAGTATACGCCATCCAGCTAAGTGCGTCCGCAAATATTGCCTTAACACACACTTTCCTTCGATATCAAATAAGTCTAGACACGGCCAATATATCGAGATCCTTACGCCCCAGTACAACGGTACCCCTTAAACGAAAATATTAAAGTAAAAGCAAGGGAGGAAGATCTTCAATAAATGGTTGGTGACAGCCGACAAGGGTGCATTCAGATTACCGGGGAGATCGACAAAGAAATGCAATTAAATGTAAAATAGGGGCTGTTTCACACGATTGTTGACATGGTGTGACGAATGGGGACTAGATAGCCGCGTCTGTCAATGCATTTTAGATTTACGCACCCTCTTAAAACAAAATGAACGTAAAATTAAATATAAAAACGTATAAAAATGTTCGTATTTTTTACTTTGAAATTCGTAATGAACAGAGAATAATTTTATACGAGAGAAAAACAATTAAAAAGTAGACGTTACTTTTCCTAATGTCATAGTTTCTAGGCATCACTTAGGTAGTAATAACAAAGCAAAGAGAGGCCAATCAACATGCTATGTCTCTATAATTGGGTGGAAAGTGGTGATGGAATGTATAAACATTAGCATAACTCTACGTTGGCGGGATACAGTGACAAACAAAATAAAAAAAAAAAACATATTTATCTAAATATATATAGTACACTTAGCCTTGTGATTCCGACTTGGAATAGAATTACTCTGGTACTGGTGGCGTCGTAAGAGGCGACTAAAGTACATGTGGGAGAGTCTCGTTGTCAGCAATGGCAACACGCATGGGCAGACTCGACCGGATTGTTACCAACCCCGGCATTTGAAACCGGCGTTAAGTAGCGGCTTAGGTCACTGTTCCTGTAGATCGCTACGCTCCATCCTGTAGATTGCAACGCTCCTGTAGATCCTCTGTAGTTACACGGGGTTGTGAGCGACGGTGATCTCTTACCATCGGGTGACCCGTACGCTCGTTTGACGTGTCTCGTCCATAAAAAAAAATAACAAATTTCTCCAAGTAGCCAACGGTCAGTACGGTTAAACATAATAACGTATCAAAGGCATTTGAATATTGATTCACATATACTTATAATATTATGTCACATATAAGGATTTTCGATCTTAATATAATATGAAATTTAGTATATTAAAATTTAAAATCCTTTCAGAAATTCATTTAGAAGACGTTTTACTCGTAACCTTGATTCAAAGCCGGAATTACATGCACCACCGCATTCGAGCTCATTTGCATGCTAATCTCGCTCAAGACATTTGACAAAGATCGAAAGGAGGAACCCAAGAAAATTTTAAATTATAGATAAAATATTACAAATTTAGAAAAAAAATATTACACATACGCATTGATGCGGCGTTCTTCTTCTTCTTCTTCGTCTTCTTTTTCCTGGTATTAATCCCAGCGTAATGTACCAAGGTCTGCCTTACTACTAGCCTACTCCACTTTGCACGATCTTTAACGTCCACGTCCTCGGTGGTTAGACCATTGGCTTTCATGTCCTGCATCACGACATCCAACCAGGGCTTCCTTGGGTGTTGGCGTCCTACCCAACATGTAATGTCTTAAATTTTGCGGAAAGTAGGAAACGAAATATCTTAACATTAAATTCCCAAATTTCCAATGTCTACCCTCCCATGTGCTATTATTTACATAAATATAATTTACTTACAGGCAAGCTAAAGTAAGGATACTTTTCTTGTATGATGTTTTTATTTAAAGATATTTTCCACATTACTACAGATGGTTAAATAGAGAAAATTAAAGACAACAACAATCACTTTGTTTTCCATATCATAACATTATTTATCTGATTAAATCATGACAATATTTTAGAATTTATTAGAAACATAAATTTTAACTGATTCCTGATGTCCGCCTCTAGTTTTATAAATACGTATATTCTAAATTCACAATAATATCTTTAAAAACAAAAGATTTTTTAATATTCAACTACAAACATGACAAGCAATATTTTACTGCAATAAGGTAAAAATAAGTCACTTCCGTCTATTTCTATCCTTGTTGGATATCGCATCACCAGCGATTACCTATTCATAAAACGTAAAGTTAAAACTCAGGGGAATCCAGTTAGCGGGCCGACTGAGCCAAGGAGATTTATGCATTTTAAATTACACCTGGAACATCTATACATATTTACTTTACGATATGATGTTGATAAAAACATATGTAGTTCGTGTATTGAATTATTATACACTTGTTAACTTTACGTATGTATTGTATACAGCATATTAGTCAAAAAAGTTTCATCATTATTGTACTATTATTATCTATTAAAAATAATATTAATAATATTATTATTTAATAATAATTGGTTTTAGTTGTTGTTGTTGACGCTCCTGCACAGGCCAAATTTGACAGAAGTAACATAGGAACCTAATGTTAAGACACGTTCCGTTCCGTTCTCCACTTTCTGTGGATTTCTTGACACATTGTCGGCTTAGTGGCAATACCGGGCTTTGGCAGATCAAAGACATGAACATATTTAATATAGTGATTTTATGTTTTCCTTATTTTATATTGTTACATGTGCAATAAAATATTATTACGATTATTTAAAAAATAACATAACAGTTAATAACAGATATCTTTTGAAATTTAAGATCTTTTAAATTATGGTAGCCTTAGCAGAGTTTTGTTTAGATATTATAAAAAGATAACTTTCTAAAAAAAAGGATCACATTGGCACACTTCGGCATCTTTAATAAAACCGGAAATGACCACAGCTGCTACAGGCATACAGCCTAAAGAAGGTCCTACTGATTGATGACGTCACAAGACTGATGCCACGTCCAACTGAACTTTGACCCTATCTCCTCTATCAGACGGTGCATTACGTTATTAGGTGATCTAATACACTTTTCTTATAACTACATATATATTTTTTTTATTTTTGGCTTTATCTAAGATTGTTATTATTTTAAAAAAAACAATTTAGGTTTTTTATAATATTTTCTAAAACATGCTGACATGTGTATAGTTATGTTTATATGTGTGAGCACATATTTACACGTTCATCCCCTAAATCAGTGCCGTCCTACGATACAAATCCATTTATTTTTTAGTGTATTTTTATTGTAAATTCAAACTAAGACTTACAGTTTACTGAATAGATAATTTTGTACTTTAAGCTGGCGAAGCCACGAGCGGTTTGTTAGTATTAAGCAATAGATATCGCTTCGATATATTTTATCTAGTGGAAAATCGACTTGAGGCACAAACTTGCACTAACAGTTTGAGCAAAAATAGCCTATTCTATATTATTTCTCCGTTATTATGAGACATTGCAATCTATATGTAGAGGTTATTAAAAGTATATTTTTCTGTAGGAATTATATTATCTGTATATCACCGGTCTCATGTAAAATTTGATGCTGATTTGGCACATTATTGAGATATATGCTGATGATGCTGATATCGAAGCATTTCATGGCGATATCTATAGTTGTTGTTGAGGGACAGATTGCGATAACGCGCTTAGCTTAGTTACAAGAGCGAGGAAATGAAAATATAAAGTATTTCATTTCCTCACTCACACCTCACAGCTTTTCGCGTTTTCAGTCACATGCTTGTGCCTCTTCGCTATGTCAGGCTGCAATAATTTTAGTATTACGATTAATATTTATTTCAATCAACTTAATTATAAAAAATGAAATACGTCATCAGCCACTTTCTCGGTTGTCACTAAAATTAGATATATAATTTAAGGAGCAATTAAATAGTACTTATGCTTGTTATATTTTTTAATCTGTACAAAAAATCTATTACCAAGTTGAATATCATTATCGTCTCGTCCTAAAGAAGGAAATAATTAGAAAAGAAAAAAAATTGAAGGTATATTTGGAGAAGGGAAGTGATTTCACTTAGAAAGGTAAGGGTACAGCTGCACCCTAGTTCTGAGGGATATTATAGGACTCAAAGGAGGATGAGATATGGTGGATCACATTTATTTTATGTATTTATTTTTTTAGCTTCACGCTGTATCCCGCACGAGGCAGGGTAGGCAGAGGGAACTTGGGAACCTAGTGTTAAGACACTCCGTTCCACTTTCAGTTCCCACTTTCCGCCGAAATTGAGGCATTGCGTGTTGAGTGGCGGAACTCTACGCCGCGCTTTGCCTTATTACCAGAGCGAAGAAATGAAACATTAAATATTTAAATAGAAAATATCAAATATTTCATTTCCTCGACTGGGGATCGAACTCAGAACCTGTCGGTTACAGTCATACGATTATGCCGCTGCGCCACGTCAGGCCTCATTTATTTTTATGTCTTTATTAACATTATAATAGAAAAATATAACTATTTATTTTTTAATATTCTTTCCTAGTTCTATAGTTTATTATTCGTTTGTTTGGTGTAATGGTTTCCAGACTATTCAGAAAAGCCGAAGTCAGTATCACAATATGTTGTGGTCATAGGTACCTCTGGCACTTGGAGCTTGTTATGTGTGAAACGAAAGTCTTTTTTATTTCCGTTCAAAGGTCAATCAAGGTTTAGAGGCCTGTTTAGGCGCAAGGGCAACATGACGATTGCGATTGTAAGATTGTGGGTTTAATCTCTACTTCAGGAAATGAAATATTTAATATTTTCATTTCTTTACTCTAATTAAAACGCAAAACACGATGTTTTGTTACGCCACTCAACACACATTGTCTCAAATTTGGCGAAAATTGGGGAATGAAACAGATTTTTTCAGCACTATGTTCCTAAAAAGCACTGAAAGTAGTATAAAACTGAATTTCTACCAAAGGGAAGATCCATATAACGATATCATCCATCCCTTGTAATGCGGCGCGAATGACAGTTTGATTCACTTAGCTCGCGTTACACAGTATAAACGCTCCGTCAAGGCGTTTTGTAAACGTAGTGGGCTTTTTTAACCCCAAGGGTGACTATCGATTTAGTACCTTAAGATATTTCTATGTGGGAATTACTTGATGTTTTATGAATTACTTGATATATTATATGTCGGTAACAATGTACGTTTTTAGTAGCGTTATTTGAATTGAAACGCTTGCCTCTCAGAATCCGTTATAGTTCTCTACTTTTGTATCATTTGCTTGTAATAATTGAATGTTAGGACTTTGTGGAATAAACACATATCTACCTACCTGCTACTACCTGCCCACCTTGATATATGTGAGATACAAAATATAGTTAAAAAAGAAAAGAAATCTAAAAAAGAAGCAAATATTTCCTCACATTCTAGTAAATACGAAAAACTGCGCTACCTCGTTAAAGTGACAAAAACCTGGCACCACTGCAAATGGTAGTGTGATTTCGAGCGAATACTCGCTTTGTCTTAATAAACAATTTCATGTCAGAACAATCACAGCGCTTAGAAACAAAGGATTCTTTTATAGACGCTTTTCCCAATTAAAATGATATTTTGCAATTGAAACTTCGTGTTGCGCTTTCAACTGTGCTTAGTTGTTTTTATTCTTGTCTTTCTTGCATCTAGTTGGAGTATGTAGTGAAAACACTTTGTTTTATAGTTTTCTTAATGGTAAACTAAAGGAACAACTAAAAATAATATATATATATATATATATATATATATATATATATATATATATATATATATATATATATATATATATATATATATATATATATATATATATATATATATATATATATATATATATATATATATATATATATATATATATATATATATATATATATGTGTATAAAGTGTAAAGCGCAGTTGAAAAGTGGGAAACAGAATTATGCTAATATGGAACGGAGTATCTTACCACTAGGATCGTAGGAACCAATCACATTCAACTGTAGATAAGTGTAAAATTATATGTATAACTAATATGCTCTATAACTTTCCATACTCACTCACTCACTGCTTCACGCTGTATCCCGTAAATAGCAGGGTATGCAGAGGAAACTTGGGAACCTAGTGTTAAGACATTCAGTTCCACTTCCGTTCTCCACTTTCCGCCGAATTTGAGGCATTGCGTATTTAATGGCGGAACTCAACGCCGCGCTTTTGCCTTGCCATTTGCTTTGCATACTCTTAAGGATATATAAAATTCATGCATATATTTATGACTACAGATTCAGACGCTTTTACATCAAAATACTAACAAACAGAGAGACGTACTCGTAGGTATACAGAAACTTTTACATTCATAGTTAGACGCAAGGGTAAATCGCCACACGCGGTTTTGCAATTTCGCCCGAGCAGTCCGCGTTGTCCGCAGGCGACGATAATTGCTATTATTACGTATCTAATGGCTATTGCTTTACTTTGGGAATTATATTATATGCGCAGTATAAGAGAAATATTTATCTTAAATATTTTATCTGATAAGGCCTGTTATGGTGCAGGAGCACAACGCCTAATGTAGGAATGCCAGTAAGGCACTCCTAGGTTTCATTTGCATCTTTTAATTCCATTATCAAACCAGATCAATAGTAGTGTAATATTGTACTGTCATATACATAATTGCCAAGTTTCATGATGATTCATGTAATTTATTGAATAGTTAATATAACTATCAATTGGATTGATAAAAGCCTACTAAATAAATCATAAAAAAAATGTTATAATATTGTTTAGTGTTTCAATGTCTGTTGGTTGTATTTAAGATATCTGAATTAAATTGTAATATGTATTTTTACTGTGATATGTTTCAGGTTCACGCTGTATCCTGCACATAGCAAGAAAGGTAAAGTGAACTTGGAATCCAGTGTTAAGGCACTCGGGAAGTTCCGTTCCCCGCTTTCTGCCAAATTTGAAGAATTGCGTGTTGAATATATTTTTTTTATGATTTAATAGACTGACATCGTGTGGTGCCGATGTTGAGGCAAATTAACTTCTAAAACAAATATCTGTCAATATTAAATACAAAACAAAAATAACAAGGTAAAGCGTGGAGTTGAGTTCCGCCACTCAACAAGCAAAGCCTTAAATTCGGCGGAAAGTGGGGAAAGCAGTGTATTGACACTAGGTTCCTAAATTTCCTCTGCCTACCCTACCGTGTGTGAGTTACAGCGTTAAGCTAAGTGAGTGAGTAGATAAAAATAAACATTTAGGTTTCTAGTGAAAAAGTAAAGTTTTCATTTTTTTTTAAGAACATGGTGAAAAATAAAATACAGAACATATTTCTTGATTACAATTATATAATATAGGTACTAAAAAATACTAAGAAAAAGATAAATCAACTTTTATTTACGTTAAAACTTAGGTTTTCACATTTTTTTTCAATAAAAAATACGTAATAATGGACACAGCCAGTACTCGTATGTCCGCAAGCGTGGATCGCTGGAATCCGTCAACCGTGAAATCCTTTGGCTTAAATCGCTTAAGCGCTCAACGCCTCATCACACTGTGGTCGTATACCCTTTATTTGTTACATCTTTTTAATTTGGTACAATGAAATTAAATTCTACAGTCTACGTTTGATTTATTTCACCATTAGATTAATTCAATGTGTAACAGGTTAAAATTTCATTTTGTTGAATTTGTTGTTACTTTCATATTACTTTATAAATACTATTGAGGACTGATACACACAAGTGTGAAACTGTATATGTGTATATATTTGATAAGTTTTGAATTCGTTTTCCACTTGAGGCAATAAAATATTTACTATTTTGGTACTACGGCAAAGCGCGGCGTTGAGTTCCTTTACTCAACAAGCAATGCCTTGCTGCCTAGCTAAAAGAGATCAAACTCACAAGCATCATTTCCCAATCAGATAGTTTCGATTTTAAATTAAGCAATGGATTACATTTATATAGTAGTTTTTAGTAGCTTACCTTTACACTGTATCACGTATATGGCAGGGTAGATAGAAGGAATTTGGGATGGGAACCTAGTATTAATATACTTACTCTGTTCCCCCTACGGGGTTCCCAAATCCCAAAAAAGGGGTTGTTCACAAATTTCCGCCGATTTTGTAGCATTCCATGTTAAGTGGCCGAACTCAACACCGCGTTTTGTATTGTTACAAGAGCGAAGGATTGTTAATATGAAATATTTTATTTGAAAATATCTAAATTTAATTTCTATAAAAAAAAAATATATAAGATTTTAGTCATGTGATATGTTATATAAATATTTCATCTTTACTGACAAATGAATAAAATTCATATCTTTCGTTTTTCTTTGAAAAATAAAGTAAAGACAACTTGTTACATTTTATAGAAGTCGCCTTTAAAGTGCTTAGGGTAAACAATTAGAAACATGCTCCTTTAATAAGAGTCCATGGAAGTATTTGAGCTGAGTACACACGGAAACTCATTAAGTAATTACTCCGTTAAGAAATTTAAGTTTTCCAACTTATTATAGTGCAGGCATTTCGGGCACTTTGCGAGCTTATCTTAGAAAATTTACGTTTTGGTTAAATGTTTTGCTACAAAGTTGTGTGTTTACTATTTTATTACAATAACAAGACACTTTATTATAATATATTTTTTTACACGAAGGAGTATTTTTTTTTGATTACCCGCTTTGAGATGAGAAACAAAAAAAAATATCCTACATATATTTATTTGGAAGTAAATGTAGGAATAGGAGTAGGTATCTACAATTATCGCCGATACATTCGTTACGCTAGGACGGCCTTAAAAAATATATAATATTTTTTTTTCAGCTTCATACTGTATCTTGCACAGAAAAGGGTAAGTAGAGAGGGAACTTGTTAATCTTAAGACTCAAATGTTTTAAAGGTAATTTCTGCCGATTTTGAGGCATTGCTTGTTGATTGTTGGAACTCAACGCCGTACTTTAGACCTGTTAGCATTTAATATAAATATTTAATTTCAGAATATTATATTTTTACTTCTTCAAGGGAGGGAACCCAAAACTTGTCGCTTTTACATTCACACGATTGTGCCACTTCACCATCTTTTCTCTTTACATAATATGTAAAACAAATTTGGCAAATCATAAAATTTTTCATAAAACTTTAACACTATATTCCGCTTGAATTTTGAACATCAAAAGCAGTTAACCACATTGTTACAAGAAGTGACACCCGACAGGTGCACGCAGTGCATTCTATTAAACGTATTGTCGTACTTACATGTACGTAGATATAGACACTATGTAGGTACTATGTATATAGAAGCTTTGTGGCTTTTGCAATATGAAGTAACTATCGCTATTGAGATAAAATTAACTAAATTTATTATTATTGAATGTATATTATGCTTATATACATATATTCTTCTCGTCAAGCTGTATATTGCTCATAGTGATAACATAAATCTTCTTAAGTTTTATGCTGTATCAGGCAGAGAGAACTTGGCTACTTAGTGTTTAGACTCTCCGCTAAATTTGAGGCGTTATATGTTGAGTAGCGGACCTTAATGTAGTGTTTTTTTTTTCTCTTTTTTTCATTGGTGATTTTGTCAATGGTTAAAATTAATTAAAAATATAAATGAAATACACAAGTAATATACATATATTAGGTCAAATGAAGTGCCTTAACATTTAATTTTTTACTTTTTGCTTTAAGCATGCCTTATATACATGAATATTCATATTTTCTAAATACATCATTCTGTTCACCATTTAATGCTGAATTTGAAATATTATGTGTTAATATGTGTGGGGGACCTCATCATCGCGTTTTGCCTTATCATTAGAGCGAAGAAATGATAATATGAAAGCGAAGAATTTTCTCTACTGGAGATTAAACCTACAATCTGTCGTTTACGCTTGTGCCACGGCCTTGCTATTATTAAACATTAAATAAAAGTATTTTTTTCAAGTCTTATCGAAATTATCGATAACGATTCAAACCTTAGACAATTTCTAAAAGACTCTTCTTCAAATCCCGCTATTTACAATGTTTTGTATGTTTTCTGCAATAAATATTATTATATTATTTAATTTAGTTATTTATTTTAAAATGTTATATGTAAAGTTCTTGAGACAAAGACGAGAAGTAAGCCCTTTATCGTTACTCCACCGGTTGAGCCAAAGGTTGTTATATTTTTGCTCGAGCGGATATTTCAATTGGAGCGCTATTTGAATAACTTCCCCTCCTGATGGAACGATGATTGATTTCTGTTTGCATTGAGGGTTGATCGCAATTTAATATCTTATTGTTAATATACTTAGAGTATATTTGTAGTATTTAATATGGAAATGGTATCGTTTACTTTAAAATAGGTATATAATTAAATGTTTGATATCATTTAATAAATTATTATTAATTATAATTTTGATATTTTTGTCATAAGCTAATATAAAATGAAGGTTTTTCTGGTAATATTTTGAATATTAAATATATTTTTCTACTTTTACGTAAAAGTTGAACGGATTTAAATGAAGCGATCAACAGCAATATTGCTTATATTTCTTAGAATAATTGAGGCCTGTCGTGGCGCAGCGGCACAAGAGTGTGACTGTAACCGATAGGTTCTGGGTTCGATCCCCAGTCGAGGAAATGAAATATTTATTATTTTCAATTTAAATATTTAATGTTTCATTTCTTCGCTCTGGTAAAAAGGCAAAGTGCGGCGTTGAGTTCCGCCACTCAACACGCAATGCCTCGAATTCGGCGGAAAGTGGGGAACGGAAGTGGAACGGAGTGTCATAACACTAGGTTTCACTTCCGTTCCCTCTGCCTACCCTGCCTAGTGCGGGATACAGCGTGAAGCTGAAAAAAAAAAAAAAAAAAAAAAAAAAAAAAAAAAGAAAAAAAAAAAAAATTCTTAGAATAATCAAATAATATCATTAAAAAAATGATAAATTTAACATTATAAAACAATAAATTCACTCTAAAAATCACTCTTAAGTATTTTCCAATTACCATTTTTTTTTTGCACGTGCGAAGTGCCAGAATTCAATGCAACGGTTTGCTCTGTAACTAGAAAGCGAAAACGAAAACAATTAATTACCCCAACTGGGAATCGAACTATGGTCTACTTAATGATGATATAAATTCATAATTCATTTAACGTATATCCCTTCCATGTTCCACAATCCATGTCATTGTTTAATAGAGTCGTGTTGGCTGAGAGTTTCGCAGTTGTTAATTATTGTAAACGCCTCAGCTATTGTTTTGTTTGAACTTGTATTAAACTGAACTGAAGTCAAATAATGCTGATATGAATTTCGAGATACAATATTGTATTGGTTATTGGTACTATATTATTGTTGAGAGCTATTTGTGGTTAGTTCTGTTGTTAGAGAAAGCTTATCCACTTTAATTTGTCAATTAACTAAGAATTTAAACATATATTTTGATATAAATATTTTAATTTTTGATAATTTTTGACGTGTCATGTTACAGTTACGAAAGAAAGAAAAATACGTCGCAGGATTTGAAGACCCGCCTTTTGGAAACCTTGGATGAGGATAGAGTTACAAATCATAATCAAGTACAATATCATTGAGAATATTTATAATGTTATTAAAATTAGACATTTAATAACGTAATTTTTATATATTCATAAATATTTTTAAAGAAATTAGTTTTATAACCAAATGAGTGGATAATACAGCAAAATATATATTTTTCACTTCTTTAGGATGTTTGATTATCTTAGACAACGATCCTTCTTAGTATATTATTGTATGCTAAATTTCCAACAACAATATCATCGCTCTTAGTTAAATTTAATTAAATATTCACTAGAACTTTTCAATTTAGTCAAGTAAGTGGAACAGAACCTGTAACCACAGAAGGGTTTATGTTTATTTGTAATGGGGGACACACGGCTCTTGTATTATGTCTATCTATTATATAAAATATGTAAAATTTATTTAAAAAATCAGCTTTATGCTTTGCATTCGTGTTGGAATGCATGCTTTCATGCTTGTTTACAGGTTGTGGGTTCGATTCCTATTCGAGGAAATAAATTATTATTATTTTATATTTTCAAATGAAATATTTAATGTTTTCATTTCTTCATTCTGTTTCTGTTTCCCGTATACCACGGTTGGCAGAGGGTACCTAATATTAAGGTATTACGCGTTCCACCTTAATATTAGTACCCATAATTTAGATACAATCATTCCATCCAGGTAGATATCGAACTCGTAACCTTCGCGTAGTCAGTTTTCTAGAACATGGTTGTTTATAATCAATCATTTAAAAATAATCAAAAATAAAATTAAATTTACCAATATTTTTTGTTTACAATAATTTGATTTAAAATTTTTTACTTACAAGACTGCCCGTATGTGAGTGCGTCACTCGAAGAAATAATCACATTAGTGTAATTTCTGTGCAAGGCGGAAAGTTTGTCCATTAGACCATTATTGATGGGGTTTAAATTGCATCGTCCCCATAGGGACAGGGCGTTAGCTGATAGGGTGACAGGGCTCATACTTTTGATTCATGATTTAAGAAATCTATCGGTTCAGGATTCACGAAACACCTTTTTTATGTATTTTATAATAAAATTTATATTGTTTTAAAAATAAACGTTATAAATAATATTTTATTAATTTTAAATATATCTGTTACTGTATGTCGAATAATTAAATGTAGCAAAAGTTATCGAAAATTTCGATCTCATTCCGAATTCCGAACTGTTTGATACAATTTTTTTTAAACGTACAGAAATATGAACGCAACGGGATTTGTACCCGCGCCTCTTGGAAACCGTCCAAGCCTTCTGACTAACTAGGGCATATGTTCTCAACAAGCTACGTCAAAATTCTTAAAAGCTTGTAGATACTTATTTAATTTATAAGTCGCTCCTAGTACTATATAAATAAGTTGCAACAAGCGTATAAGAATTTATTTGGAAACCTTGGATTATGATACTTTTAGATTTTAAATTAAATCTTATTATTCCAATATGTACTGCAAATAACGCTTATAATGATAAAAATGATAACTACTTCGCTCTGCATTGATGAAGCTTGGCACAGAACAGTCAGTATATTTTATTTTAAAGCGATTACAAATTTCGATAGATTGACAGAACACAGATTAATACTTGCCGTGGTGGGGCACAAATGTGAAAATGTGAAGGTTGTATGTTTGATACCCAGCCGAAGAAATAAAAAAAAAATATTTTCAAATGAAATATTTTGTAATATTTATGAAATATTAAGTAGGCGAAGATGACTCAGTGTTAAGGTACTCCGTTCCCATTAAGACACTTCCGTTGTCCAGTTTTCACCAAATTCTGTGTTCTGTTCTGCCTTGAGTGGTGGAAGTTAACGCTGCAATTCACCTCGTAACCAGCTTCAGGAAATGATAAAATTAAATATTTCATATCCCAGAGTTGGAATCGAACCCGGAACCTTTTGCTGTGTGATTCCGGCTTAGAATAGGATCACCCTGGTACTGATGGTGTCGTAAGAGGCGACTAAAGTGCGTGTGGTAGACTCACGTTGCCAGTAATGGCAACACGCATGGGCAGACTCGATCGGATTATTATCACCCCCAGCATTTAAGACCAGCGTTAAGTAGTGGGTTTGGCCAATGCGTTTCGCATTAGGTAATGCCGGGCCCCGGTGCCCTTCCACCTTAAAAGACGGCAACGCTCCTGTAGCTCCTCTGGAGTTACTCGCGCTCTTACGCTCTTGCGATTCATCTGCTAAAAAAAAGTGTAAATACATTTCCAATTCTAAAATAATTTAGGATTCTGTAACAAGCTTTTAGACATAAAAGCTCCACCATATTACGTTCAGAATAAACATTTAATACAAACAGGAATTATCATTATCAGTATTATAATCTAGAATACGGGATTTTACAAGTATTACAGGTTTTGCTACCTGCATCCGTGTCATCGCATTTGAAACGGTGCCAGCCCGCAATCGCGATATATAGGCCAAGTGCTTGCGCCAGCTTTAGATGTATTGTAAACGTAAATAAATTATAAGTGTTATTTGTTATTTTTATATTATTCACTAAAGAAGTAGTCGACTCAAAGAAATAGTAGTAGAGGCCTGTCGTGGCGCAGCGGCACAAGAGTGTGATTGTAACCGACAGGTTCTGGGTTCGATCCCCAGTCGAGGAAATGAAATATTTAATATGTTCAATTTAAATATTTAATGTTTCATTTCTTCGCTCTGGTAATAAGGCAAAGCGCGGCGTTGAGTTCCGCCACTCAACACGCAATGCCTCAAATTCGGCGGAAAGTGGGGAACGGAAGTGGAACGGAGTGTCTTTACACTAGGTTCCCGAGTTCCCTCTGCCTATCCTGCCTCGTGCGGGATACAACTAAAGAAATACGATGATTCAATTGATTTAACATAATTTTAATTGATATAAGCCGTGGTTCATTTTTAGTTCATGTTGAAATTACCTAAATATTTTCTTCTAGGTAGAAACTAAGCAATATCTAATGAATCCTTGTTATGTATCTACAATAAAGTAAGTATATTTAAGGTGTATTTTTTACGCTATATCCCGCTAGGTCGGTAGGAATAAGAAAGTCTAGGTTCTAAGTTACCCTCTTCCGTTTGTGAAATTACAAAAATGGCCTATTCTATTTACTTAAAAACTATCGTACAGCATAGGCATTAACTTAAAATGTAACTTACAATAACAATAGTGCTATATAGAAACATATTAAAACATTCCATCTATACGAATATCCTTGCGGGTGTTAGCAGAGCCTTTTTACCCGATATTTGTCAGCAAACCTGTCCCGCGATCAAACAACATATCCGATGGAATATTTGCTTGCTGCCAGACATTCCTGTACTGTTTTGTCCCAAATAAATTTTATTATTTTAATACTTATTTCAGTATTCAGTTTTACGCTGTATCCCGCACATGGCAGAGTAGGCAAAGGGAACTTGGGAACCTATCGTTAAGTCATTCCGTTCTGTTATCCACTTCTCACCGAATTTGAAGTTTTGAGTGGTAGGACTCAATGCTACGCTTTGCCTTGTTACCAGAGCGAAGAAATAAACAACATTACATATTTAATTCTAAAATTTAAAATATTTCATGTCTTCGAGTGGGGGTTGAACCCAGAACCTATTGGGCTTACAGTTGCACGTGTATGCCCCTACGCTCACGGCATACCATGATGTTTTTTTTTTAATTAATTATTTTATTGACATGAGGAATCTAATTTACATTGACGTAAAAATACAAACAAGTTTCTATGTATTTTTAAATGTCAAGTTGTAGTATAAAAAATGTATTTTAGTACGAAAACCTAACGCTAGTGTAATTTTTAAAAATGCTGTTAGATTTGATTGATTTATTTTATGTTTTCTGAGTATTTTGCGTAAGTTACATTTAAATTTGAGTTTAAGGTTTCTAATTAAAAAAATAATCATATGAATATGCCCTTATACCTAATACGCCTACCGAGATACTCTAGCGCGACTACGGTTAATATTGTTAAAAAATACCTGAATTATAAAAAGACTTGCAATTTAGTTTTAAAAATATAATTTGTAATATCAGAAATCATAACAAAAAGTAACAGGTGTCCTTCACGTTTATCGCTGTAAGTTCCCACATTGTACTGAGGTAAAAATAAGATCGCAGTGCCGAGAATATTTTCACTTTTCTGCCCCGCTGAGTCGTATTCCATGAATACATAGCGGAAAGTTTAGAAGTAGGAATCATCCGGCGATGCAGAATGGCTACAACACTAACCTGTATTTATTTTTATTTTATTTTTAATAATTTTACCGTACATCCTGTTTATAGTGGGGAAGATAGAACCTTTTCTCCATAGATCATCCAATTTTTAAGACACAATGTTAAATGGTAGAACTCAAAGCTGCTCTTTGTCTTGCGACTTGCGCGAGTTAAGCACAAACGATTCCTTGTTACCTTACATTTCTTTCTTTCATACAGTAAAATAAATACTGCAAGAAAGACTTGATTTTAATAGTCCCAATGGAACAGATAGGTGATACTGGCTAGTATTTTATACTTAACGTATATTTTTTTTAATTTTTGAACATCATGTAGTCATATTTATTTTCTAGTTCTTTACCAAAATTGCCTACAAATATTTATATACATATTTCACAGCACTATCTTCTATGAACAGAAGACATAGTCCAAGTGTCTTACAGAGGACTATTTCAGCACAAGTTATATAGACATTTTAGTATCGTAGCTTTAGATAATCGCGTAGAATACAACATTGTAGGTGACTCTCTTACGTCAAAGGTATTATACGGTTAGCTAAGTTAGCCTTAAAACCCGTAATAGCTCTCTAAGTTGCCAAGTAAAGCCTAATTTACTGCCCCATTAACTGTACAATGTTGCTGTTATTGGCCACAATGTTAGCTCATTATAGTTTTTTTTAGATGTACTATAGAAGGATTGAATAAAAGAGTTATTGCTTCTAAGGAAAGAAATTGATGTAATAGGTATATATGACTATAACGGACTATAAGTTTATTAGTGTATCGTAAATATGAACTCTTAGTTAAAAGAAGGCCTGTCGTAGTGTAGCAGCATTGTAAGCTACAGGTTGTTGGTGTAAATATTAAATAATTTCATTTCTTCGCTCTGTTAAGAAGAAAAAGCACAGCGTTGAATTCCACTACTAAACACACAATGCCTCAAATTGTGCGGAAAGTAGGGAACGGAAGCGAACTTAACATTAGGTTCCCAAGTTCTCGAGTTTTAGTAATGGGTGCCTTAAATTATATAAATATTATGAAAAAAACCCATGTAATCAGAAACTAAAAACAAATTTTTGTTCAGCATAAGCGTTAAAGTCTATATTATTACAATCGTGGATAAGATTCTGGTAGTGCATTGTATACGTGAACTAATTCAACGTGGCCATTTAGTTCCTTAAAGTCCGTCCTGGAGTCGCAAAGAGCGATAACACTTGAGTGCGATAGCTTGAAAGGATTCCTCGAGTAATTAGATTCGAACATCACTGTTGTAAACTTTTACTGGTTTTCTAAAGCTTTAAGAGCTCATAATGTTGCAATAGTTTTTTTTTATAGCTTCACGCTGTATCCCGCACGGCAGGTTAGGCAGAGGGAACCCGGGAACCTAGTGTTAAGACATTCCGTTCCATTTTTGTTCCCCACTTTCCACCGAATTTGAGGCATTGCGTGTTGAGTGGCGGTACTCAACGCCGTTTGCCTTATAACCAAAGCGAAGAAATGAAACATTAAATATTTAAATTGAAAATATTAAATATCTCATTTTCTCGACTGGGGATCGAACCCAGAACCTGTCAGTTACAGTCAACACTTGTGCCGCTGCGCCACGACAGGCCTTAATAGTTAATATTATATAAAGGTTTAATTATATTAAGCAACAAAAACTTGAATATTTTTAGTATTATAGTATAATTATATCATCAAAGTATGAACCATTGTTATCTATGCACTTATACCATCTCATAGGTCCCCCCCCTACTAAAATAATCATTCGAATGGGAATCAATAACACCCTTGATGGCAGTTTGGACTGCTCCATGATAGTTGAAGTTTTTTCCTTACAAGAAACTATTCAAATTTTGAAAAACATGGTAATCTGTTGAAGCACGATCCTTACGATGTCTTAGATATACCATTTGAAGCTCTGCTTATTTGATAGCCATCTGTTTTGTAGTAAGTGGTGTAGCATTGTCATGAAGCAGCAGTAGTGTAGATTAATGGACCATTGCTTTACCGTGATTTGCAATTTCTTTCAATAGAAATCTGCCAGATTTGAGAAATTTGTAATTAAAAGGGCCAGTACAACGAAACGCCAATTTTAAATGTAAAGACCAGACCAACAAAGATATTATTATATTTAAATAAAAAATAATATTTGGCGTAAAAATCTGCAGCTCACCATGCAATAAATCCAAATTGAAACTTGAACGAAAAATGTCCTTTTCTTATTAATCATTCGGCCATGTTTACTTATTCTGATAAAACTGTACTGTATTATATCATTTTGTTTATGGACAAGACACGACAAACGAGTGTCATCTGATGGTAAATGATCACCGCAGCCCACGGCTCCGTGTAGCATGAGAGGAGCTACAAGAGCGTTGCCGGTCTTTAAGGTGGATGGGCACCGGGGCCCGGCATTACCCAATACGAAACGCAGAGGCCGAATACACTACTTGACGCCGATTTTAAATGTCAGGGGTGGTAATGATCCGTAATGATAATATTTATGTTGGTATGATTTAGAATAAAGCGAAATTTACTTGTTACATTCTTGTGTCATTCTTTTAATCATCATAAGAAAGGATGATTATGATATTGAAGAATAATCATCTATCCATCAATTGTGATCATCCTTTCTTATGATGATGATTAAAAGAAAGACACCTATGTAAGCTGGAAGATGATGACTTAATTTATCTATATTTATAAAGCTGAGGAGTTTATTTGTTTGTTTGGTTGAACGTGTTAATCTCAGAATCTCCTGGTACGAATTAAAAATTTGAATAGTCCGTCATGTATCGTTATGTAACGATAATGTACTCGTATGGAGGAGGAGTGGAGAAAATTTATAGTGGTGGGATCGATAGCTCGAGAACTTCCGTTTGGGCTCTGAGTAATTCGATAAAGCTGCGCTTAAATAATATAAGACTTATTAAAAATAAAGACAGAATCGTTTACCTTTAAAAATTAAATGTCAATCTTAAAGCTTTAATAAATGTATGAATATGTAAAGATATTAAAAATATTTATATTTCTTATGGAATTCTATATAATCATTAGATATCAAGATCAAAATTATGATATTAATAAAATATAAAAAAAAACTCTAACTCGGTATAAAGTGAGAAATTAATCCACTTTACTACGGAAAGTTTCGAAAAGTTATCGAAAGAAACCACTAACGTAAGTAAACAATTAAGACGGATAAGATTTAGAGCTGTGAAAAGTGATTATTATTTGGGTATAATATAGCCACAGCGCGACGCTTGGGAAACAAAATAAAGTTAAGTGTTTATGGATGGCCATCATGCTATGTGAATGTCCATTTGCATGACGGTACATCGTTTGATCAAAACTACGAGTGGCACAAGTTATAAGAGTATAGATGATATTGAAATTACTAAATTTTAAGTAGTTATTTAAGGTTTAAAAAATAAATGCTATAGTTAAATTGGAATAGTCAAAATAACTAATTATAAATTATGTATGATTATTCTTAATATGGTTACGTAGAAACTTCCATTAATTTAACTTACTAAGAAAATAATGCCATATTCGAACCTAAATCGTTCTTACTTATTTCAAATGTGTTGTTTTATATTGAATATAATATTTATTATATTTCAATGCTTCATCAGTAATTTAGAAATACATATTTTATTAATCATTGGTGTTCTTAGGTCTGGTCAGTTAAAGTATTTTTCAAATTCATGGTGTCGTAACTGTGCCTACTATTACTCGACCCAATTACGTGTCCACGCAATTGAGGCCATAGTAGCGAAATGAGATAACGTCGAATTATTCATTTTAGTATCACGTTGCATTCCGTACACGGCAGGTTAGTCTGAGGAGGCTTAGAAACCTAGTGTTTAAATAAGCTGAGTGGCGGAACTCAACGCCGCGCAACGCATAAAAATATTAAATATTCCATATCTTTAAATGGGGATCCATACCTTTACCTTTTTTCAAATTCATGTTTATTTATTATTATATTGTTAGGTGTTTCCAAATATCGCCATATACAAAAGGAATTTCTAACTACCGTCATCTTCTATTTCCCGAAAGCTTATAAAAGTAGTGCATTCAAACGGAATAGGGGTATTTGATCGTTAGCTCTCGGACTGTACGGACGTGTTGTGAGAATTAGTGTTAGTCATTATTAGGGTTACCTAAGCCATTAGTTTTTGGTTATTTAGATTGTTAAAGTGTACAGTAGTCGTTTCTAATAAATTCGATTGTCGATTCTCTTTATTTAAATTGTAAATAGATGACTGTGTTTTCATCAGTATTGTATTTTGTATTAAAATCCACTTCTGAATATAACATCAGAAGTGGGATAAAGGACTTATGTGGGCTAGCCACACTAGTAAATTTACAATAAAAGTTTTAAAAAAAAGGGTAGGGTTAAAATTTTGTTTTGTTAATAATTACTGATTACTTCATCACTTTGTTATTTCGTGTGTCTGATGGTGGTTTGTTTGTAGCTGTATTAATGAGACGAACAAAAACTTTTAGTCCGCGTAGGCGTGTTTCTAGGTACCGTTCTCGTAATTACAATCGATATACCTCTCATAGGACTCGCACTCATAGTGGCGGTAGATTTGAGCGGTAGACACTGAACTTCGCGTTATGGCTTACGTGTCCGTGATCGACATCATTCTCACAACACTAAAGTGCACTGGTCGCTTACTAGGTTTAGGCGCGATTGGTGTAGTAGGGATCGGTCTAGTAGTGCCCACCGCGTTAGGTAACAGTCGTGTACTTTTTCACCTGTCGAGGCGCGTGCTGCTCAGAAAACCGATACCTTACCCGCAATTGTTACTCCCTCATGTTATAAAACTGTGCCGTGACAATAGTCCTTAGTCTATTAGTCCTTAGTCTGTTATTGACTTCATAGTCAATCCCTTATTCTGAGGCGTCTACTTTCGCAAATAATTTTACAGAAGGGGAATAATAAGGAGGGCTCGTAATTGAGGGTCAGGTTAGGCCGAGCACACGATGAGTGGAAGCCTTGGTTATCAGTAAACTTCCCGAAAACGTTAAAAGAGTGCGACAACTCTTATACGTGATCCGTAAGAAGTAATAGAAGTTTCGCCTAGTTAACGTTATACCTTATGTGTTTTCAGCAGCAGTTTTTGCAAAGCAGCACAGGCTGCTGCGCAGTACATGGTGCCCGGGTTCCTGTGCCGTGGCGTAGCGGTTGAATGGAGCCCTGAGATATGTTCTGCATATTTTGAGAATGCCCTAACACGTGCGATAGCAGTGAGCGTGTTGGGAAGCCTCGGCGTGTACGAACTTTGTGTTCGTGTCGGGAAGCTTCACACGTTTGAATACTGTCTGCGTGTGGAATGCACTCGTACATTTCTATGAGTGTTTCTTCTTAGCAGGTCATGTTACAGGTTCCGCTGCTGATCTCGAGATGAAACTGACTGGCCATGCTGCGAAGGAGCGTCCAAGGAACTTGCTGCAGACGCGCTCCCAAGGCGCGATGCACGCTCGCTCCCGAAGCGCGATGCAGGCAGGCCTGCTGCTGCAGGCGCACTGCTGAGGTGTGCTGCTGCAGGCGCACTGCTGCAGGCGCGCTACTGAGGTGTGCTGCTGCAGGCGCGCTGCTGAAGCCTGCTGCTGCAGGCGCGCTACTGAGGCGTGCTGCTGCAAGCGCGATGCTTAGGCTAAAACGCAGTTCTGTTTTGTATCGCAGTCCTGTGTATTAGGTGTGAGGTGTATATTATCATCATCGAATCGCAATTAATTCTGGTTCACGTTGTTAACGTGGGAACTTGCAAGTTCAAGTAAAAGTTTGAGTGAGACTTTTGTAAGACAATGATTGACTGCTCTCCAATGTGGAGCGTTCTATTTCTGTAACGAATGTTTATTTTTATATGAGAGCAGAGCCTTGTGAGAATTAACACCTATTTTCTTATTTAGATTGTATTGATGAAAACTAGCTGAGGGACTCTCGGGTACTGTTTCATGTCACTCGGGCGAAGCAGGCAAACTCCACCAGATGAAGTCTTCAAGCCTATGCAGTTGCTGTTTCGAGTCACTTGTGCGACACAGGCGCACTCCCGAGGCGCGACGCAGGCGCGCTCGTGGGGCGTTCTGCAGGGCGGTACCGGTCAAGATAGGCTGTTGGTCCGGTCCGTTCAAAAATCTTGCGTCGAGGACGACTCAACGTCAGGAGAGGCCGTGTTAGGTGTTTCCAAATATCGCCATATACAAAAGGAATTTCTAACTACCGTCATCTTCTATTTCCCGAAAGCTTATAAAAGTAGTGCATTCAAACGGAACAGGGGTATTTGATCGTTAGCTCTCGGACTGTACGGACGTGTTGTGAGAATTAGTGTTAGTCATTATTAGGGTCACTTAAGCCATTACTTTTTGGTTATTTAGATTGTTGAAGTGTACAGTAGTCGTTTCTAATAAATTCGATTGTCGATTCTCTTTATTTAAATTGTAAATAGATGACTGTGTTTTCATCAGTATTGTATTTTGTATTAAAATCCACTTCTGAATATAACAGTATATATAATTTTTAATATTTATATCAGTTTCATTTAAATTTCATCAATCTTTTCATGATTTTTCCTGTGATGTTCCTAATAAATAAATAAATGATAATAAATCAAACAAATAAATAACCTATGGTTATTTAACCACGATCTCCACTTCAGGAAAAACACAAGAACAAGTTGTATCTTAATTTTCATTAGATTATGAGTATTCCAAATGCACGTTATTTCAACAACGAGTTTAAAAAGTCATAGTTAAAACAAGCTTTATTTATTTTGTACCACAAAATAATCGCCAATATTAATTCAAGTTTCTAGGTTTACGACTTTATAACGACGCGCTAACCAGTGAAATATGCGTCGGGTATGTGTCGCAATATTATGTTAGCGCCTGCTTGTTTATAAAAATAATTTTCTCTTTGTTTTTCAATTGAGGTTAATTAGTTTAGTGGAATATTGGACCTTTTCATTTTGTGCTACAATTGAAATATACCTGTGCTGTCGCAGGGGCATAAGCGTGTGTGAAGGCGATAGGTTGTGAGTTCGATGCCTACTCGACAAAATAAAAAAAATAATATCTTAACTTCTTTCCTTTGGTAACAAGGCAAACCAAAAAACACATACATTAATATTAATCAAAAGCGAAAATTATAAGCTTTTCCTTGGCACTGACATAGATAAACGTGCTAGAACATTTATTAATAAATTAAAAAGGCACTACAAGACTTAAGTATATTTTACTGATAGTCGGACAGTCTCAATAATCATTATTATACATAATTTTGGTTAAAATCTTGCATAGCTACAATGTTGTACCTGTTCTGCGTTCGACAAGTGCACTTTATTGTGGCTACGTGTATGTACCTCACATGCTCTTGACAAGTTAAAGTTTTTTAAGCGAAACGGACATGGAGGTTTTTAATATAAGTGGCAAAAGAAGTAAAATCACTACGTTCTCTTTGTATGTGAAGTGTGAACACATACATTACGAAAGCAAAAGTTTTATGTGTTATTATTTTCTTAGCTTACAACTTTCTGAGAGAGAATTGTACGGTAAAAGAGAGAATGTTAAATAGTAAAAGAATATATGTTAAAATATTGACATCACTTATTCCCGACATTTAGGATTTCGTACTTCAAAAGGTAAAGGATTTCTTTGTTACCAGTCCGTCCGTTTGTTATCATTTATTTGATGTAGATTGTGTGAACAGGTCTAGTCTTAAGAAACACAGAAAAATAGCAAGCATCTCAGTTCGCAATCATACAAGCATTTGCGCATGGTTTTTGCTGCATTTTGTATGAAGTTCGCTGTGTAATCAAAATCTATAGAGTATTGATCATACTAACCTGTAATTATGGAATTTGGTTAAAATGAGAAGTTATAGCACAAATACTTACTACCTATAATTTTACTTAATTTCGCACATAATAGTTGCCCACGTCTGTAAACTTGTTTGTTCATGTAATCGGTTGTATTTCCCGTTAACGCAGACTTGAAATGGGAACTACGGCCTCGAGTAGGCGAGTCTGACTAGAAACCTTTTTATTATATTTTCGAAGCGACGTAATCCCGGCCTTCAAAAAACGTTATATTAATTTTTATATTAAATTTAACATTTATATTTTTTAATCATGCAATTTGATAGTTACTCCAAGTATATTAACGTTATCGTCATTTTTTTTTTGTTATTCTTATTGTGGACTTACACTTTTAAAATGATTAGAAAAACAATTCTACTAATTTTGTAAATTTTGTAGAGTAGTCTATATGTACTTAGTATTATAGATAATTATATACATATACAAATATTTTAAGTCATAGTTTCTGTTCGTACATATTAATATGATCCCCACTCGAGGAAATGAATTATTAAGTTTTCTATTTTAAACAGAAAACTTAAATATTTCAGTTTCTTTTTTAATATTTTCATTTTTTCACTCTGGTAACAAGGTGAAGCGCAACGTTGAGTCTCGCCACTCTGCAATGCCTTAAATTCGGCGGAAAGTGAATAACGGAACGGAGTGTTTTAACACTAGATTCTCAAATTCCTTATGCCTACCCTGCCATGTGCGGGATATTCAGCGTGAAGCTGAGCTAAGTTAACAGTACTTAGGTTATTACCAGGTATAAATGGTTGTGTCGATACAGTAGATACTGATATTTTAGGTCAACTCCTAATTTTCAAGGGTCTAATTCTCATTAATCCTACCTTAAGGGATTTTGAACGTCTTAAGGCTTTGTGGTAACCTATTTACTGACATGCTGCGTTTCTAGTTATATAAGGTAGTTTGTATACGCCTTATTCTAAATTAGTTCTATTGTACTTATTGACGCCTGTCGTGGCGAAGGGGCCTGTCGTGGCGCAGCGGCACAAGCGTGTGACTGTAACCGACAGATTCTGGGTTCGATCTCCAGCCGAGGAAATGAAATATTTAATATTTTCAATTTAAATATTTAATGTTTCATTTTTTCGGTCTGGTAATAAGGCAAAGCGCGGCGTTGAGTTCCGCCACTCAACACGCAATGCCTCAAATTCGGCGGAAAGTGGAGAACGGAAATGGAACGGAGTGTCTTAACACTAGGTTCCCGGGTTCCCTCCGCCTAACCTGCCCCGTGCGGTATACAGCGTGAAACTGAGCTGAGTACTTAATGTCCTGGCCTGTCGTCGCGTAGAGACACAAGTGTGTGACTATATATATGCGACAGGTGGTGGGCCCGATCCTTGATTGAAAAAATTAAATATTTAATATTTTCAAATAAAATATTTATTATTTTCATTTTCGCTCTGGTAATAAAACAAATTAAAAAAAAGGTAATATTTTTTTTTATGTAAGCAAAAATAATAATATATATGCACCTTTGATCCGGTCAGTGCACGTTTCACCTTATAAGTCAACTATCGAGTCGAAGTTGTAGATTAGGGAAACTTCGGCAGACTTCAGTAGACTTGAACTGTTGAAAACGAAAACAATGCAGATAAAGGAAAACTGAAATTGGTTTATTTCAGACAGACCATGATACTTGATTCACTGGTAAATTCTTAACCTAACGCAGTTGTCTATGAAATCATTTGTATTATTTTTTTTTTAATTCGACATAAGAGAATTAAAACAGGCTAAGATTTATATAGTTCAATTATACTTCATAACGTTGTTGAGCAGAATCTGCTTACAAGCGCAACGCTCTATAAATTTAAATATATATAATAAAAAATTTAAATATTTTCATTTCCTCGCAGCAAAAAAATTGCAGCACTGACACAGCATTCAAGAATTAAAGTAAAAAGAAGAGAAAAACGTAATGTTAAAACGTATGTTATTAAATTACAATATCGCATTGCTACCTGCACATGCACACGCCCTCGATGTTTAATAAATAATTACGATCCTATCAAGATAAAATTAAATTCTACGTAATCGACCGTACCAGACCAGGGTCCGTCACAGGCAAAGCGATTACCTAATTCAGATTGCATTTTGCGGCGCCTCTAAACGGAATATTGAATGAGTTTATAATGATTTGCATCTAGTTAACGGTCTCTCTTACTTTGCCGCTTAGCATTTTATACACAAAGGCGCTTGGGACCAAACTTTTGAATAGGAATAACACGCTCATGAATTTTATGATTTTATAATATATATTATTATTATGTATTTTAGAGATGTTAAGTCTGCTGTTATTATATTGACAATTTTTCTTAGATTATTTAAATATTATTAAATAATTAAAAATATGTACGTTTTTTTAACATTTTAATCAACATATAAGAAGTTACGCAAGTTAGCAAAATTACCCATAACCCGCTACATTTTTGTGTGGAATGGTGAAACTTAACGCCGCGTACATTTTTATTTTTTTATACTTTTGTAAATAAGTTCCCAAAAAAAAAATAGAGGAACGGAACAGAGTGTCTTAACACTAGGTTTCCGGGTTCCCTTTGCCTACCCTGCCTCGTGCGGGATACAGCGTGAAGCTATAAAAAAAAATATTTTCATCCATAAAATACCAGTAAATTTAAATAATTTACTGTAAAAAAACATATAGTTAAAAAGAAAAGTTATCAAATAATTTTAAAACATAAAACAATCTTCCACATAATATCTACGTCCAAGCAAACAGGAACTCTCGTGTCTGCTTAAAAACCTTCGTAACCGCTCGGTCTGGTATACGGATATCCGTTTATTTGGCCGCGTAATTCCATCCGGGCGAAGTACTCAGAGATTTAGGGCTTTCACCAATATTTACCCGGGCCGCCGAAATATGAGATAATGTATTTGAACTGCAATATGAACAGATTGAAATAACTAAATGTTTTCATGGGAAATTTATGTGGCGTAATATTATATATTAGTAAAGTTTATCCATTTTTCGGTTGTTGGAAATATAAAATTTGGTTTAATTATAATATTGGAGTTTATTCGTATTGAAATTCAATTTTACTTTATAAATTTTGTTCTCAAATAAAGCATTTTTTAAAATGTGCGATTAATTTTACACCACCGACTTTATTCGTTAATGTCTTTTTGTATTACTTTTTTTTAAGCTTTACGCTGTATCCGGCACATGGAAGGTTAGGAAGAGAGAACCTGAAAACCTAGTGTTAAAACACTCGACTTCGTTCTCCACTTTTCGGGAAATTGAGCCACCGATTGTTGAGTGACGGATTTCATCTAAGTCAAAGTCATCTCATCGTGTTGAATAACCGCCGTGTTTGTATCGTATTGTTTATTAAGTGATATATATATATATATATATATATATATATATATATATATATATATATATATATATATATATATATATATATATATATAAATTAAACTAAGCATATATAAATAGATAATATTGAAGCGATGTATTCAAAGTAAATGAGCGATTTACTCTAGAAGATAGATAATTTTAATTTCTGTAATGTCGTGTTAATTTAAAACGTAGACTTAATTTTTCTATTTATATTTATTTATCGTTTGTGGTTCAAAATAATATTTATTCTACTGAACTAAATTAAATTTTAGAACTTATAAAATTATTCAAGTTACGACCGAGAAGTTTCGGTAGTAAGATTAGACCTGCGGCCACTGAAATATTAAACACCTTTTCAAGCCGCCAGTGTAAGTAAAGTAGAAAGTGTCTACGACACTATGTGAAATAAACACTTGACATAAACACTCTGTGTACTGTACACTAAGTGTTTACATCAAGTATTTTTGTATGAACTCTGGTGTCTCTAATTGGAAAATTGATTGTGTCACGATAATGAGTGGCTTTGTTAAAACATTGTGTTAGTGTTTAGTGTTGTTAAAAAATATTTTTTGTTCAACAGTTCGGACACAATTTCCATATATTTTCCCTATTGAGGCTACTCAGACAAAAAAAATGTATAAGTATATACATCTGTATACAACAAGGTTTGAGGCATGTCGTGGCGCAGAGGCACAAACGTGTGACTTTAAGCGCGGTAGGTTTTAGGGTCTAACCCCACATAAGGAAATGTAATTCAATATTTTCAAATCAAATTTAATATCTATATTTTTTCGCTCTGGTAACTATGCAAAGCGAGGTTGAGTTCTGTCGCTGAAAAAAGCAAGAGTATATACGTGGCTGTCTGACGTTTATGTTAGAATTTCTATTGTAGTTTCCTATTCGTATTTTCACTATCTTGATACTTTTAAATAAAGCAAATATATGAAAAATATTATAATAATAGATATTAATTTTGATGAAAAATGGTAATAAGGCAAAGCGCGGCGTTGAGTTCCGCCACTCAACACGCAATGCCTAAAATTCGGCGGAAACGGGGAAACAGAAGTGGAATCGAGTATCTTAATACTAGGTTCCCGAGTTTCTCTGCCTACCCTGACTCGTGCGGGATGCAGCGTGAAGCTGAAAAAAAAAGATATTAATTTTATTATATACTAACTTTAATTTGCAGTTTCACTCATGTACTTGAATGGGAAGACGTTTACTTACTCGTCTTGTACGACACAACCTGGTAACTGACCGTAAGTATAGTAGTTTACATCAAAACGGTTAACGTAATGTAACAGAAATAATTTTAACCTTTGATAAATGTTTTTATTAGTAGGTATACAATACAAAAGTTTGTTTTATTATTTTTAAAGTATTATATACATACACTAAAAGAGTATAAAGATTTCAATGTAGCAGGATTTGAACACGCGCCTCTTGGAAACCGTCCAAGCACTCTGACCAACTAAGCTTTACGTTCTCATCTCGCTACGTCGAATTTCTGCAACAAAAAATATTAAGCGTTTACTTCCTATCCTAGCATATATATATTTGATACACATACGTGAGAAGTCCAAATATTTTTTATTAAAATACAAAAAACCGCAATGACGAGCTTTGCATTACAGCAGTGGAAACATGTTTAACCATAATTTTAATTGGTCACGCAGGATTTATAAATTAATTAATTTATTTAATTTATGGAAAAATCAAAATTGACGCCAAGCTGCCTTAAAAACTAAATATAGTATTTAAAATTAATAAATATCTCAAGATATACCCTCATCGCCTTCGAGTTTGCAGGCGGATTCTTTCAGAATGGCTTCAAGGTATGACATACGAAGAAACTGAAAATTTGCTCTTGTAAGTCATATTATATAGTAGTATCGACACATACCTGCATTCATACATACATACACGCACGCACTCACACACACACACACGCACACACACACACACAAACACAATTTCAACCACCTATTTTTAAATTAAAATGTATTTTTATTTTATAGTATGATTAGTTTTTAATTTATTTTATGGTTAGTTCCTATTGCTCTGTTTTATTTTTTATTTTTATTTTTGATACTCTTATGTAAAATTGCTGGAGAAGCGCGTTAATTGATTACAACACAGTTTATAACTAAGGTAGTCATTATCGAACTTGTGTATCAAGCTTAATTCTTTTAGAACCAATAAAACATTTTATTTATTTTTTATTTTTTTATTTATACATATACGATTATTTATGGTGGCCTGCTGTGGTGCAAGTTCACAAAAGTGTAACTGTAAACGCGACAAGCTGTGGATTCAAATCATCCTCAAATCATTCTAGTAACAAGGCAATGCGCGGTGTTGAGTTCCACTACTTAACATCCAATTCCTCAAAGTCGTAGGAAAACGGGGACAGGACGGAGTATTTAGGTTCCCAAGCTCCGTCTGCCTACCTTGCCAAGGCTAGCTAAATTATTTTTATGTTATTTTAAAAATCTATATCATATATTTTATAAACATATTGTCTATCGTTATACATAAAATGATTTTTTATTGCATTCACAAACCTATTCTCAAAATAACCATAAAACAAAGTAGTAGTAGAATGAAAAGCTCTTTGAAAACACTTTAAGCTGTAATATCCGATCGGAATAAATCTGTCAATAATAACTTTACCCTTTTCTTTACACATATCGGGCACGAGATGTTTGTGTAGACTAAGTAAACGCTTAAGTATAGCGATGCGTAAAAATAGTTTGAAATGCTAAGAGTTTTCATTTGAGGCCGTCATAGAATAGTTGGGACATCTCGGTAGTCGTGGGTTCGACGCCGACTTGGGGAAATTTTATATAATTATTGTAAATTAGATAGTTATTTATGTCAAATTCAAAAAAAGTTTTGCTTAAATTTGAGGTAAGAAATACACTTTACTTTACTTACTTTTAAAAGTACACTTTTTTTTCGATTTCATGACACGATTTTCTGAAACATAATAAAACTGATATTACAGAAGTCACTTATTTTTAAATAAATTTTAAAATTGTAGGTACGTTTACATTAAAATATATATTTTACACAAAAAAAAACAAATAATAAAATGATTGTGTACAACTGGAACATATAAATAAATTGAGTAAACATAGTGAACATGGCTGTACTTAAACTCAGCTATAAATAAACGTTTATTAAAAGGCATACACTGCAAAAAAGTGGTAGAAACTCAATATTGTTCGATATAACGCTAACGCTTGCAAAGCAAATTGCCAGGCTTGCGGGTTCGTTTTGCTCATACACATTGTACATTGTACAATGCATGTACGCGGACGCTGTGTACTAATAAATAAAATTTTTATTAAAAAACTTGTTAAAGATATTAAATTTACTGTAAAGTTATTTGTCAATTGACTATTTTTTCCTTTTTTACGTAAAAATGAGTGAGAGTAAAGCGTCATTTCCTCGCTCTGGTACAAGGCAAAACGCGGCGTTGAGTTCCGCCACTCAACACGCTATACCTCAAAATTCAGCGGAAAGTGGGAACGGAAGTGGAACGGAGTGTCTTAACACTAGGTTCCCAAGATCCCTCTGCCTACCCTGCCATGTGCGGGATACAGCGTGAAGCTGAGTGAGTTTGTGAGTGAGTAAAGCGTGCAACTGTAAACATGTAGATTATGAGTTCAATTACCGCTTGAAAAAGTAAAATATTTAGTAATAACATTCTGTTTTCATGTCCCTTTGGTAAGGCGAAGCCTTGAGTTTCACAATATGTAAAAGTAGGGTATACTTTTCAACAAATTCTCGAGTTGACTTGATTGGGAGCGGAGTAATTTAACACTCATTACACTAGGTTCCTCTGTATACGATGCTGTTTGAAGGGTAAAGTGTGAAGATAAAAAAATAACAGAAGCAGAGAGCCGATATTAAGACAGTTCTCTTCTTACGATCCATTAGGCCGCTACGCTCATTCAATACTATCAAGGAACAAAAGTCAGATAAAAATGCTTGACAAGTTTGGTTTCTCTAATATAATATCTTAAGATATTATATTTTAGTTTTACGTAAAAAAAGAAAATACGTAAATATTTTAAGATAAAAAATAATATATATGAGTATAAAACAATAAAAAAAAGTTCATAACAAAAATTTAAAACGCCAAATACAATTAAAACATGACAAAGCGAAATCAAATAATAGGATTACGCTTCAAAAAATTTATAGTTGACAATAAAAATAAATATAAGTAAAGTATAAAATTGCAAAAAAAAAATTGCGAGCGGCAGTCGAGCGTGAAACTCAACATCACAACTTCATTATTCAATAGAAGTTCCTTTTTGAAAAATAAAAATAAGCAAGTGGAAAGTTTGCGACGACGTGCATACTCCACGCCCGTGTGAGTTTCTACAATTTTCCGTCAGAGCGCGCTTTAAAGCTTGGGCTATGGTACCCATAATAATAGGTATAATATTATTTAGAAATTTATTAACAAATATTTATATATTTCTAACTATATTACAGAGTTTAAGTGTAAAGACGATGGATATGGGTTCGTTTCCCACTCGGAAGAATAATTATGCTTAAATTATTTCAATTTCTCCGCTTTGATAGATAGATTATAGTTGTATTTTGACATTTATCACGAAATTAATTAGGGAAGTCGCGGCGGTAGTAATGAGGCAAATCGCGGCGGTTTCAATATTGAAATCTCTCTTTAAAAATTCGAATAAAACTTAAACTCTTTAACCTTTCGCGCATACAGTCATATTTTTGGGCCCCTGTACCACGACAAACTAAAAATCAGTACATCAAGATCATCTGTTCAGAAATAGATTCTGAATGACGCTCTTTGGGAAAATTCTAAAATGATTTATTTCTCTGATAGAATATCATTAAAATAATACATAAAAGAAAATCATCTGATGTATTTTTATTAATCTCGAGCATATATTGTCACCCTACTCGTAGGTGCATCCGTAGCGGACATGTATAATACAAAATACGGTAGTAATTATGTTTATGAGACTTGAATTCAATATGAATAGCACGAGTATTTGAAAATATGTAGAAATAACATGAATATAACAGTGCCATCTGATGTCGTCGGGGCGTTTGTGCGTAAACGTTCAAAATACTAATATGAACTGGAAAAAAAAACATATTTTCATAGAAAACAAGCGACTACTACGACTGTAAATGCGATGAATATGATTTCAATTTAAGTTTTAAATAATGACTGAATTTAACTTCTTTCATTTCTCCGCTTTGGAAGACAACACTTTGAGTTTCACCAATTAGTACGTAATTTGTCATAAATTGAACGAAAAATGAGGACGAAGTGTCTCAACATTACGTTCCCTCTGCTTATACTACAACGCGGGAAAATGTGCGAATATATATTTTTGTATGTACGTGTGTATGTGCGTGCTGCGTTATAATTGTGTTATAATAACATATGTTGAATTTGTCCGAAGAAGGACATGCAGGACTTACTTTATAAGTAAAAAAAATGTGATAAAGACTTTTCACATTCTTTTTTCAATATTTCGCTTTTTATTGCTATATTACTAAACACAATTAATGTATCTTGAAGAAGGGCTGGATAATGTAATTTTATGAACGTCGAGAAAGTGTCAATGTGAAAATATTTCATTCAGAGAAGTTAAAAAATGCTTCTTTATTTATAATTACCATCCTTTACAATGATGAACCTTTTTATTTCTCACTTTTCGCCAATACTCAAAAATTGTGGTCTTAGTGGCGGAACTCAACGCTGCGCTTTGTCTTGTTACGAAGAAATTTTCTCGAAATATGCACATAGATATAACTAACTCTACTGTACTCTAACCTAAATAATTCCAATACAACCCATCGATTCACTCATTCATTAATTTCTGCTTGTACCACTTGCTATTTCGCTTAAAGTGTATAATGAAACGGCAAATTCCGCCTTATTAAGCTAGTTCATCCATCAGTGCCATGGCTTGATTATTTATACATTCTCCACAGGCGAGTAATCTAGCCGGTAACTTGTTTGATGTATTAGGGAAATGAAAATATGTTCCGCTTAAAACTTTTGTTATTATTAGTTTAGAATTAATTAGGCATTTTTTGTATGTTGCTAACCTAATGATGACGACAGCTGTCATTTATTTTTTAGCGCTATTGACATTTCTAGCTGTCATCCAAAACGGGTGTTTATTTGTTTATATATGTGTTTTTAATAAATTATTCCGTTCCGTTTGAACTAAAGACATCATCATCGTGTTGAATTTAGATTTGATAAAAATAATTAATTCTTCCTGGATGGTTATCGAACCTATGACTAACGTATGTATGTACACAGTCTCCGTCTTCAACTGTGCCATGGTGGCTTTTCAAAGAATGATTTGAACTATTGATTTGGGTATCGTCCTCTCAAGTAGAAATTTATAGTATTCAGAGTTTTAAATACTAGTGTACTTACAGGTCAGCAACGTATAGGCAACGTATATATATATAGAGCAAATAAATCGGTAAATTCATTTATTTATACTCTCATTAAATGCTGTTCTTTAATTAATACGTAAATAATCATTTATTTTTCTCTAATAAGCTAAGCAAATACATATATCGCTGATTTGGTTCATCAATGACTTAATTACATTTAAAAAAAGTTAAGTACCTATGCAGAAAAAATATTAAAAAACATTAATTGCATCGCCTGTAAAATACAAATACGTCTATGACTGTTGTACCAAATGAACGATATAAGAAATTGATTTTCAAACAAAGCCACTGAGAATATTAATGCCAGACGTAAGGATGCGACGGTCCATGGAGCCGAGACGTGTTTTAGTTGAGACCGCGATTAGGCAAGCGTAGTGTAGGACGCCCTGCAGCGCAATGCACAGTTGATTTTAAAAAGGTGGCTGGTATGGGATGAACTTCTAATGTCTAAGAACATTGCAGTAGGCGTTTCCTGAGGAAGACAATAAAATATATATAAAAAGGTAATTTGAGGCTTTTCGTGGCACAGGGGCACAAGCATCTGAGTGCGTGACAGGTTCTTAGTACGAAACCCATACGAGGAAATGAAATATTTAATGTCTTTATTACTTAGCTTCGGTAACAAGGAAAGCTCGGCGTTAATATCAGCCATTCAACATACAATGTCTCAAATTCAGGGGTAAGTAGGAAATAAAAGTGTGTCAAAGGGATCAGTGATGCGTAAAGATAACTAATATGATATGTCCGATATTATAATTTAACGTTGTTTCCCGAAATAAAATAAAATAAATAATAAAAATAATATTTTATAACCATATTTTATTTATACTTGCAACGTATCTTTGACTAAAAGTGAAAATAATTGTATTAACGATGCGCGAACGGTACCTAATGCAGAGCGGAAACACCGCTCCCTACAGACAAACTCAATTAATTCCCTTCGGGAGTGTTCAAAGCCTTTCAATTTTTACACCATTCTGGCTTCCTTCAAAGGACCTCAATACGACTGATTTGTGTTATTTCAATAAATTATGTTTTAGTATCCATATATATTTTATATATTTGACATGCTTGAAACATTTGAATATTTTTTTATTTCTACGAATTTTCCCTGACAAAATACTATCTTTTGCTTGCGGCTCCGCGTATTATCCAATGGAAATGACCAATTGAACATCGCCTTTCTCGGTAAGTGAATGGACTATCTCACATATAACTTTTTGTCAATCCAAGCCATATTCCTAGACTAAGTTTTTTAGATAAAATATAGATAATATTTAATAGGTATGTAGTAAGTAGTACGGCGTATAACGCTCAACGTTATACATTTCTATTATATTTTTAACCTTCAAAAATATAAATCTTCTAAAACATAATTTTTTTGAGATGCCGTAAGGTAATCCTAATCTATGAAATATGCACAGCGTATCTGATTTATTTAAGAAAATACTTCTTTTAAGCTTAAAATAGTTTTAAAAATAACCTTTTATTTTTTGTTATTTTTAAAACTTAAAAATGGTTACCGAGGGTTGCCTTTGGGAGAGAGACATACCCCACCTATGGGCGATATCGTGCGGATCAGGATGAGAGCAGACGAAGCCCTGATCCGACGATGGAAGTTGGATCTGGATCCACCGGTAGCAGGTCTTTCTACGGTGGAAGCGGTTCGCCCTCACCTAGAACGAGACTTTGGAATTCGAGGGACTTTGGAATTCTGACGTTCAGACTGGTGCAGATACTGACGGGGCACGGTTGCTTTGGCAAATACCTGCACCAGATTGCTCGTCGGGAGTTGCCTTCGGACACAGCTCACCATACTCTGGCGGAATGCCCTGCTTGGGCTTCGTATCGACAACTTTTAATGGCTGTTGTAGGAAGGGACCTCTCGCTATCCAGTGTGGTGGGGGCCATGCTGGAAAGTGAAAGGTGTTGGTCTGCTATGGTCTCCTTCTGCGAATCTGTCATGTCATTGAAGGAGGCCGCGGAGCGGGTACGAGAATCCCGAGAAAACGCCAACCCGCTCCGTCGTCGGAGACCAGGGGGTGGGAGAAGGCAGTACACACATCTCCAACTGCCCCTACCCTAGAGGACCCTTTGCTCTTAGTCAATGAGACTGCATAGGCAAAACCATAGGGCATCTTTAGAGCGACGGTGGCTCACAATAGGTGAGCCTTCCACTGAGGCGTCGTAGTGGTATGCACCAGCGATCCTGCGGCGTCTCTACTCAAGTGGTGAGGTTTCCGCTGGGTTTTAGTGGGTAGTATCGGGATTTCTTTCGATGAGTCCCACAGTATCATCCGTCCATTGGGCATATCTGTTCTGAGCACGGATAGTCTGCGCAAAAGCATTTCCCAGCGTCACAAAAAAAAATGGAAGAGAGACATATGCTTTTGCGGACTTTTTAATATTTTTTAGAGATAATCCATTCTGTCACACATGATATTCAACGGATTACTCAATGCAAGCAAGAAATTTCTCAAGTGCGCCGGTTCTTCCAATTTGTTTTTATGTTTTCTTCACTCCTGTAGGCTTTATAGTCTTGTAATAGTAGGTATATATTTAACCAGTAGTTTCTAAGATTAGTCCATTCAATTAAATAAACAAATCAAGTTTTATATATATATATATATATATATATATATATATATATATATATATATATATATATATATATATATATATATATATATATATATAGATAAAAATATTTATAATATTTTTCTTTTTTTCTAAATAAATGCTTTAGTGAAAAAAAAAAATTGGACTTAATGATAAGACTTCTTTTTCTTAAGGTATCTAATGTAAAAGATATGATATAACATATATAAAGCAGTCAGAGTGCTTGACTGTAAACAAGTTAGTAGTGGCTTCTATTCCCATATGTAGCAGGCATATATTTTATTAAAATCGGTTGATAATTTTATTTTTTCATTTAACTGAAATTTTTATTTTCAATGCATAACTATATTAAAACAAGAAAATAATCGAGAGAGATCAGTAATTTCTTTAGCGCTGTATCCCGCACATGGTAGGGTAGGCAGAGGGAAATTGGGAACCTAGTGTTAAGACACTTCGTTCCACTTCTGTTCCGCACTTTCCGCCAAATTTGAGGCATTGAGTGTTGCGTGGTTGGAACTCAACGCTACGTTTTGACTTTTTAACAGGGCGAAGAAATGAAAACATCAAATATTTAAATTAAAAACATTAAATATTTCACTTCTTCGAGTGGGAATCGAACCCACAATTTATCGTTTACAGTTACGCGCTTGTGCCGCTGCGCCACGACGGGCCTCAGGATTAGTAAATAGAATAGTATAAATTCATACAATATTTTCCAGTTAGGTAGTTTAAATAAACCAAGCAGCGTCACTTTCCAATTATTTAATTGAATATTTTCAACAATACTCTTTATATATATTTTAATTAACGGTTATATAACATATAAAGTAAATGTATTTACTCATTTACAGAATATAAATTAAAAGGTGTTTATTTATAATTATAATTAAACAGAAAATAACATTCTTTGAATATATTTAAATTAAGAATTATATAATTGGAAATAAAATATGTCATGTCGTGGCGCAGCGGCACTAACGTGTAACTGTGACCGACAGGTTGTGAGTTCGATCCTCACTTGAGGAAATAAAATATTTATATTTTCAATAAAAACATGTAATGTTTTCATTTTTTCGCCCTGGTACAAGGCAAAACGCGGCGTTGAGTTCACAACACAATGCCTCAAATTCGTCGAAAAGTGGGGAAAGGAAGTGGAACGGAGAGTCCTACACTAGGTTCCCAAGTTCCCTCTGCCTACTCTGCCATGAAGCTGAGTGAGAGAGTGAGAGTGAGAATAATTCTATATGGTTTCGTTAGTGAAAAAAAAATAAAAATGTCTAAAATTTAAGAGGAAAATAAAGAAAAGTGTTTTACAGGTTCTTCTGTCTACTCCATTGTTGTCGGATGGCGATCAAACACACACCCTGTAATATTAACAGTCGCCTTAAGCCCTTGCGCCATGATAGGTCACATGATATATAATTAGTATATTAATATGAGTAAAAAATTACTTTATGTTATTTTTTATGTTTTATCACGGCTGAGTGATTCAGCTATTTATAATAATATTACCGACAAAACTGATAATAATATTAAAAAAAGCTATTATTTTAGAATTTATTTAATGAACGGTTGTCACCCACAAGTTTATTTGCGTAGATTTAAAAACGTAAAATGGAATATCTCTTTTTTCGGTTATCATATGAATTTTCGGAAAAAATCATACGGTAACCGAAAAGCGAAATATTTCATTTTAATCCCGAACCTTCTCCGTAAAATCCTGAACCTTCTCCGTAAAATCCCGAACCTTCTCCGTAAGTGTTATATACTAGGTTCTCACTTTCCCATTGCACAGCTATATACACAATATACTAGGGCAATTTTAAATAACAATTTATTCCATAGAGTAACAGTAACATAAAAGAAAAAAAATGTCTGAAAATGATAATAAAGGGTTGTTTAGTAAATTTTACATAACATATATAATAAGAAAATTTAAATACACATGTAGTTTATAAATAAGAAATTATTTATAAATTAAGGCCTGTCGTGGCGCAGCGACACAAGCGTGTGACTGTAACCGACAGGTTCTGGGTTCGATCCCCACTCGAGGAAATGAAATATTTAATATTTTGAATTTAAATATTTAATGTTTAATTTCTTCGCTCTGGTAATAAGGCAAAAAATATATTCCTTTCATCTAATAATAACTTCCAGTAATTAAAAATATTTTACACATGTTCTAAACGAACATTATATATCCAGAAATATTCAAATTTATTGTTAGTATATATTGTTCCTATTTATTATACTTATATATTAATTAACACAAAATATCTCGTTAATAGTGTCCCACAGAAGACAGTTACTTGGTTTAAAACGCGCATGTCACAGTAACTTGTTGGCTCACAGTGCGATCTCAGGACGGCAGTGCGGCGCGGACGGACGCGCTAACCGACTGTGTTTCAGTTATAAAAACTGAAAATAATACTCGCGTAGTTTATATTTGTACTATTTAGTTAGTACAAACTTGAAAAGTATCGTTTTTTTGAACTTAATTTTTATTAATTTAATAATGATTTAGATCATTTTATTCAAATTCTAGCAGCATGTAGCTTTATTATATTAAATTGACATATAAAATGGATGCGACGTAAATATTTTAGTTTTGTGTAAAAAAATGTTCTCACGTGTGAAACTGAAGCTGTAGTGATATTATTTTGTAATGGCGTTCAAAAGACTCGTTATCGCTTGGGCGGTCTGGCTCGCGTTGCCATTGGCAACGGGCCATCTCAACGTGCTCATTAGCCAGGCTGAAGTTATGAAATTGTTAGGTAAGTGCTAATCTTCTAATTGTATAAGATATATGAATAATAATGATTATATAGAGTTATTATTAATGGTATGTATATTTTTCATATAATTATTTAAATAAGTCAGTCTAGGCGGAGAGAGAATAGCTGAGAATGAATAGCTACGTATTTACATACGTTAGCCATTTATTGAAACAACATAACATAATTCGTAAACAAGTTTTATCTAATTAAAGTTAATTAAATGATGTCTCTGTATTAATTTCTTCATTTTTAATTTAATTTGTAATTGGCACAAGCATGTGATTTTCACGCCACAGGTTATGGGTTCGATCTCCGCTTAAAGAAATAAAATATTTAATATTTTCTATTTAAATATTTAATGTCTTCATTTCGTCGCACTGGTAAGGTAAAGCACGGCGTTGAATTCCGCCACTCAACATGCAATGCCTCAAAGTCGGCGGAAAAATGAGTAATTTTTAAAGATGGCTACACAATCCACATAAATAAGCAATCGTGGCATCGTACTATGGTATTGGTCAGTATTAGACAGTTTTACCTAGAAAATTAATTATCAGAGCGATATAAATATTTTTCATATGTCAGTTAATGCAAATAATTAATACAAATATATTCATATAAAGGCTAAACAGCATTGTTACTTAAACATTTTATGCCCGCAACCAAAGGATATTATAAAAAACTGTTCAAAATATTGAAATATTGAATTGGATCGTAATCAATTTTCATAAATATTTTATTATTTTATTGTTATTCAATAAATTGTATGACGCAGTGCGGAATGTATGTGGGTAGTTATATATACATACATAGTTAATACCATATTGTAGAGTAAATTTAATTTGTGATATTTGACATAATTATTCATAATAATAATTTAAAATGTTAGTTTATTTTTACTGACTTCCTGTAATTGGGTTGTTTTCTTTTTATTTTATTTTATTTGTTATTACATATTTGGTAAAAAAAAACTTTTTTTAGAAAATAAAAAAAACAGAATTTGTACCCGCACGATATTGCCTTGGATGGTTTTTTAAAGTTGCTGTTCACATCCCGATCCGATACCTTGAAAGTTTTTTAAGAAAACAAGGTTTTCTTTCCAAAGTATGAGTTATGTTAATTCGTCTACTTGCCTATTTATTATATTCAAACTTTTTCCATATATATCGGGTACACAGAGAAAACCTTGAGGTTAGACACTCAGTTCGCCACTTTCCATCAAATTCTTCATTTTAAAAGCTTTTATTATTTATTTACCCCTAACCCCTAAAAGCTTTGATTACTATATAACAAAATACATTTATAAAATACACAGCAATAAATGTATGAAAATATAAGCCCGATTGTCTATTATTTCAAGAGCTTATGCTCAGTTGGAACTATTTATAAATGTTTACTGAAACGGTTTATCAATAGATTTACGAGTATTTGTCGTTTAAACAGCATAAATAATGTTTTATTGCGTATACGTTATTTACGATAATTTGTTCTGGTAATTTAGATGCCACTATTAGTTTTATATGGATCGATGATTGCGGGATGAAAATGGATTTGGGTTTGATACTCGGTTGTAGCAAAATAAGTTTTACTTAAGAATTTGTATGGATGGTGAAATGGAAACTATTTGGTAAAACGGATGATATATGACTGTAACCGATAGGTTGTGGGTTCCATCCCCACTAGAGGAAATGAAAAATTTAATATTTGTAATTTAAATACTTTATGTTTTCATTTCTTCGCTCTGGTACAAGGCAAAACGTGGCGTTGAATTCCGCCACCCGACACGCAATGCCTCAAATTCGGTGGAAAATGGGGAACGGAAGTGTAACGGGGTGTCTTAACACAGTTCCCAAGTTCTTTCTGCCTACCCTGTCATGTGCGGGATACAGCGTGAAGCTGAGTATGATATATGACATTTTTTTTATCACGCTATATCCCGCACATAGCAAGGTACAGTGAATTTGGAGTAACAAGGTACAGTAGAGCTTAAGATATCCTATAGTTGTCCAGAAAATTCTAAAATGAATCTTTCAAATTAGATTTTCTAAAACTCTAGGGAAATGAAAGTTTCTTATAATGTAAAGATACTTCCTGTTACTACTCTGTTATTCAGAAAAGTGTGAAGTATAAAATTACCATTAATAAGCTAAAAAAATATATACACTTTTTATAAAGTGTCCAACAGAAATATTTTAATAGCAACGTAATTTCTTACCACTTCCTACAGGTTCCCATATTCCCTCTACCAGGACTTATCGTAGAGCCAAAAATAAATAAAAAATATTTCTAACCAGACTCCATTATCTTTGACACTATCAAAACACCTAAACTACAGTTGCATGGTACTGACGTCATCCCCCGTTCTTGAAGATCAAAAAAATGTAATTATCTACCCCCGATCTCCCCTCAACCATTTATATTTGTTCTACAAATTCGACGTATTTCCTATACGCAATTGAGCGTGTTTCCAATGTTGTACGACGAGTATATGTAAGTAAATATTTCAAATAAGTAAATAAAAGAAGTCTAGAATATGTTTTAAATGTTGATATTGAATTTTCTGTAAAAGTACTGTGTTCTGACGTAATTAGTTATTTTTCTAAAATAATAAAAATAATACGGATATTCTTTATTAACTAATCTGAAATGATCACTAGGGTTCTTAATGTTTATTAGCAAAAAAAAAAAAACCACTTACTCAATAGATTAAAAAGAAAATTTTATAAGAAAAAGACACAACAATAAGTCATGAAAAGACAACAGCCAAACTCAAAGCTATAAAAATAAAAGTTGGAGATATTTTAGTTTGTGATAACAAGTTTTAACAAAGGGTTCCTTGAAACCATCGCAGGTGGTAACTTTTATAGCGGCATCTATCAGACGGGACGTGTCGCTGTAAACAATGGAGAATGAGTTACAGTGCAAGTAGTTTATTACTTTAGGGAGCTCGCGACATTCGAATTGGGATCTTATTAGAGATAAAAGAAACTTGCCACCACGCAATGCATACTGGATTGTAACTACACTTTTGATAAATGATATGTGGAGGAGCAAAATGCAATATTTTTTGTATGTAGAGGCGCTGCGGGACTGCTTCTGATTGTTAATTGCGTAAGACAGTTTCTACTCGCTCATACATACATTAACTCTTTCAGTTTTCTTCTTTGTAGATTTTCTTCTAAATACTCATATACACGGGTAAAAGGTGTGAAGATTGAAAAAAATAGTAACGTAAAATAGAAAAATAAAGATGGTTATTTTAAAATGAAATGTGTATAAATATTATTCTAAAAAAATAACAGTAAATTAAATTATTCTCTGTCTGTCTACAGGTCATTAAATATGCTAAGTATCTGAAGTTTGCTATGGCTTCATAATAAAAATGCTAATGTAAAAAGATTTTAACGCCTTTCCTAGATTTTATAATATTGCAATATGTACGTAGACGAAATTACTAGTAGTAAATTTATACAATCACAGCTTAAAATGAAAAGATTTTTCTATATTAAAAAAACAATAACTTTTTTTACGCATGGCAGAAGCTTGGTAGCTTGGGAACCCAGCGTAAGGACACTCCGTTCTGTTCCTCACATTCCGTTGTATTTGAGGCATTGCATGTTGAGTGGCGGAACTCAACGCCGCACTTTGCCTTGTTACCAAAGAAAAGAATTTAAAACAGTATAGATTTAATTTGAAAAATATGTTCCTCCCGAGTGGTGATCGAACTCACAACTTGTTGAACTTATTTTCACACTTTTATTTCTGCGCCATGACTTGCCTGGAAAAATTTCAATTAATCAAATTATAAAATTATAAGTAACTAATAGTCCTCCTCTGCGTATGTTTTAAGACGTCAAATAAAAAAATAAAAACAATGATTTTTTCATATCCTTATTTCTATGTACAAAATAAAATATTTTTCTACAATGCTCATCTCTTCTCACTCTTTTAATCTGTACATTTTCGAGTAGTCTGTCTGTAATAGAAGATTCTTATATATAATATCTTAATTATAACTAATAACCAATCGTTTAAAATGACGTTCCTTAGACAAATGATACTTGTATGTGTCAAAAATAATACACTAAAGAGACATCTGTCGGCCGGGGATTAATGACAGTTCAAACATCAATTTGCCGAAGTCTTATCGCTCGCCGCCAGCGTGGGGTGCCGTACCCACCTATTTACAGTAAACGTATGTACATATATAGTACGAATATAGAATATGTCATGGGGACTGGAAATTTTATTCCCCATGCCCAATTTCTATTGAACTAGCCCTAATAAATGGCTGAAATGAACACGCATACACACATGAAATGGGCTCATATATGTATATGTAACTACATATATATTTTATAGATTATCTGTAAAATAATTTAAAACGCGCTTGATTTAGTTATCTTTTACTATACATAATAAGCAATATTGTTAATTTAAAATAGGTTTATCAGTCTATTATCAGTGGAGAACAGAGTGATAAATCATTATGGATAGTTATTTTTCAGTTTCACACTGTATTTCGCACATGGCAGTGTAGACCTAGTTCTAAGACATTCCGTTTTCAAAAAAACATTTTTGTTTCCCACTTTTCGCCCAATTTAAAGCATTGCGCGTTGTATAGTGGAGCTTAAATATATATTATATATTTATTAAGGAAGACATACAGTTTTACAAGAAATCAATCAACCAAAAAAAATGCTAGATGTACAGTTAATCAAAAAGAAATCAAAATAAAACAGAAGAGAATCATTCATAGTAAATAAATAACATTCTGACAAGAGAAAACGCGGCGTTGAGTTCCGTACTCAATAAGTAATGTTGTAAAAACGTAAAATGTTAAGAACAAATTATCTTAGTATTACATACCTTCCATATAAAAGTTTAATAAGCGTAGCCGGAAATATGTATAGTATGTTCCGATACTCCAGGGTTACGTTATAATGTAACATATAATTATAATATTAAATTTTATATTTTAAGAGTGGGAATCGAACTCACAACCTGTGGCGCTTACAGCCTCAGGCCTGTGTCACTGTGCCACCTAACTCGTGTCACAGTGACACAAGTCTCTTCTCTTATAATGGATAGCGCTCCATTGAAACATGAAAATTTATACCGTCAAAGTGAATAGCAGCTCAGTGCTAATATACTCGTATGTATTTATAGAGTCCAAGCTCATAAGACCTCTTTACTCGTTATTTGTTCCCTAATATATATTATACAAAGTTAACATTTGTATACTTACTTAACGTTTAACAATAACAAACTATAAACAATTTATGCCAAACAATCACGCACGTGTACCCTCCACATTATACAGGCTGATAGTTAGAAACGAACGAGGCCGTTGTCTCACTTTGGTATAAGTGGCCTGTCGTGGCGCAGGGGCACAAACGTGTCGTGTGTTATGGATACGATTCTTACTTGTAGAGATGATTTTTTTGTGTTTTGAAATGAAATATTTCATATTTTCATATTCATTCCTCCGGTAAAAACGCAGCGTTCAGTTCCGCTACTCCGTCAAAAGTTATTAACGCAACGGAGTGTCTTAAAACTAGGTTCCCAGGTTCCCTCTGCCTATTCTATATGTGCAAAATACAGCGTGAAGCTGGTATATGCACAAAGTAAGCCGTTGAGTTCCACCGATAAAGTCACTCTGCCTCACCGACATATGCCTGCTTGACTGGAGCTTTTATATATAATTTAGCTAAATATATAAAATAACGTAAGTAAAAGTTAGTACAACGGCAGGAAGTGTCTTATTAGGTCATTTCCCAGCAGGAAACACGCGACTTGTTGCTGAACGGTAATGACGCGTGAACTAGCTGACGCCGAGAAAGCCTTATCGACGGCAATATCAATAAAACTTGAAGCAATATATATAGTGTATAGTGATATTATACTACAGGTAAAATCAATGAAACGTTAAAATAATTAACGTATTAGTAAGGTAGTCGTTGAGTTGATTTGTACTTAGGGCTTAAATGTTGAGTAAAAAAATAACATTCTGACAAGAGAAAACGCGGCGTTGAGTTCCGTACTCAATAAGTAATGTTGTAAAAACGTAAAATGTTAAGAACAAATTATCTTAGTATTACATACCTTCCATATAAAGGTTTAAAAAGCGTAGCCGGAAATGCACATCATGCTAAAGAAAAATATGGTCTTAAAGAAAAATATGTTTTTTTATAAATGATAACACACCTTGGGAATAAAATGCTCGCTCCAGGCTATTTAAAATGTATCATTGTCACATAATTATATGATGTAAAGTTTTGATAAAAAATGACATGTCCCGTTGAGTTTCTTTCGCCAGTTCTTCTCAGATCTGAGGCAGTAACTTTAGTGAACTGTTGGCAAATTGTTTGATGTTCAAAAAACGAAGCTTGTAACTTTTTATTTTGATAACAATATTTGCATTTGATTTTTTATATATATATATATATATATATATATATATATATATATATATATATATATATATATATATATATATATATATATATATATATATATATATATATTTGAATTTGAATTTATATATATCTATACCTGTCAAGGTAGACAGTGGGAATCTAGTATTAAGATTGAGACATTTTCATTATCATCATATCATTATCTAATATTGAGACATTATCTTTTGCGTAGCGTAAGTGAACGCCACGTTTCCATTCCTTGCGAGGGTGAAGAATTGAAAATTAATTATTCTTCCGGTTGTGGAATTGAACTCAAAATTGTCGCTTTAGCTTTCAAAAGCTGTACCGCTATGCCACAAAGGCCACACCATCCCTAATTATTCCCTTAGCTTCATGCTGTATCCCGCACGAGTCAGGGTAGGCAGAGGGAACCCGGGAACCTAGTGTTAAGACACTCCGTTTCACTTCCGTTCCCCACTTTCCGCCGAATTTGAGGCATTGCGGGTTGAGTGGCGAAACTCAACGCCGCGGTTTTGCGTTATTACCAGAGCGAAGAAATGAAACATTAAATAATTAAATTGAAAATATTAAATATTTCAATTCCTCAACCGGGGATCGAACCCAGAACCTGTCGGTTACAGTCACACGCTTGTGCCGCTGCGCCACGACAGGCCTCCTAATTATTAATCTATTAGAACTCAGTGCATATGAAAAAAAGTAAAACATGATAAAAAAAACATCGTCACAAAAACAAATTTGACTGTAACAAATTGACATATGAGATTTTTAATAATACCTGACAGTTTAACACGTATTCTGTTGCTTTTTAATTGGACACCATGACACCCGCGCCAGGGTTGCCACGTTATCCATCACTATGCTATATATACATGCATATTATATGATAAAGTAAATCGTAACAAATGAGTTAGGCCGGTACATTATCAACCCTATGATTTGTAACGTTCTCATGTTATGACAGCTGTCGTTTTTTATGAAGTCTATACATTTTTTAGAGTTTTTTTTAAATCTTGTTGAAATATTCGTTGTTTAGTGGTATATTTAGAAAAAAAAGGAATTTTCAGCAGTTTTATTATATTTTACTTTTCAGGTTATCATGACACAGTAGCATAGTCTGACTATAAACGCGAAGGTTCTAGGTTCGGATCTCATTTAGGGAAATGAATTTATTTCTTTCACTCGCCTTACTGATAAGATCATCCTCCGTTCATATAGGAAAAGTTTCAAAAATTAGGAATGGAGTATTTATATACTAAGCTCCATCTGCCTACCCTGCTTTTTGCAGGATACGACAGGAAATTAAAAAAAAAACATTATCAATAAATCCATTTAGGATCTCTTACAAGTCAGACATTTCGTTAAATATATTTTTCCTCAGATAACACAGGCAAAAAAATCTCAAATGTAAGTAATATTTTGGCTTGATTTTATGAACAAATAGTTTAGCTATTGGGCATATTGGCCGTGGATTGACCGTTCTACTATGTATTATTTTTTATTAACATTAACCTGCGGGCTTTTACATTTTAATATTAAAGAAATGACTATATTTTTTCTCATATATATATATATATATATATATATATATATATATATATATATATATATATATATATATATATATATATATATATATATATATATATATATATATATATATATATATATATATATATATATATATATATATATATATATATATATATATATATATATATATATATATATATATATAAAGAAATGACTAACTTTAAAATATTTCATTTTATTGAATTCAAGAATACTTTATTAATAAAGAATTATATTAAAATACTTTTTTTTAATTCTTAGCTTCGCATTGCATTCTTTTCATTCCCTTGATTGGGGATCGAACACATAATCTGTCGAGTATACAGTCACACGTTTGTGTTTATCAAGCCCCATACTTAACTTTCCTCTAGGAATAAATACTAATATATGCGTTCATATTAAAAAAAAATCTTATTTTACTTATTAAGTTATTTACACATTTTCCATTATAAAAATCATTAATTATACCCAAATATACAAAATCAATGATTATTAGTTACATTATACTCATAAATAAGTACCTATTTGAATATAATAGAAACCAGACGTATCAACATAAAAAGTAATATAAAATTGAAAGATTATTCCGTTGGTAGAATGAAAATTTGAGCGGAGCGGGACTCGAACTTCTGCGTTTTGGAAAACATCCAAAACGTTTTGATTATCACGTTTTCTAAAATATATTACACTAGCAACCCGCCCGCGGCTTCGCCCGCTTGAATTATACTATTTTATTTATTTGTCTCAATTACTTTGTAGTTCTAGTAACATTATCACTTTTAAGGCAATATCTATCTATGCTTTAATACCTAAAGTATTAACTAAATCAATAAAAAAATACACTAATTTAACTAAAATAAGCACTAAATGTTGAAGAAAAGTTGCCATAATAAAATAGTGGAATGAAACTGCATTTAAACTGGGACCGTGGGCGACTGTGATCACTCACCATCAGGTGATCCGTACGCTCGATTGCCTTGTCTTTACATAAAAAAAAAGAATAATAAATCTGGTCAGCCGTTTCTGAGATAAGCGCGTACAAACGAAACTTTGAACAGACGAACAAACCAATAGACAAAATCACTATTTTCGGCTTTATTGCATTAATAAACGTTGCCCTATAAGTTTTTTTTAAATATCTTTCATATATACACAGTACAGAGCAGGTACAGATATATTATACGTACAGATAACTATCAATATAGTCAATAATTATTTAAATATAAGCAGTTCATGAACATTAATCATGGTATCTCCCACTGGTTTGAAGCCAAAAATTACTCCACAATAAATGAAATAGTATGGCAAAATGTAAGCATTTATGGCTTATCATTTTTGTAGTCACCTTTGCCCCTTGGGGGTCGTTTCGTATGACATTACGAGCTATCTGCATATTTTTGGGTCTACTACTGTTAATTTGTGTGAATGTACGTTTCGATAGTCTTTTTTAGTATTTATGCTCTTTATTTCGTCTTTTGTAAGGCACGTAATTGTAAATAAGGTGGTTTTTATAAATTACGTTTCTAAAAATGTAGAAGCGGAATCCGTTTTTTTTTTTTATGGAAGAGACGGCAAACGAGCGTACGGGTCACCTGATGGTAAATTATCACCGTCGCCCACGCCCCGTGTAACTCCAGAAGAGCTACAGGAGCGTTGTTGGCCTTTAAGGTAGATGGGCACCGGGGCCCGGCATTACCTAATGCGAAACGCAGTGGCCAAATCCACTACTTAACGCCGGTCTTAAAAGCCGGGGGTGGTAACAATCCAGTCGAGTTTGCCCATGCGTGTTGCCATTACTGGCAACATGACTCTACCACACGCACTTTAGTCGCCTCTTACGACACCATCAGTACCAGGGTGATCCTATTCTAAGCCGGAATCACACGGCACAACGTGCCGTGTGACGTTTAAGATTATTAAATTGTCCGTCCATTTGTCTGCTGAGAACATCAGTTTTGAGATTAATTAGAGGTATCACGGTGAAATAAATATCAAATATCTAAGTTTATGAAGCCTGAGATCGCTAAAATTATGCTTCTAAATCATCCTAGTCAAAAGATTCATAAGAAGAAAGGGAAATCATTTATATATTTGTATTTTGTATGAAATTTGCCGCCGCAAAACCTATTGCCGCAGAGAGAAATAGGAAACATAGTGTAAACACTGCGTTCCCCACTTTCTGCTGAATTTGACGGATTTCATGTTCAGTGGTGAAATTAAACACCACCCTTTGCCTTGTTACCAGAGCGAAGAAATGAATATATTATATATAATTTGAAATATAAAATATATCATATTAAATATTTCATTTTCGAGTAGTGATTAAACCCACAACCTTTCGCGTTTCCAGTTAGACGCTTGTGCTCCTGTGCCAAGAGAGGCCTCATAAAAGTAAAATTTTAGTAAATGTATACCAATATAGACTTTAAAAAAAGGCCTAAAATAAACTGGTCTATGACTATTTGTTTTCTATTGACTCACTAAATACCCAAAAAGTTTCATACAGATAATAAACATATAAAAAACGACTTTGTGAAATATTAACTATCTAAGAAATATTTTAATATAACTAAGTAACTTTTTTCTGTTACACTCGAAGTATATGGGGTAAAGTGAAACGATGTGTGAACAGTTTACGTATGCACCTTGCAAGCTGAGCGTGAAAGTATTCCCTAAGTTGAACGAAGTGCTCACGCGTGAAGGATACCTATATATATAATATGTATTTTATGGTTTTTTTTTTTTGTGTAAAAAGGGCATATAGAATAAGATATCTTAGTTTAAAGATATTTGTGAATTTACAGAAATAGGCCTTATCGTGTGTAACAAGTTGTGAGTTGATCTCCACTCGAGGAAATGAAATATTTAACATTTTCAATTTAAATATTTAATGTTTTCATTTGTTCGCTCTGGTACAAGGCAAAACGCGGTGTTGAGTTCTACCACTGAACACGCAATGCCTTAAATTCGGCGGAAAGTGAGGAACTGAAGTTAAACGGAATGTCTTAACACTAGGTTCCCATGTTCCCTCTGCCTACCTTGCCGTGTGCCGGATACAGCGTAACTTTAGTACAGTAGTAACAGAAATAGATAAGATAATTATTTTGTAGTGATTAAAATATATAAATGGGGTTGTCCCGGTGCAGGGGCGTCAAACGTCCGACTATGAACCTCGATAATGGATTCGATTCAGGGGAAATAGTAAAGTCCCAATGTCTCTTTGCCAGATTCCGGTTCCCTCTGCCTACTTGCAATATACTGGATACAGTGAAAAGCAGTATATATATAAATATCTTTAAATTTGAATGAGAGGCCAACGCCTGACTAAACTCCCAACAAACATAAGAATAGTCCTCACTCAGTAAAACACGACGTTGAGTTCTATTATTTAACATGTGATACATAGAATTCGTGATAAACGTAGTGTTTCACCACCAATTTCAGTTTACTTACCCTGTCCAATAGATAAAACGTAAATTAAAAATAAAACCAGTATATTAAATAGAAAATTAAGAACAAAGTGATTTTATTGTACAAAATAACAAGCGTTGATTTTACCTAACACGCAATACTTCAAACTCAGCAGAAAGTGGGGAACGGAAGTGTCTAAACAATCTGTTCTCAAATTTCCTCTGCCTCCTCTGCCTTGTGCGGGATACAGCGTGATGCTTTATTAAATAATTATGATTATAAAACAACAATAATTATTTTGAGTGCTTTTAATATTAGTAGCTCCATAATATTTGTTTTATCAAATTAAATATTTATATACTTTGGAATAGGTGTATGCGTATAAAATAACATAGTACTGCGAATATTGCTCGCAGCAAAACAGAATGTCCGTTTGGCGCGCCGATGTCGCGTAGCCGTCGGCGCTCCTCCCCTCAGTGGCTATTTGTCTCTGATTGCAGAATTTAAACGTTTTTAAAGCTAATATTGCTGTTTTAAAATATAAATACTATGATGTCATTTGAGGCCAGTCGTGACGGAGCAGGTATTGGGTTCGATTCTCACTCAAGGAAAATATGTAATAATTTAATTTCTTCTTTCTAGTAACGAAGCTAAGTGTAGTTTAAGCACCGCCATTCAGCAATACATTTTGGATTAAGTAGGGAACAAAAGTGTCCTAATGGGAATAAAATCTTAACCTTCCCCAGGTTCCCAGGTTCCGCCTGTCTAACTTGATATATGCAGGATGCACCTAAAAAATCTCAGCATGCACCTAAAAAAATATAAAATATTTTAAAATATTTTAAATTATACCTCTTTTAATTATTTACAATTAATAACTCTATGGGGAACGGAAGTAGAACGTGTAGTGTAGTGTCATAACACTAGGTTTCACTTTCGTTCTCTGCTTACCCTGCCTAGTGCGGGATACAGCGTGAAGCTGGAAAGAACTCTATTTACCTTTGGCCTGTCGTGGCACAACGGCACAAGCGTGCGACTGTAACCGACAGGTTCTGGGTTCGATCCCCAGTCGAGGAAATGAAATATTTAATATATTCAATTTAAATATTTAATGTCTTATATCTTCGCTCTGGTAATAAGGCAAAACGCGGCGTTGAGTTCCGCCACTCAACACGCAATGCCTCGAATTCGGCGGAAAGTAGGGAATGGAAGTGTAACGGAGTGTCTTAACACTAGGTTCCCGGATTCCCTCTGCCTACCCTGCCTCGTGCGGGATACAGCGAAGGAGAAGCTAAGAAAGAAAGAAAGAAACTCTATTTATAGTTTATATTGCTGTACCGAGGAACTCACAACACTGCATTTTACTACTGATTGAACATGAGCTGGTTGGAGTTGTTTCCATTTGGAAGAAAACATTATTTCCATTTCTCGTTTTGGTAATAAGGCAAAACATGGCGTTGTGTCCCATTGTCTCGATACACAGTAGATTCAAAATTGAACGGTTCATGAAGAATGTAGGTGTCACTGTTTTAATTGTGTATACAAACAGAATCTAGTGATAAACCATGTTATAATACTCTACTACTAAGATTATATTTGAAAAAAAAGAATTAAAAAATACTTTTCGAGAATTGAAGAACAGAATATACTGTCAAAAACGTATGTTATATATATTAAAGTTTTAAAAAAAGTCTCAATTATCTAAAAGAGGTTGAAATATATATTTTTACACCTCTTTCCATCTTGTTTTTAACAGCAAGAGCTGAAAAGACAGCAAAATGTAAGTCACTCTGTTTAAGCATAACCTTTTTTCCGTTAGAGTAAAATATTGCCAAATATAAACGAAGCTCCGGAAGAAATACGGTTCCATTCCTTGCTTTTCACTGAATTTGAGACGTTGCGTGTTGAGTGGCGGAACTCAACGCCGCAAATTGCCTTGTTGTCAATACGAAAAAAAAATGGATTAAATATATCCACAATCTGTCGCGTTTATAGAGGCATGCTTGTTCCCCAAAGCCATAACAGACCTCAAGCGTTAATAATAACAATGTAATATACATAAATAGTGACTGTAAATAAATAACTAAGACGATAAAACAATATAACAAAAATAAATAAATATAACATCATAAACTTTCCTTCTAATAAAAGCCACTTGTTGCGTAAGGTACGTGCGTCGTACAAATCTACTTATACTTAACCCTGGCGTAACGTCATTGATATCCCCGAGGAATCTTTTATTAGTAAATTAAGCGGAAATCTTGGATATCAATATCGTATAATATCCGAGATTATTGCTTTTTCGAGGTCAAATGAGCTTATTTACGGTGGCGGAAGTCCTTTATTTTAGATATATATATACTTTGGAAAACGGTACTATAGGGTTATGTTGTAGATTTGTATATATTTTTTTAATAAATATCTTTATACTTATATTTAGTTAATAAATTTTAACAATTTGAATGACGTAATTGTTTATTCAGTAGTTCGGTGGTAGCTGTTTGTTCTTTGAAAGGAACAGAGTGTCTTAACACTGGGTTCCCAAGTTTCCTCTGGCATGTGCGGGATACAGCGTCAAACTGAGTAGAGAGTACTAACAACTAACGTAACAGTTACGTTGTTAGTAAAGAGTATCGACAACAAATGTATAAAAATGGAGAGAAAAAATATTTCTGAATGCTTGGTAAGAATAACAACATGATTTTACAAAATTATTCAGTTTTATACAAGTAAATAATTTGGGATTTTCGTTGTGGCCCAACTGTTCAGCATAAGACTGTAAAGGCGATGGTGTGGATTCGATTATAAATGTAGGAACAGCAGTGTTCTAATCTTGCCCTACCCTACCCTAAAATAATAAAAAGATAAAAAGGTTTTTCATCAAATTATATAACTTGTATAACAAAATAATAAGAACACCAACAAATAAAAAGTCGCCAATTTCTTATACAATAAAAGAATAACGGACCGTAGAGTCCAAATAATAGAAACTTTAATTATTTTCTATATAAACCACGCTGCATACAACCAGAGTATTAAAAGTTACAACATTTAATTTACTTCTACGACGACTGTGGTGCCTACATTCACTAAGGCTTTCTCTAATAATGTTTTTGCTCAGTCACAAGATTTGACTAATGGTGCCCTTGTCGTGAACACACCCCGCTTCCCACGAGCGTTTTGTGTAAAGCAATTTAATGTTACCTTGTAATACGTGTTTTCAAATGAGTTTAATTTTTATTGTACTGTTAGATGTGGGTGATGATTGTCATTAAAGCAATTAAAACGTAGTGATATCTTCTCTGGATGATTACATTTATTCTAACGCTCTAATGAGATTATCCTGTGTTTAGTTCTGCATTCTATTCTTTTTTGTGGCCTGAGAGGCGTAGGGGCTCGAGTATAAGACTATACACACGACTTTAACCATAGTTTCGATTCCCGCCCGAGGAAATGAAATATTTTACATTTTTAATATTTTTTTTTTCTAATTTCTTCGCTCTTGTAACAAGGCAAAGCGCGGCATTGAATTCGACCATGCAATACGCATTGTCCCAGATTCGGTGGAATGTCGGGAACGGAACGGAGTGCTTTACCACTAGGTTCCCGAGTATCCTCTGGCTACCCTGCTATGAACGATTTACAGCTTAAAGCTTAAAAAAAAAAGAATGGTCATTATTTTAACAATATCCTAACTGACACATGCATGGCGGAAAATAGACAGTGTGACTTTGATACTACTTTGGTGTCTCTATTCAGCTCTGAGTAGATAAAAACAGGCCAAGTGAGAGTTATTACCCACGAAGAGCTCCGTACCATTATATAAAAAAGACAAAAAAAATATTCACTGTATCACAGCCTCTTAATTATTTCATAGTTTTTTTTAGTATATTTTCTCTTAGCGATTGTATAAATACTTCAGCTGTTTAAATCTAAACTATCTAAATATCAAGGATTAAAAATTTAAAACTGGTGACGGACCGAAATCATATACACTTACAGTGGAGTGTCAGTTATTAGGTTCCCGTCTTTCCACACGAGTATAGAACTGGAATTGTTTAAAATATATATGAGGAAATCAAATTTAGAAATTTAAATTTTTTCCATTATCATTTCTCTCTTGTAATTAAATATGTCGAAAAAGTGCTTAGATACTAGACAGTTTATACTTATTCTCTTCTATATAGGAGATCTTTAAAATACATATTATACACAAACAACATTATATCTCATACAAATTTAAGTCTTTGTAAAACAGTGAATAGCACATAAACCTCTTGTAATATTTTAACATAAACCAGAAATTAAATTATAAATAAATATATAACCTCATTAAGAAATTAAAAAAAATAATTACTTAGTAAAATTGTTATGTTAGCAGCGCCCAGAAACTGCCGAGTCATTTAAAAAATGAAAAGAAAGCATAAAATAAACGATATGGATGTTACGTAAAATTTGTGTCGGCCGGCTTCATACTTCCGGCACACTTGACAGGATTCGTTATAAACTATATATTATTTTAACTTTTATTAAATCTTAACTTACACACCTTATATAATTCTTAAAGCAGTGTATGCAGAAGGAATTTGGGAACGTAGTGTTAAGACACTCGGTTTACCATGTTGTCCAGAGCAAAGAAACGAAAATATTAAATATTTAAATTGAAAATGTTAAATATTTCATTTCTTCGAGTGGAGATCGAACCTTTTTTTTATGGATAAGACAGGGCAAACGAGCCACCTGATGGTAAGTGATCACCGTCACCTACGGCCCCTTGGAGCACCAGCGGTGCTACAGGAGCGTTGCCCGTATGGAAGGTGGATGGGCACCGGGGCCCGGCACTACTCAATGCGAAAAGCAGTAGTCGAACACACTACTTAACGTCAGTTTTAAATGCCGGGATGGTAATGGTCCGGTCGAGTCTGCCTATGTGTGTTGTCATTGCTGACAACGTGACTCTCCCACACGTACTTTAGTCGCCTCTTACGACACCATCAGTATCAGGGTGATCCTATTCTAAGCCGAAATCACACGGCTATACTTACCTACCTATCTTTCGGCGTCGAGTTTCGTCACTTAACAGGGAAAGTAGGAAACATAACGGAACGGAAACTAGAGTAGTTTACCTCTGGCTACAAGTAGGATACAGCGTGAAGCTAAAAAAATATAGTATTTTAGACGTGATTGTAGTTTGTTTAAATCCTACAAATATCGTAACTGCGTTTCTCGTATACATAACTATGTTTTTGTACTTATATAGAAATGTTATGATTCAATAATCATAACATACATAGTATATAGAATATATGGAAATGTTCAACTCGCATGTATGCCTAATATTAATATAATCCCATCGAGAGGAAGTAAAATTTGCAATCACATAAAATTTATCCCAAGCTCATCATCAAAACGTCAATTATTGTTTATTAAAGGCAACAAATTATTAAAGGCGTATATCGGCTTGATAGCACATAATTATTTATACCCTAAGGAAAAAAGAGGTAAGAGGTAAGGAGTGTAAACGTTGCAGTTTGTGGGTTCGATCTCCACTCAAGGAAATGAAACATTTAACATTTTCAAATTAAAAAAAAAACTATTTCAATTTTTCGATAATAAAACAAATCGCGGCGTTGAGTTCCACCACATATCTCACCACATTGCGTATTATGTAGCGGAACTCAATTGTGTTCAACGGAAAAGAGTGCCTTAACACTAGGTTCCCAAGTTTCCTCTGCCTACCCTGCCATGTGCGAGATACAGTGTGATGATAAAAATATTTAAAAAATAAACCCCAGTAACAGAAACAAAAGCAATTCCAAAAAGTTCAACATCGAATTTGTAATGTAAATGTTGTTGGTATTTGAGGAAATTTTCTTTTATAACATCCCTGGGGCACTACAACGTATAAACTATTCAGTGATAATACTCAAAAACTTTTCAAGGTCGCTCCCAGGAGTATAATATAATAAATGACCGAGATGTAATTAAAGCGGTTGCCCGATTTATAATTACGAAATTAAATTATTTTTACGCGGCGCAGCGGTACAGCGGCTTGATGGAGTGAATAATTTTCATATCCTCGCTCCGATAGCAAAAGGAAGCAATACGATGAGTTTATTCTCTTATCAAAGTATGTTTTGAAACGGAGAGTCTTAGCACTAGGATCCCAAGATTATTACCGTTTATTCAGCTTCACACATGACAGCGGACACTTGAGAAGTTAGTGTTAAGATTTTTTTTTAAAATAACTTGTTTTTCCCACTTTATACCCCTTATATACTTTAATTTCTCGAGTGAAAGTGGAACCCACAACCTGTCACGTTTACAGTTGCTCGCTTGAGCTCTTGCGCTTAGACCATAATAACTATTTATACAAATAAATATGTAATAAATATATAATATATTAAAGTGATATTTGTGAAACTTACGCCTTATACGGTAGTCGGCAAGTGATATAAAGAACTGGACGCTGTATGAAAAATATATTTTCTTGTGTATATTGCCATAAATATTGTCATACAATTTTTGTGTAAATAAATCAAAATGTAAACAACAATAAGAAATTTGGAGTATTATAACTTAAGGCTTCATAAACAAAGATTAGAGTAACAGCTTATATTAAAGCGGATGGTAGTAATTTTCAATTACAGTTTCCAAGAAGGTACAAAATAAAGGATTTATCTCTGAAAATGAGGTCAGGAGCGAATTGAAATTTATTGTAATGATAACGGGAATTCTAAAGAATCATAAATTTCGTGAGATAGGCATAATATTTCGACATTTTGATATAACATCCTTGTGAAGTTAATCTATTTTACTCATTTTATAGTGTTAATTCACACTTACGTAAAAATAATATTTAATTAGAAAATGTATAAAAAAAAACCGCAGCGGGATTTTAAATTGAACGTAGCGCGTCTTTTAAAGGGTACCAAGAGGCGCGGGTTCAATTCCCGCTACATTTAATTTTTATATATTTTTTTAAATAAGTAGCTTACCTCTATTATTTTATTTACGTTGTATCCTGAACTTAGTAGGATAGGGAGAGTAAGCCCGTGAATGTAGTGCTGAGACACTCATTTCCCCTTTAATTACACTTCCTTACCGTGCTCATTGAGTGTTGAGTGGTGTATATCAACGCCGCTCTTGGCCTCGATATCGTTGAAATGAAAATATTAAATATGTACATTGTCTCTTTATTTATCATTCTCCCGACTTAAACTCGAATATACACCGTCATCTTAATAGAATTGCATTTAATTTTAATCATAGTAGAGAAAAAATATATAGTATTTAAACGAGTATACTGTCGACGTTTCATAATATGTAAAAAATATTAAATTAATTATAAATTACACTCTCTGCCTCATATATTCCTATACCATATTGACTTGCGAATGTATATATAAAAATTAATGATAAAAGGCCAGATGAGGTGCAGGTACAGGAGCGTGCGACTTTAAATGAGAAAAGCTGTGAATTTGACGCCCACTCGACAAAATGAAACATGACTGCTTAAATTTGGCGACTAAAGTGTCGTATCCCTTTATATGTCTGTCACAACTTCATTCTTCAACGTTATTTATATTAAAAACTTAAAACCTTCACAGTAACATTTATCATACAACAACAAAAAACCTCGATTTATTTTTCTTTTATTAACACTTCTCTCTAAAATTAACTACTTTTGTTCGTATTTCGATAATAGATAAGGAATAAAAGGTACATTCAAATGGCTTGAGCATTCGCGTGAGTAAAGAACAACGAAACAATAAATATATGGTTATCGCCATTTTAATAAATGTCCCTGAAACTGTGCAGAATAAACTAGCAATGCAATAAAGGCTTATCTTTGAACGCCGCGTGGAGATAGTATTGTATATGACGTCTGGGATCACTTTACGTAGATTTGTGGCTTGTAGACAAAATTAGGAAAAAAATTTGGTAGGACGACTTGGAACATTTTGTTTTAGATTAGCGACGCGCTCGCGACTTCGCCCGCTTGAATTATACTATTATACTAACTAATCTCAATTACTTTTGTGTTCTTATAACATTCACTGACTTTTAAAAATATGTATATTATATTGGCGCAAATTATTGTGTGTAATGTTGTTATTGCTTTTACTCGCCACTCGAAAATACCGGCGTATCGCCGACATGTACTAAAATTTCTGGTAATTGAATAAACATTATGTAGCAATTTTGTTCAGCTAAATATTTTTAAAATATTATATATCTCATAAGTTTTTATTTACTTATCGATTAAAATACAACATACTAAATTTTGGGGAAATTTGATAAACGGTTTCTGAGGTTTTCATTTCGAAAACTTCAGAAACCGTTTATCAAATTTTATTGAAAGTTAGATGTTTATTTCTACATTAACATATATTTTTTTATATATGTATCTTCCATTTACTACATGATCACTTATAGATTTATTATATGAATAAATATATATATTAATATAATTTGTTTACAAGAATCTACGACGAAACGTGCAAAAATATTTCTATTATTTTTTATCCCGCAGGTTTGACACTAGCTCCATTATACACTATGTTGAGTGGTGAAACTTAACGCTTTCCTCTTTTCACCAGAGTGAGGAAATAAAAAAATCATTCCCTAGACCGAAAATTGAATCGATATGTTTATATTCAGATTTGACCATTCCTCTAATAAATATTTTCTTCTTAATAAATAATGATAATTAATGCATACTTCATACGCTCAAAGTCTACGAGACATGTTTATATTAAAATTTTATATAAAATATATATTGAGCATCGCAGAATTTCAGCCCAAGGCTATTGGATACCCTACTAGTGCGCTAGCCAATTAAATAGTTATATGTACAAAGTTATTACATTATTACTAGTAAAACGCGACAGGTTCGTTTCCCATTCTAGAAAATCTTTTAATTTCCTATATCTAGTAAAAATGGCTGGCTGTGATGCAAAGTTTTTGCTTCATTACGTAATTAAAATAAGAAAATCATATACATTAGTACATTAGTGAGGCCTGTCGTGGCGCAGCGGCACAAGCGTGTGACTTGTACTCAATGCCTCACATTCGGTTTAAAATTTAGGAAGCGAACGGAGGAGTGTCTTACCATAGTTTCCAAATTCCATCTGCCAAACCTGCCGGATAATGCATAAAGCTGAGAGAGTAAATAAATAATTTCGTAGTTCAAGCTTACAAATCCGCCGATTTCTATTCTTGAAATATAACCATATAAAATTTCAATTGAAAAACAAACTCAACTCAACGAGAAATTCACTCAAACACAAACAATACGATCACATTAAAAATTCATCGTCCAAATAATTGAAAACTGTAAAACTACACTTATAAAACCTCAATTTCCTTAAAAACAGAAATTTCAGGAGCCACCGTCCGTAAAACGATCCAAATTACGGGCTCAATGGAGTCGCGTTATGTAATTACGTGTAATGGGTCGTTACAAGTGTAACCAGAGTGCGTGTTGGCTATTATAGTGCGTTTATAGACACTATACTGTCTCTGCCCTTAAAAGTTTGATGTACAATTTAATTGTGATGTACGTGGTATGTGTACCTGTCCTTGTTATAATTATAATGTAATTTTCATAATGCTTGAGAAATCAAGAGGACTGTCGTGGCGCAGCGGCACAAACGTGTGACTGTAACCGACAGGTTCTGGGTTCGATCCCCAGTCGAGGAAATGAAATATTTGTTTCAGCTTCACGCTGTATACTAAAACATTAAATATTCAAATTGAAAATATTAAATATTTCAATTGAAAATATTTAATATTTTCAATTTAAATATTTAATGTTTCATTTCTTCGCTCTGATAATAAGGCAAAGCGCGGCGTTAAGTTCCGTCACTCAACCCAAAATGCCTCAAATTCGGCGGAAAGTGGGGAACGGAAGTAGAACGGAGTGTCTTAACACTAGGTTCCCGGATTCCCTCTGCCTACCCTGCCTCGTGCAGGATACAGCGTGAAACAGCGTGAAGTTATTGAGAAATCAATTTTTATTATGAGGCCTGTTATGACGCCTTGGCACCAGCGTGTGACAGTAAGCGTGAGAAGTTGTGGGTGCGATCCCCACTTGAAGAAATTAAATATATATTTTCATTTCGTCGCTCTGGTAACAAGACGAACCGCGGCGTTGTGTTTCGCCACTGAACACGCAATATCTCAAATTCAGCGGAAATTGGGAAAAGAACAGAGTGTGTTAATGTATAGTAAGAATGGAGGGGCGGACCTTGGTTGGCCTTCGAAAACCCAGTACGACGATACTGGAGGAAGGTCACGTAAGAAGCAGGAGGACCCCCGGAGGGCATGTTTGAAGAGGTTGATTACAGTGGACGAGGAGAAAGAGGTATACTGAGACCGTAGCGTTTGGCGCACCGTTCTCTCTGCCAACCCCGCTAGGGATATAACGTGAAGCTAAGTTCAGTTATGTGTTAATATTAAGTTCACTCTGTTTACACATCCATAGTCGGGATACAGTTTGAAGTTTAAAAAAGTACTTATAATTATTAATACAATACAACATACATAGCGTGAATATATCAAGTATATTTAATTCAAAAGAAACATTAAAGTCCAGAATTCCGAATTACCATTACATGTTAACGAAAGAATTTCACAACGCTCATTACGATTTCATTATAAGTAGAAAAATCAACTGTACACGATTCGATGGCGTAAACATTTCGTTATAAATGTAAAAAACGTGAACAAAAGAACACGAGGGTGTGTATAAGCGTACAGTGTACGGGAGTCTCATTAACAACTTCGGCTTGTATCTTATAACGACGTATATTCGCGCCTTGACAAAGGATGTGCCGCGGGGTTCATCTGCTTGTTAGTTTATAAATATAATTAGAATACGATTGTTTCAAAGAAAATGTTAACAAACTTAATTATTGCGAAAACATTGTTTTAGTATTTTATAGCATTTTCTTTGTCTTTCTTAAGAAATGCTGGAGAAAGGAGTGTTAAACAAACTATTTATAATTTGCTTTTAGAGTTTCTAGTTAATAATTTTGTCTTTTGTGTGAGTTTTATGTTTAATTTATTGTTTCTTTATTCAGTGTCGTTCATTAACTGAAGAAATTGAATATTATATACTCAGTATTTTTCTATACTAATCACCAAAATACGTATATACTTACTTATTTACTTAGTTACTTAGTTTCAAGCTATTTCCCTAGCGGAGTAGGCAGAGAGAACGGAGCACGAAACGCTACGGTCTCCGCATACCTCTTCCGCCTCATCCACTGTCATCAACCTCTTCATATATGCCCTCCGGGTGGTCTTCATGCTGTTTACGTTACCTTCCTCCAGTATCGTGGATACTGCTTTCGAAGGTCAACCAAGGTCTCCCCCTTCCTCTCTTACAACTCACTTTTCATAAATCTTTTTTGCCATTCTTACTTCACTCATTCACTCGACGTGCCCAAGCCACCTGAGCACGTTCTTCTTCGTTCCCACTGTGACATCCACACCAGTACGTAGGTACTGGCGTAGATGTCACAATGACACAGTGTCATAGTGACACATTCTGTGTATCTCTAAGTATCTAAATAAGTATATAGATAGATTTATGATGTTTTGGATTAGCATAGAAATATATTGAAAATGACAAAGCAGCAACTATCATGTCATGTCATATACAGGTCGAAAATATTTTATGAGCAAATAAAAAATAATTAGTCTATAAAAAAATCTATATGCCAAAAAGTAAAACCATTTAATATTTACTCAGAAAATTAAGTAAAGTGTTACTTTAAAAACAATCAAAATATTCACTTTTAACCTTTGATGCAAAGTGAGAGGTTTAATAAGGTTTTGTATGTGGCATCGTAGTTCATGTTTGTTTTAAGATATCAATTTGAGTGTGATTTTTTAACTGAAAACCTTCTTCAACGTAGAAACTTTTAGCTATGTTTTATCAAAATGAGACTAGCAGTGTAAGAGATACAAGATTATGTAGTTATTTTTAAAAGCAGGGTGTTTTCAAATTATAACTTTTGCTTGTATTTAAAAGATCCTCGGTGATCTAATGTATTTAGTTATATTTGGACGCTGTAAACTTAGTCTTGACTTAAATTGTGAGCCTGAAACGAACATTAAGTGCTTGAATTAAGTATTTACTACAAAAAGTTCCACTGTTATTTAATAAAATGTAAATATTTTAATTATATTTTTAAAGTACATATATTTTGAGGCCTGTCGTGGCGCAGCGGCACAAGCGTGTGACTGTAACCGACAGGTTCTAGGTTCGATCCCCGGTCGAGGAAATAAAATATTTAATATTTTAAATTTAAATATTTAATGTTTCATTTCTTCGCTCTGGTAATAAGGCAAAGCGCGGCGTTGAGTTCCGCCACTCAACACGCAATGTCTCAAATTCGGCAGAAAGTGGGGAACGGAAGTGGAACGGAGTGTCTTAACACTAGGTTCCCGGGTTCCCTCTGCCTACCCTGCCTCGTGCGGGATACAGCGTGAAGCTGATAAGTACAATATTTATTTGTAGTGTTTACAGAAGGTACTTACCCGCTGTGTGTTTACGAAAGGACGTTCAGATTCAAATTTCCAAAGAGATTTACTCTATATCAATACGATATACATTGCTATATACGTTACTTAATTATTTTTTTTTTACTTTCTTTTTAATATATATTAATAATAGATATCAAATTAAAACATATTTTCAGTTAGATAATGATGAGATGGCTAAAGTATACCCTTTTTCATTTTAAAATATAGACCTATTTGAACAATATTTGCATAAACAGATAAACAGCGATGCTCAAAGTGGCACTGTCTAGGGCGTTGGACGCTTGTATTGTCTAAAGGCAAAGGAGGATAGGGTGCCTTGTACGTAGGGTTGGCGTTACTTATGCAAATAAACTAAATTGTTGGTAATTGCTTAATTATATTATTGAAGTTAGAAGGATTATATGATGGCTAAAATATATAGAAAAAATAATAATAGAAAATATAATACTTTTTAAGATTAATTAAGATATAGAATATTTTTTTACAACAAAAAAAAAAAAAACAAAAAAGCTGCTGTAATAGAGAAAATTGAAAAATTCTACATAGAAAAAACAACGAGTGGCAGAGACAAAAGGATTTTCTATACTACATCTTAAAGTGTACACGAACAAAGTTTCGTGTGAAGGCTAGTTTGATTGTAATATTTAACTTGCAATATCTCATATCGACAATAAAAAAGAAATATCAGTATTTTTATCTTTTCATTTATCACACATTTACCTGAATGCCCCTGAATAAGAAAACCCTGAACGCTCTAATAATTTAAAAGTAACACGATTGGGACCTGTGCTTCTCTGATAACGGATGTTTAAGCTTTGCAGATAACGAAGTTGTATATTATATCCGAGTTGGAATTTATACCATCAGTTAGTAAGTACGTTTTAAAAATAAATAATGGAAGTGAAAATATTTTATTTAATGTTCCATTTAATGTTTCATTTCTTCGATCTGGTAATAAGGCAAAGCGCGGCGTTGAGTTCCGCCACTCAACACTCAATGCCTCAAATTCGGCGGAAAGTGCGGAATGGAAGTGGAACGGAGTGTCTTAACACTAGTTTCCCGGGTTCCCTCTGCTTACCCTGTCTCGTGCGGGATACAGCGTGAATCTAAAAAAAATGTTTTTTTTCTGCCTTTTCTGCTTGTTACCAAACAAGGCAGAGTGCGGCGTAGAATTCCGCCGCTCAATACACAACGCCTTGAATTTGGAGGAAAGTGGACAAGCATTTGCCTACGGTGCCATATGTGGGATACAGTGGAAGCTGAAAAATAAATATACTGTAGTGTTTCATTTAAAAAAAAATATTTTTTATTCTATCTCCTGCTCTGTCAACCCTCATTCGTAGTCGAGTATATATGCATGTTCAAAGTAGGGGTAGTGATTCATCAATTGTGCAAAGTGGCACTTCATAGTCAGTCCGTTTGACTGTCGCGTCCGCTTTGCCGCCTCCAAATGAACGCTGATTGGATGATCCGACGTTTTAATTTTTTGTTATATGTTTTTTTTTTTCATTCACTACAGATTTCAATATCGCGCTAATATTTCGAAAAGTGCCCCTCTAAAATGTAACATGTACTTTTGTTGGTTTAATTTTTTTATGGTCGGTAAATACTGTAGGCTTGTCGTAGCGCAGGGGTACAAGCGTGTGACTGTAAACAATAAGCTGTGGGTTCGATCCCTACTGGAATATGTGAAATATTTAATTTAAAATTTTAAATAAAATATTTATTGTTTTCATTTTTTCGCAAGGGAAACAAGGCAAAGCGCGGCGTTGAGTCTCGCCACTCAACGCGTAATGCCTCTAAATCACCGGAATTTAGAATTGAACGGAGCTTCTTAAAAATAGGTTCCCAAGTTCCCTTTGCCTACCCTACCATGCAATATAGCGTGAATAAGTAAAAAAAAACATATGTACAAAAATTTTGTTGTAAAAAACAACGATCAAAATTATTTAAGCTTACACAGCTGATATAACCATTGTATTACCTGAATTTTTAAATAGGGTACTCTAAGAATCATCTCACGTAGCGAGCTTATTGAGCAAAAATGCTGAAGTACCAACATTATCTCGTCCGGACCCACTCTTTACTTGCAAATGGAGTTAGTTGGATAATTTGACGCACTACGCCCCACGGGAATCGAACTGCCATCTGGGGAAGGACATTTGTTCGGTGCATTCATTCGACTGTATCTGATATAACATCGTAAAATTCTACCGCAATGAATTTTAAATTCTAAGCCAAGTATTTAAAGCTCATTTTCTTTAGAATTGTTTCGTAGGAATTAGAATAATGTAATTTTTTTGCGATGCAGTCCAAGTGACATTGAGCGATGCCGAAAAAGGAAACGGAAAAGTGTATTATCATACCATCTGCCTATTATCAAGAGGAGTGTTTGAATTTAGTATAGCATTTAAATGAAAATTTGTTGTATAAATTGATGAAGGGTTTTTAGTTTTAAATTAGTGTTATTTAGTATTATAGACCTGTCGTGGCGTGAGATCACAAGCTGTAAAAGCCACAGGTCGACGGTTTGATCCTCACTTGAGAAAATCGAATATTTAATATTTTCATTTGTTTGGGCTAGTGACAAGATAAAGCGCAGCGTTGTATTTTGTCACTCAATACAAAAAAATCTGCGAATTCTGGGGAACAAAACGGCGTATCTTTACCATATCCAAGGATACAGCGAAAAGATACTAAATATATTCACAAAATATAATTGTGAAAATAAAGAATTATTGAAAATTTCGTATAATTCTACATATGTACGTTAATTGTGGTGTATATGAAATTGTTTTAAAGTAACAAAACATTTGTGTATATATAACTTAATCTAAAAATATTTATTTAACTTAATCTAAAAATAGATACATACAATGCTTAGCCGGAATTCGGCGTAGAACGCTGAAATTTGGTGTGTAGGTTTCTTGGGAAACGCAAAGATCGGAATTCCCGAAATTCTTACAGCTACGAATCGTTCGTATTGCTTCAAGCTATATCTCAAACGTAGCAGAGTAGGCAGAGGGAAGTCAATATTATCGATATTCCATTCTCATTAAGGCACTTCTGTTCTTCTCTTCTGTTTCTCACAAACACTTCTGTAGCGTCGTGAGAAATTGGTGGAGCTTAACGCCGCGCTGTGCCTCGTTACCAGAGCTAGGAAATAAAAATATTAAATATAGTATATATATCAGATATAACTATGTTTTAATAATAATTCAGCTTATACATTTCCTTATTTTATTGTTTTAGGTCTAGACGCGGAACTGTACTACGTAAGAGAGGGCGTAGTGAACACTTATGCGACCGGTTTTATAGTGCCGGTGCCAGCGCACATAGCTGACTTAGAGTTCATGTGGCAGGCCCTCGGGAGGCGGCCGGTAAGTGAATCGTTAATAATATATGTATTTATGGGGTATTTATCTTATTTGTTAGAATCTTTTCTTTCATATATGTTGTTTTATGTTTTTTTTTTATTCTATTCAATGAGGAATAAAGGAACTTCAGGCTATAGTCCGTACAGAGATAAAGAAACTAGTGTTATAACAATCGTTCTTCACTTTTCGTACAGATTTAAAGTGGGAATTGCGTGTAGAGTGGCTGATCTCAACTCAATGTTTTGTCTCGTTATCATTTGAAGAAATGAAAATAATTCATTCAAACGCCGCAACTATAGCGCTTACAGTCAGATGCTGCGCTGTGCCGTTGGTTCCTGATGTCCACATCGCTATATAAAATAAATGCTACGCTATCTTAAATAAATAATATTAAATATTTACTTTTAGAAATAAATTGAAACTACAAAACTGGCTTCTCAAAGAAGAAAAAGAAAATTATGTATATAAAAAGGCTAATCCTTTTAAGTTTTTGTTAAAAATATTATTTAATGAATGAATATAGGATTAGCTAGAAATATTATACAATAAATATTTATTACTTAGAGGCCGTCGTAGCGCTTTGGTATAGAATCTGTTGACGTAACAATTGTAGGTTAGTCAATGGAAGAAGATAATTTATGGAAAAATAATCTTCATGTTAATTAAATGTCTCTGCTCTGGTAGACGAAACGCGGCGTTAAGTTCTGCCACTCAACACTCACTCTCGCCTTCAGGAAAATGGTCAATTGAATTTTTTAGCAATATTTACTGATTTTTTTTTGTCTAACTTGTTATAAGGAAAAATCGTGAAACTGGTTATTATTATTATTTTACATGTATAGGCAAATATTTGCCATTCAGAGTTAACCTTTGAATTGACGACCTATTTGCTTCTATTGTACATTGAATGTATGCGAATATTTGTATATTTAAAATTGAACAAAAGAACGTTACGAAAATATACTATAACAATAACAAATAAACTTTTATTAAACGACATTATCATTCTAATAAAATTATATTTCTGAAGTTAGAAAACATTAAATGCTATATAAAGCAATAATATTTTTTTACTGAGAATGAAGTATTTTAATACCACCTTTTTATTCTCTAGTTTACAAAATAATAAACTGACTTTAGAGATGAAAGTGATCGAGATTATTATCTTGGTATAATTTTTGGGAATCAACTTACATACATTATATAAATACAATTTAATACATCTTGCACAACTTTCTTTTTTTGAAGTTGGTTAAAGAAACGTTCGGTTTACCTTTGAGACCATAGTCGCTAGATCATAGCCGCAATACTGGAGGAAGGTCACGTATAAAGCACGTGGAATTCCCAGAGGACAGAAAGATATATTATGTATTTTTAAAGCGCAACGTCTGTTCCTTATATACTCGTAGAACATAAGTAAAGATAAATTAAGATTATTTCAATAAAAATGTTTCGCTTCAAAGTACAGCAAAGTAGTGAACTACATACAGGGAAGTATGAGTGTTAATTTATTTGCTTATACATATATAAGTATTTTGAAAGGCTTTATTAATTTAAAACATTTGTATATTTTTGCTGGCCTTAATTAGATAATTTTCCTGTTATCTCTAGTTGTAACAAATTTTAACTGATCACTGTTTGTAGATACTGTAAAAAAACCTTGAATAAAAACGTTTACTAATACTAAACTTAAATTTAAAAATAAATAGTATTCTCTCTTGCCAAACGATAATTCTTACGAGTTGTCTTTGGGTAGCGGAAATTTGTAAAAATCTCCCTACAGAGATGCTAACAACAAAAATAAGTTGTAACAAGCGTATAAGAATTTCGACGGAGCTCGGTGAGAACGAATGGCTTAGTTGGTCAGAGCGCTGGAACGGTATTCCAGAGGCGCGGGTTCAAATCCTGCTTCGTTCAAAATTTTTATACGCTTTTTAAATTTAAGTTTAGTATTTTCTGTCCTAAGTGTGGAATAACACTTTAAAAACATAGTAAAAACGTTTACTAATGTTAGTGATAGCACTCAAAATAGCCATTTTTAATTTTTTTGTTAACTTATCATGTTTATCGGCGCATTTGTATACGCTGATCTCAGAATTGGCTAGACGTAGTTTCATTATTATATTTTGGCAACCTTCCTTTTCATTCATTTAGTTCATTTAGTTTTTTTTTCAGCTTCACGCTGTATCCCGCAGTAGGCAGGGTAGGCAGAGGGAACGGAAGTGAAACCCAGTGTTATGACACTCCGTTCCCCACTTTCCACCGAATTTGAGGCATGGCGTGTTGAGTTGCGGAACTCAACGCCGCGTTTTGCCTTGTACCAGAGCGAAGAAATGAAATCATTTAATATAAATTGAAAATATTAAATATTAATTAAATTGAAAATATTTAATATTTCATTTCCTCGTGTGGGGATCGAACCCACAACCTATCAGTCACAGTCACACGCTTGTGCCGCTGCGCCACGACAGGCTTCAATTAGTTATTAATGCATATATATTATACTCATAATGATAATTTTCGCTATTTTTTATGTGAACTGTCGCAAGTGTTTATGTAAATGTCAAACATACCCTGAAATCCGAAAAACGTTTACACAAAAGCAAACTAAGAGGCAAGGGAAAGGGCCAAAAGAGGGAATGAAGTGTACAGATACAGCCTGAATTCGAGACACTACATGTTGATTGGAGGCTTCGCCACACTTTGACAGAGTGGGAAAGTGAAATAAACGTCCAATCCAGAACCAATGCGTCAGGTTGATCATATATAAATAATTTTGTTATTATAATAAATGTATTATAGATATAAACAAAATAGTACTATAGATATAAACTCAGCTTTACGCTGTATCCCGCACATGGCAGGGTAGTCAGAGGGAACTTGGGAACCCAGTGTTAGGACATGTTCCGTTCCGCACTTTCCACCTCTGAGTTGAAACACATCTGAGTTGAAACACAACATAAGAAATTTACCGTAAAAAATATTCAGAATTCAACGTGAAAGCTCCTTTAATGGAATGAAATTAGTCTTTCATTCAACAGTGTTTCGAATAGGAACTTTAATTGTTCCAATGTTGTTTCCGCACTTCCAATTTGGCTAAAGCGATTTAATTTTAAGAAACAAAAGACCAGATTAAGTCGACGTTTGTCATTGAAATTCAGGAGCGTGTTTTACGAATGTTTATTGCTTCGTTAATTTGATTAATTATTAAGTAATTAAGATATGTAATAGATTAATTATAGAGTACTTTTACTAATTTTAACGTGTAATTCAAGCTTAAGAAAGAAAAAATACTCCAAACTTGGACGGTTTCCGGATGTCGCGGTTTTAAATTCAGCTATTTTTTTTATAGTAGATAATTATTAAGTAATAAGGATATTGGGCTATTTTATACATATTTTTTTATTGTATTAATATGTCAATGTCTAATTTGTTAAAAAAGGTAATCGTTAATTCTTACTAAATAAGACTAATTTTGTGACTGTGAATTTTATTTTTTTTATATTTAAGCATCAAATAATATTCATATTTCTCAAAGATACCTTTGGTTTATATCTTTATTTTCTTATGTTCATTGAACTTACTTAGGGTAATATTTACTGAAAATTTAAAGATTATTTAGTTTTATTTAATAGGTGAATAAAGAAGCTTTTAAGTCGTTTTTGTAAAAGATATAATCTATTTTAGTACATACTTGTATTCCACGAAATTGAAACGTTATTTCAATTATTAATTATGAATTCTTCATATATGATTCTCCATATTATGTGAATAATAATAATACCACGGCGTTGAGTTCTGCCACTCAACACGCACTGTTTCGAATTATGGAGGCAAGAGAAGATTTAGAATGCTTTTAACATTACGTGTTTTCTCTACCGTGGACGACCCTAGCTAAAGTATAAAACTAAAAAGATTATATTTATAGAATGATTGCTAAAATTGTGGGTTCGGTCCTCACTTGAGAATACAAAATTTAAAATATTAAAATATAAAATATTATATAGAAAGTGCGGCCTGAGTTTCGCCACTTAACAAAAGCAATGCTACAAATTCGGCGGAAAGTGGGGAACGGAAGTGGAACGGAGTGTCTTAACACTAGGTTCCCAAGTTCCTTTTATTTACTCTGCAATGTAGGATACAGTGTAAAGCTAAAAAAATAGTACAATATTATTATTATATAATAAATGACAAAAAGAGAAGTTCGCGACAAAACGTCCAGTCACGTTGTAGATTATTCACTGTGTAGTTAGTAATTCTGCGCACTTGCCTGTTGCGACGTGATGGCCCTAGTATGAAAGTCTTAATACTATATACTAGAACATATTGTCATACTACTTCATATATGTGACCATTTGTTGTATTTTGAACTATAAAGAAAATAATACTGTGAGATAAAATATAAAGAAATTAATTGATAGAAAATGAGTCTTCAAATTGATTTAAATAACATTTTAGACGATAATACTTCTTTGCTTTTGATTGAAATGAGCAATACGATCATTTTTTTTTAATAAATATCTATAGTTGAGTTCTGCTATTCAACACGCTATGCCTGAAATTCAGCAGAAAGTTGAGAACGGAACGGAGTGTCTTAACACTACGTTTCCAAGTTCTGTCTGTCTATCCTGCCATATGCCGGAAACAGCGTAACAATATCGTAACGGATCAGTTTTCATACATATAAGATATACAAGAGAAAATGAGATGGCACTTAAGAACATAATAGATCTAATAATAATGATTTTCTAAATTTCTGTTCATTGGCTTACACTAATCTCAGACGGCTAAATCGATTTAATGCAGTTTCACTACATCTATTTTGGCAAGCTTTCTCAAACAGTTAGAGTTCATTTTCAATAGCTTTATATTTAACAAAATAAACCATTATAATATCCTACCAAAAATATTGTTTTTTTGTTTCTGTAAATTTCAATCACTGCATTCCGCACATGGCAGGGTAGGCAGAGGGAACTTGGGAACTTAGTGTTAAGATACTCCGTTCCGTTCCCCACTTTCCGCTGAATTTGAGGCATTGTGCTTTGAGTGACGGAGCTCAACACCGCGCTTTGCCTTGTTACCAGCTAAAAAAATGTGAACTTTAAATGTTTAAACTGAATATATTAATCATTTAATTTTTTAAATGTTTTTTCGAGTGGAAATCGAAACCACAACATATCGCGTTACGTTAGTCACACTCCTGCTAAAACAAATCAATAAATCATAATCAAATTATCAAATTTTAATTACGACTGCCATATTTATAATATGAATGATAAATATAAATTATTCATACAAGTGTTGTTTGCAGTTGCCGTACGTGATGGCTATAGACTACGAGAGCAAAGGCGCCATGCTGCCGCCACAAGTCAATATATCCGAGCGGGGCTACGTGCCTACTTCCTTGCAGACTTTTAGGTAAGCTCAAGGTTAACTTTCAGTTTATTCTGTTTGACAAATGTTTGTTATTTATACAAAGGGAATTTTATTATTTTGTATCATAATTTTTTACTTATTTACAAAACGTGTATTGGAATCCGTTGTCAAAAGGCGCGGGTTCAAATCCGATGTGACGATGGTGACGATATATTTTTTTTAAATTAATAAAATTTGAAATTGTGTATTGATTGGACGAAATTAACGTCGCGCCTCGTTACCAAAGCGAGAAAATTATATATTAAAGAAAATGTTTCATTCCTTCGAAAGTTCTCATTTGGAAAAATGAAATGAACCTACAACAAGTTTTTCACGATGACCTTATAAAACTTAATGTTTCATATATTATTCTAATAAATAATAACATTTTTTCTATCCTAGAGTAAGGCTACCGTGCACCGGTTCAAGGAGTGCTGAAATTCTAGTGACGATGCAGTTAAATATTTCAGCACCAGATCGCGCTCATAAAGACGTGCGGCTCACTTTCAAGAGAAACAAAATCTGTTTGAAAGGTAAGCTGTACTACAGTTTGACTCTGAATTGTAGTTGTTTTCGACAATTTATTCTGTATTGGTGTAAATTTACTTGCTTCTTTTGTTAGTTTGTAGAATTACTTTAAAATAACGTCCATCCTGCTTCGTTTTATAGATGGAAAATATAGAAATAATAAACAACGACTAATTAATTACAAACATATTTTTACCTAGAAATAGATTATTTAATAAACATAATCAACAAAAAAATATATATATGAACAGCCGTGGCGTAGAAGCACAAGCGTACGATTGTTACATGACTAGTTGTGGGTTTGGTTTTTACTACAGGAAATTGAATTAAATATTTATATGTTCCTTCCTCTGATACAAAGGCAAAGCGTAGCGTTAAGTTTCGTCACTCCACACTCAATGTCATAATTCAGCGTAAAGTGGGAAATAGAAATGTTGTAATGAAAACAAAGTATTTTAACACTAGGTTCCCAAGTTTCCTCTGCCTACATTTCTTTGTGCGGGATACAGCGTGAAGCTAAAAAAAGGAATAAAACATAAAAAAAAAATCTCAGTAATGAACAGACACCACTATAAAAAAATAATTAAAGGTTTTTATCAAACTATTTTCAGAATAGTTTCATGCGATTACACAGAATGAATGCACCGATTATTTTTACTGACACATAGCGTGGAAATAAATTTAATTTTGTTTGATAAAAACAAAGCCAAAGGACTGTGAATATTGTTTGGTTGTATTTCAATGAGAATTGCGTTTATTGGTTTAATGTATCGGCAGAAATGAACATTTTTATAAAAATAAAGAAACGTATTTATTATTCTTAGGGTTCCATGCGGGGAAAGCAAAACTGGATTGCTTTTGTGTCCGGTTGTATGGTTATTTATCGATCAAGATTTTATTTTTTTTCTTTTTATTGAGATTTGTATTGAGAGCACGTCAAGTTTCAAATTGAAACAAATATGAAATACGAGTTATTTACGACTTATAAAAACCTGGCAAATTTATGATTGAAACTCATTTTGTGTGAAATTTCCTGAATCCGCGGTAGACTTAAGTTTGTGGGCTATACGCACTCATATTGTATGAAATGCACTACAAACATAGGTTTGTAAATATTTCTACATATTATAAATCAATTTTAACTTTTCGGATGTTTTCATTTGTTTGTAAAGTTCTCACTGACAAAGTTTACTTCCACGAAAAGTATAAAGTTTATGTTACTTGACGATTTTGATTCAAAATGTAGCAAAAACAATAAATGAACGGTCGCATAATCGCACAATTTTAAAATTTGGCAGAAAGTAACTGAATAAATTAAACAATTACAATTTGTAAGCACTTTATAGACTATCATCAAGAACTTATATGTTCTGATCATTTCATACTAAACGAGTGCCCATACGCACTCGTTTTATATGCCCATTTAAATTTGTCAACTTTTTTGTACTGTAAACAAAACTTGTATATTTTTCGTACACCCACAGTTAAGGACTTAGTAAGAAATTTGAAAAGAAGTTACAGAATACATAAAAAAAATCGAAATTATATAAATTATACTTAAGAAGAAATCAGTGGTAGTCAGGCCACTTTTCATTTTTATTTCGTTATTTTTTTAACAATAAGAATTCTTATATACAAAATAGAAAATGTGTACAGTCTGTCTGTATACGGTCCAAACGCAATATCTTGCAAATTTGGACGGAAAATGGATAATTATGTAATTGAATCTTGCCCTCAAAATACATTATAAAATATAACTATATCGAGTTAAGTGTCAGAGTATCTTAGAAAAATATTAAGTACAACTTTAAAAGAAAAAAAATAAATAAATAATAGATCTCAAAGCAATTTGAAATATATTCGAAGTTAGTCATGCTCCCCTCTTTACAACAGCCAATAGATACACTAAAAACACATAAAATGATATAAAACCCGACTTCCCAAACACTTTGTCTGCGGCAATAATAATAACGATAAATTTACCGAGTACGCTCGTAAAAGGGCGTGTTTATACAGAAGTATAATCGTCTATAGGAATATTATAAGTGAATACTTTAATTTTGCTTGAGGAAATATAAGAATAATTTGATTATTATTGACTAAGTTACTTTGTCTAACTTAAGTAGTTTATTTGTATGGGAAAAGCTATTGTGAGATATTTCTTTTGGTTTAATATTATTAGGTGAAGGGGGAAAATAACATTAGATTATATTTTTTTCTACTTTAAGATATACATAGGAACATACTTTTTCGCCGTGTGATTCCGGCTTAGAATAGGATCACCCTGGTACTGATGATGTCGTAAGAGGCGACTAAAGTGCGTGTGGTAGAGTCACGTTGTCAGCAATGGCGACACGCATGGGCAGACTCGACCGGATTGTTACCACCCCCGGCATTTAAGACCGGCGTTAAGTAGTGGCTTTGGCCACTGCGTTTCGCATTGGGTAATGCCGGGCCCCGGTGCCCTTCCACCTACAAGGACGGCAACACTCCTGTAGCTCCTCTGGAGTTACATGGGGCCGTGGGCGACGGTGTTCACTTACCATCAGATGACCCGTACGCTCGTTTGCCGTCTCTTCCATAAAAAAAAACTTTTATAAAGATAAAGCTCATACTTTTATAAAGATAAAATACTTTTATAAAGATAAAATACTTTCATAAAGATAAAATACTTTTATAAATATAATAAATATATATTGTTTTCAGTTTCACGCTGTACTTTACATTCGGTAGGGTGGATTGCATTTTGGGAACTAGGGTTAAGACATTTTGTCCCTATTAAGACACATTTGTTCACCACTTTGTTTTGTTCACCACACACCACACTAGCGCTGAATTTAAGATATTACGTGTGGAGTGGCGGAATTAAACGCCGCGCCTTGACTTTTTTCAGAGTGAAGAAATGAAAATATTAAATATTTCGTTTCAACGAGTGGGGATCAAACACACAACTTGTCGCGACTGGCACGCATGTGTAGTCATCGAGATGTATAATAATCTTTGTTAATACATATTAAAAGCGGTTTTTCAGCCAACATTCCATCTACACATAATGCAATTGCTACTTCTTCTTCTTTCTATAATATATCTTCAAGTTTTACAAGATTTGTAGAGAAAAGATTATCAAAAAAGTTATACAGAAATTACATTTGTGACTTGTTCAAATAACAGCATCTGATATCGGTGGAGTTCTCTCAAAATTTCCCACCACGCGTTTTATAATGCAAAACGTGCAATTTTGCTCAGATAACCGTGCGACGGTTTGATATAATGTTTAGCATAATAACAAAGTTTGCTTATATATTATTTGTGCTCGCAAAAACGTAACAAAAATGTTTCGTTAGGTCCTAATCTGGAATTATATTATATTTTATACTTCTTTTTAAAAAAATTTAATGTTTTAAAAATATTTTTACTTCTTTGTAAACATTTGATACTAAAAATATAAAGTACCTATTTGATTATATCACGCGCTTACAACAAAATGTAAGCAACAAATTGTATTTAATTAAAACAATCACCATCGTCATAACAGCGGCACAGCGTGTGACTGTACACACGACCGTTGTGGTTTCGATTTTCGGTTGTGGAAAAAAATTTAATTACTTCGATCTGCTAAAAAGAAAAAGCACAGTGTTGAACAATCAATGTCTCGTTACCAGAGTGGGAAAATAAATATATTTCGGCCCGGAGTAAGAATCGATCCTACAACCACCATATCACTTTGTCAGACACAGACACACAACAGATTTAATTAAATTAATTATAAATTACAAAATTACATCAAAAGCTTTCATTGAAAAAGCTCAACAAAAACATGTTTCAACTGATTTTCACAGGCGAATTGCCACGAGTTAACTCCACAAATCACTCCCTCACATTCTTTATTAGCATGTAGACGAATCGGTAGACGCAACAGGATATTTTGCGAGGGATGAAGACGTATTAGGGGTAGTACCCACCCCTCTATAATGTGTTTACAAGTATCGATTGTTCTATTGTACTTTTATTTGACTTGGAAATTTTATGGTCCCTACAAGCGTCGAGTTTATTGTAACGTTTTATCAAAATTTAGATCTGAATGTTGAGGCAATAATTGTGTTTTGTATATAATTGTAAAGATTTTTGAGTTGTTTATTTATTTGTCGTTTGTCATTTTTATTGGAATTCGGAATTGAAATTGAATTAAGTTGGTTCATTGCGTTGTAAATGGTATTTTATTTACTTCGACATATAACAATCAACGTTTATATTTTTGCTTTTATAGCAGTTTCATATATTTTTGTGTATACTAAGGTAAGTAAATAAAACACAGTGCTAAGTCACTTGGAGTTACATTAACTAGCTGTACTTAAGGCTGAGCGTTATTTTTAACCATGGATAGAATAGTATTTTTATTTCTTGGACATGTAAATATCTTATATTGCATATTCAAAAGTCTCAGGCCTTATATTTAGATAGTAAAAAATAAATTATTTTAATATTAACTCAGGTATAATAATATTAATAATAAACGTAAATATATGTCTTTTATGTGATAGCCGTATAGGTTTGTTGTTTATAATATGCTTAAGAGCTTGTGGGTTCGATCCCAATTCGAAGAAATATAATATTGAACATTTTGAAATAAAATATTTAACATTTTCATTTCTTCACTCTAGTAAAGAGGCAAAACGCGGCGTTGAGATCCGATACTCAACACGCAATGCTTCAAATTCGGCGGAATGTGGGGAAGGGAACGGACTGTTTTAACATTAATTTCCCAGTTTCCTTACGCCTAACCTGCCACGTGTTTCAGTATGAAGCTGAAAAATAAAGAAAAAAAGTAAATTACTATATTAAAATTATTATAATATTTGAAAAAAATATAATTTTTTACTATGTTTTAAAGTGTTATTCCACACTTAGGACAGAAAATACTAAACTTATTTTTTTTTTTTAAATTTTAAAAGCGTATAAAAATTTTGAACGAAGCAGGATTTGAACCCGCGCCTCTGGAATACCGTTCCAGCGCTCTGACCAACTAAGCCATTCGTTCTCACCGAGCTCCGTCGAAATTCTTATACGCTTGTTACAACTTATTTATGTTGTTAGCATCTCTGTAGGGAGATTTTTACAAATTTCCGCTACCCAAAGACAACTCGTAAGAATTATCGTTTGGCAAGAGGGAATACTATTTATTTTAATATTTTTACTATGTTTTAAAGTGTTATTCCACACTTAGGAACTAAACATAAATAAGTTGTAACAAGCGTATAAAAGTTTCGACGGAGCTCGGTGAGAACGAATGGCTTAGTTGGTCAGAGCGCTGGAACGGTATTCCAGAGGCGCGGGTTCAAATCCTGCTTCGTTCAAAATTTTTATACGCTTTTTAAAATTAAAATAAAAAAAAATAAGTTTAGTATTTTCTGTCCTAAGTGTGGAATAACACTTTAAAACATAGTAAAAATATTAAAATAAATAGTATTCTCTCTTGCCAAACGATAATTCTTACGAGTTGTCTTTGGGTAGCGGAAATTTGTAAAAATCTCCCTACAGAGATGCTAACAACATAAATAAGTTGTAACAAGCGTATAAAAGTTTCGACGGAGCTCGGTGAGAACGAATGGCTTAGTTGGTCAGAGCGCTGGAACGGTATTCCAGAGGCGCGGGTTCAAATCCTGCTTCGTTCAAAATTTTATACGCTTTTTAAAATTTAAAAAAAAAAAATAAGTTTAGTAAAAATATAATTGTAGTTACGACGTCGCTTACTCATGCCATATTTAATTTCAGACTGAATATATAAAATATATAAAATATTTCAATAATTTTATATAAAAGTAATATAGAATATAGAAATAGTACAAAGTAAATGATTATATAAATTTAATTAAATTTAATTAATATCCGGTGCCAACCAGTACGTTTTATTGTAATTTCACATCCATTCTATATGTACTTAATATAATAGCTTCAATTTGTAAAGTTTTACGCTCAGTTTGAACCGTAACTGGGTATTTTATAATACGTACCTGAGATGTTAGCTAAAACCACAACCTATATAGTAGATCAGCCATGTTATACCGTCTTTAACATAAGAATGTTATGTAGAATATGAAAATTATGAATGGGATAACGTCTGCCCATAGTGCTGATAATTCAAGGAATGAATTACTCCACTTCTTCTTTGACAAAATATAGAACGGCCGTGAGTTTCGCTTTTAAGCATGAAATGTTTGAATTCCAATACAAAAATAACAAAGAGGTGTCTTGTCAGAAAGTTGTTTTTTCTTATGCTTATTATGAAGAGTAGAGAGAGTTAAAATATATGGGTTTATATTAGGTATTTTATGTACAACAGAATACATATATTTCAATTTGTATAAAAACATGTATTTAGTTACGTTATTCTGTGAAAATGAAAATTTATTATATAAAAAACAATCTGAATCCTGTCATGGCGCAGCTTCACAAGCGTGTGACTAAGCGACAAGTTGTGGGTTAGATCCTTACTTGAGTAAATGGAATATTTACAATTTAAATATTTAATTTTTTCATTTTATTCGCTCTGGCCTCGTGGCAAAGCGCGGCGTTGAGTTCCGCCACTCGATACGCGAAGCAAATCCAGTAGAAAGTGGGGAATAGAACGGAGTGTCTTGATCCTTACCTTGCCATATGCGGGATACAATAGGGAGCTAAAAAATCTTATTTTAAAATGATTAAGCTGTTTTAGGTTTGTATTATCACTTAAGATATTCTCAATTTCTATCTCCCTCCTTAAAAGTTTTCCTATTATCCTAATATTTCATTTACTTGGTTTCGTTCAGTGAACGCTTAAGGTAAGGTGCGGGGACTTTATGGATTCAAGCTTTGGTTAAAATTCAATGAGAAATTGATTTCACTCCATAAAAAGCTTTTCACTTCGTAAAAAGTAAAAAGGGTAGAGGTATAAAAAAGACTATTAGCAAATTTGAAAAAAAAAAGTACGATCAGTGTTTTTTTATTTTGCGTTACACTGTATAAATACACTGTACAATAAGGCAAAAGCGCGGCGTTGAGTTCCGCCACTCAACACGCAATGCCTCAAATTCGGCGGAAAGTGGGGAACGGAAGTGGAACGGAGTGTCTTAACACTAGGTTCCCGGGTTCCCTCTGCCTACCCTGCCTCGTGTTGGATACAGCGTGAAGCTAAAAAAAAAAGTTACTCTGTATCCCGCAGATAGCATGGTAGGCAGAGGAAATCTAGAACCTGGTTTTAAGACGATCCGTTCTCATTAAACCAATTCTCTTATCCATTTTCTAACAAATTCACGAGAGATAACGTGTTTGGTGGCTCACTCAATGCCGCACTTTGCTTTGTTACCTAATGAAAATATTAAATATTTCACTTCCTCGATTCTTTAACCTGTCACGTTTACAGTTGCACGCTTATTGCTCTGCGCCACGATGGCCTCTTTCTTTCGAAAGAGAAAAGTGGTAAACAGAATATTATTATTTTATTGTCAGCCTCGCAATCATCGAATTGTCTCAAGATTTAAATAAAAAAATATTGGTTCTAATTGATTTTTTTCACAAGGTTTCTGTCTATATATATATAAAAATCTTGCTTTATTTAGTGATGGAACGACATTCGTCCGTTAGTAATTATGTTTATGCGTTATGCTTCAGTCTGTGTCGGCCTTAAAAAACGGAAATTTAGCCCTACAAGAACATCGAAAGTTTCTAGAGAAATGGAAGAAAAATGATTCTTCATTTCACATATAACAAGATTATTTCCTTGAGTGATACTTAGGTTTATTGTTATTAAGTGAAAGTTCTGAAATAGATACATATGTTACATTGATATGTTGTCTCAAGTATCCAATGCAAATAATTTAATACAATGAAATTATTTGTTCACTTTTTAAATGAAAATGATAGCGTAAAAACTTAAATGGTTATCGGTAATATTTTATATATTTTTTTTGTAATCACTAATAACAAAAGAATAAATTTAAATACGTAGTTTTAAATGAAACACTTTTAATTGTGGTGTACAGTCCTCTAGTGTGGTGTGAGTCTTTAAATTAGCCTTGAGACTTAAAATTTCTCTATTGAAATTAGGTTATTTTTTTTCACCACCTGGGACCCACTTCATAGATATTGGTATTTGTTCACTTTCTTAATGTCTTAGTGACGTCACCGAGGCGGAGCGGCATAGCATCTGACTGTAAACCCGACATTTATTTCTTCGCACTGGTAACAAGCTAAAGTGCGGCGTTGAGTTACCATCACTCCTTTGTGGAGTGAGTGAGTCTAACGGAAAACGTAATATCTCATCACTAGGTTAAATCTATGTACGCTGTCTATCTTATATGTGAAACACAGTGTAAAACCTAAATAAAAGAGCATTATGTAATAGATTAATATTTAAAAAAACTTATATTTATTAAATCTTTTTTCATCTGATTATTTATTATTTACACAGGTTTATCCACAATAGTCACTCATAATGAAACAGCACGTCTAGCTGGCGACGCCAATCGAAGTTCCGGTGGTGTTTTATTCGCGGCGGGAGGATGTGCCGCAGCCGCTTTAGCTTTACTAGCTGGGGCGGCGGCCGCTGGTACGCTATACAAACGTGGAAACAAGGCGAGGCACCACGATTCTATACAGTATGTAACTTGTTGTTTGTTTATATTTTAAGTGTTACAATTCATTTAAATTGGTATCATTTAAAAATATCATTATTAAATATCATTAAGAGAAACATCAAAATTCTAGTAGTATGGTTATAGTATAAGTAATAGTAGTGGTAGTGTGCCATTTCCATAGGGTCCCTCTATGGAAATGGAACCAATGAAATTAATAAATTGTATGAATTATTTTCCTATTGGGGCAGAGTGTTTCAACATTATGTTCCTTTTCTCTGTGTTTAGGAAATGTGAAGGAAGAGTTTGAATAATTGTACTGCTCAAAATTAATATATTCCAAAATATACGTTTTTATAAAAGTTTATAAAATTGTATAAAGTCTTTTAAAAGAATTTGAAATAGTTAAAATAATGTCGGTGTTATTACATATATATTTTTACACTTTAATAATAATATGCATAATGATGTATCATTATGCATATTATTATTAAAGTGTAAAAATTGTTATTACGAGTATGCGGCATTGAATATTAACTTCCAACACCATAAAAATACGTAATATTTTGAAAATTAAAAATATATACTTCGAAAAGATTTCACAAATACCCTCTTCTGGCTGGAACCAATCTTCGTCTAACATTAACCTAATTTAATGGAATATCACAATTAATTATTATCTATTTGACAGGCTCTCGTTTCAGAAATAATAAAATTTCATCCGAACTTTCACAATTAATTAGTTGAAGTTGAAAAGTAAGATAACTTCGTTTAAAACTCGAGTTTTCAATTTTCTATAAGAAATACCATTTAACTCTTTTTAAAATTATATCCTAATAGCTATTCAAATATTTAAGGGTCTGTTAAGGGTATTTAAATAAGAAAAGTTAGGAAAGAAAATTTGTTTCATCAAAAGGTGCCTGTATTGTCTGTTAAATTTTGTACGATATTGACATTTTTAGAGTAACTTTCTGTAGACACTAGGTAAAAGAAAATAATCGTTTTTTTAATTAAATATCTGAATATACTCAATGTATATTCAGTGCGTACTCTTTGTTCTATCTTTTTTTCAGCTTCAAGTTGTATCCCGCAAACGGCAAGGTAGCCAGAGGAAACTTGGGAACCTAGTAGAAAGACTGTCCGTTCCGTTGATCTGTTCTCTACTTTAAGCCGAACTTGAATGTGTGTAAAGTAATGGGACACAATGCCGCGCTTTTGATATGTTACCAGAGCGAAGAAATGAAAATATTAAATATTTCATTACAAAATATTAAATATTTTATTTGCAAATATTACATATATTATATTTTAAAATATCAAATATTTTATCTGAAAATATTAAATATTTTATTTCTTCGAGTGAGGATCGAACCCACAATCTCTGTTGTTTATAATCACGCTTGTGCCCCTTTGTCATGACAGGCCTATTTAAATTGTCCATTTATCAAAAATTAATCAAACTTCTGATATGGAGTAATAAGAATTTGAAACCATCTTCTTTATTCATCGTATCAGTTTGTCCATTATGCTACTTACATGTATAATGTACTTGTATATCGTTAATTAAATTGGCAACAAATGAAAGAAGGATAAAGTCTGATTTACATTATCATTCTTTTATATAGATATACACAATTGTACGAGCATATCGTTAAATTCTGCGAGAAGCTTGAGAGCTATTCATTCGGAACTCGTCAGTTTTGGGCCCTCTCAAAGGTTGTACTTGGCAACTTTAGCCAGCCTTCACTTCCGCTACTATGCAAAGGAAATTACATCTTGGTGTATACCGACGATAGAGAAAGCCGGTCGTAAAATAAACATCGGCGCTTACGCGTCTATTTCGGCACACTTACTCAGTCCGCGTAGTCCGAGACTCGTGGACGAGCGCTCTTATCAAACACTCAATCGAGAAAAAAGGCGACACCTGCGATTTAACTACACGCTATTGATGTGATCTCCCTACTCTCCAAAGTTATTGAGAGTATGATAAATAGAAAGGACAAGATGGCCTCGATGAAACTGGGAGCACGCTGTTTGGCTTTGGATAGGGTCCAGATTCGGCCACATATAGAATACTATTATCACTGCTCACACAGCACAATATCAGCTTGAGCCATTTAATCGCATACAAAGTAGAGAAACGTAGAGTAGATGGTTCGAATCGTTGGGGCCCAATAATCTATGAGGGGTTTGATACTTTGGCTTTGCGTAGAGACGCTCCCATCCCCGCTGTGCGTTCTCTACCGTATTTATCACGAGAAGTTTTCTGGAGAACTTTTTGCCTTCGTAACTGGTACCTTCAACCTTCATCTAGCTTCACCACTCAACATGCAACGCCCCAAATTGCACATACTTACTTACTTATTTATTTTCACGCTATATCCCTAGCGGGGTAGGCAGAGAGAACGGAGCGCCGAACGCTACGGCCTCGGCATACCTCTTTCACCTCGTCCACTGTCATCAGCCTCTTCATACATGCCCTCCGGGGGGTCCTCATGCTTTTTACGTGACCTTTCTCTAGTATCGTCGATACTGTGTTTTCGAAGGTCAACCGAGGTCTCCCCCTCTCTCTCTTACCACTCATTTTTCCTTCATAAATCTATCATAAATCACATAAAGTGGTAAACGGAATGAAATGCACATGTTCCCAAGATCCAATTTGTGGGACACAACGTGAAGCAGAAAAAAACAAAAAAAAAAAACAAAAAAGGAAGCTTTGTAAGTAACAATGCATTAAAGTAACATATTTTTTAACCAAATTTTAAATATATGTACATATGTTACAGTACACGGTGATTATAGATTCAATTCTCAATTGCGTATTTGTATTTTAAATATAATATATAGTAATATAAAAAAAAGTGACGTTTTTTTTTATTATTTCTCTACCATACATATTACGAACGTGAAATAAAAATAAAGAATGTTAAGAGCTCTATAAAACAGTAGTAAATCAAACGTTGTTCTTAACATATTGGTGTTCCCAAAGGCATCCTGATGGATGATAGTACAGATAATAAATTATGCGGTGACGTTTAATTGCTTTAGTGTTGTAATGAAAAATGGTTTCAACCTTGCCTTCAGGAGTATGGAGATAAGATAATGGTTTTGATGAAAATTGTACTTACAATTTGTTTGTTGATAAAATTTATTAGTTTTTAGTTACATAATCTGTTACAAAATGTGTCCTTAAGTGATTATGATATATTTAATTCTTATTTAAAATGTAATATGTACAACAAATAATATTTATTACTAATGCTTAGCATTGAAATTAACATAAAAGGTTGTTGTTCAATATCCACTCAGGAGAATCATTGTTCTAATGTCCCAGCAGCTAATGCAGCGTTTAATTCCGTTTATCTGAGCACGTAATGTCTTGAATTTTCGCCAAAAGCGGAGTATCATAAAATCTGCCTACCTTGCTCGAGAGAATGAACTTAACAATAATATAATTTAATGATTTGTATGGTTTATGAAACAACTAAGTAATCATTTGTAAGTAGGCTGATGAAACTTATGAACCTAGTGTTAAGACACTCCGTTCCACTTCCGTTCCCCACTTTCCGCCGAATTTGAGGCATGGCGTGTTGAGTGATGAAAACATTAAATATTTAAATTAAAAATATTAAGTATTTCATTTCCTCTAGTGGGGATCGAACCCAGAACCTGTCGGTTACAGTCACACGCTTGTACCGATGCGCCACGACAGGCCTCACTTGGTATTAAACACCATATTAGTGAAGTTCTCAGTCATAAATTTACCACTCAAGCCAAAAATTATATGAGTCTGTAAAATTTTGCCTCTGATAGATGTAAGTAATATAATGTGCATAAATATTTACAAAATCATAATCCAAAGTTAATAAAACCGCAAAAAAAAAAAAAAAAAAAAAAAAAAAAAATATATTCTATGAAAATAAACAGTTCACATATTCGATATATGTATGTATATTGGTAGACACCTAGTAGCTAACCTCAAGCCAGTCAGGATTTGAAATTGTATCGCCACTTTGAAGGGTTTCGCGTATCGTTTTCATTTTCCTATCAGCGATTTTGTTTGCCTTTTTGCGGTGTTTCATAGTTGTGCTAAATTTAACGTTATAGGCTCCTATTATTACCTTATGTTTCGAAATATCTACATACTTTTTCCACATAGCAGGATAAACAGAGAACGTCCTCCCTTACTATATTTGAATATAGATATTATAAGCAGATATTATCATTGAGATCTATCGTGGAGCAAGTGGGTCACTGACTATAAAAGCGACAGGCTGTGGGTTCGATCTCCATTTGAAGAGGTGAAATATTTATTTTATGTTTTCTAATGAAATAATTCAAATTGAATTTTTCAAAACTCACTCGATCTTCCTGAAATTTTTGTACACTGTAATTCTGATCGAATAAACACTATAAATATAAAATTAAAACTATTCAATCACATTTGGAACCCTGAAAAATCGATCTGAAAATTTTGATAAATAATAATTTTTAAAGATATATTTTTGGTTACTTACGTTTGGTCGATTTTCGTTATCTTGGTATCGTTGTGTAGGTTTTTCTGCGTCGTACCAGCTTATTTCCAAATTTTTCACGAATTTTTCACTCAACCATTTAACTCGCAACGCTTATAATTCGAAGTGTGTTAACACTGGGTTAACAGGGTACCCTGCTGGTAAGCAGAGAGAACCTGTGCAGGATACAGCGATATCACTTGATGAATTGATATTTTAATCCTATATAAAAAATCTTTATATTTGAAGGCTACCCAAAACTTGACTATATAACTTGACATTCAATATTTTCTTTTTATATATATTTTTTGTTTAAATCACTTATTTTCTATATAAACAAGAGACAAATTAAAAAAAACTTTCTTTTAAATATGAATTTTATATTCCACATTATAAACAATAAGATGCACTTACACGGTAATAATCATGATTAAGTAAAATATGAAAATTAACGTTATAAAAAAAAATATAGTAGTAACGGTTGCCTACTTAAACTAATGAAAAATAAATTATATTTATAGACCTACTTAAAGCTAAGAATATTTATATTTTTATTAACAAATAAAATATATAGGAATGAAGTATCAAAAACATATAGCCTATAATATAATATAAAATAATTATACACTCTTTTATACCATATGTAAAAAGATATTGAAACCTTGTACCCTTAAAGTTATACTAAAATCGAAGTAACTTTTATTATAAAACTAACGTAATATTATTACATTAATTTAAATCAATTCTCCTTAAAAAGATACAATTTGTAAAAACAGAATAGACTTTATATTGTCTGAGTTTAGAAAAATCACGAATTAATTTCGTAATAAGCCACTATCAATTGTATACATTGATAAAATCGACCACCAAGCTTTTCTATACGTTTAAATTTCTTGGTAAAAAACCAAAAAAAAAAATGATAAGAAACCAAATCTTTACATAAATTGTATCATATTGTTGCTCTAGCATAAGCTACATTGCTATAAAGTTTCATCTAAATCAGTACAGTAAATTATACCTCAAAATGAAACGAAGTTAAATACTTACAAACCTTTACATATATAATATTAGTGAGCTAGTATAATTAACAATATAAATATTTCCAGTACATCGTATACAACAGCGGCGTATGGCAGTCACCAGAATGTATTGCTACGCTTGGACACACTCGGTCGACCGCCGAGCTCTACAGGCTCTTATGCTACTATAGCGAGCCTACATAAATTTCCCTTTGGTAAGTTGTACATACATCTATTATTTATATTGTGACTGTACGCTCGACGGTTGTTAGTTTGATGCCCGCTCACGGGAATAAATTACCATCATTCATTTTGCTTCTATTGAAATTTGGGCAGTGCACTAGAATCCGTTTATGCTATATACGTAATACAGCGTGATGCTATAAAAACATATAATATGTAGAATACTTATTATTTAGCGATACAGTGACACTAACTTATTGATGATTTGTTTATACTATTTTTTTTTTATTTCCTCAGTTTAGTGCGTCTAAAAGAGAACGTTTTAACACTCCACACACAATTTGCAAAAAATATCAATGGTTTCAAATCGATTATAGTTGTTTACAACGACCGAAAAGATAACACTAGTATTACGCATATACATACTAATTTTGGAGAATACGAATAATTCATTAAAAAGATTAATAAAATATCTGCCCTGGAATCCCTGACGTGTGACTGGATCGATCGTCTTTCAAGGAAATGAGATATATAATATTTTAATTTTTTCGCTTTAGTAACGAAGCAAAGCGCTGATTTGATCGCCACTCATCATTCCGCTCAACTCTCTTTCGCTTGCTCAACGTTCCACCACTCAACATACAATGCCTCAAATTCGGTGGAAAGTGAGTATCTAGATGAGAACGGAGTACCTTAACCCTACATTCCAAGTTTCCTTTGCCTACCCTGCCTAAGCTCAAGATACAGCGTGAAGGTAAAAGAAAATAAAATAAAAGTAAAACACTTTATAACTGTATTCTTAAGAACTCAGCTTCACGCTGTATCCCACACATGGCAGGGTAGGCAAAAGGAAGTTGGGAACCTAGTATTAAGGCACTCCATTCCACCTCCATTCCCCACTTTCGGCCGAATTTGAGGCATTGCGTGTTGAGTAGCGGAATTAAACGCCGCGTTTTGCCTTGTACCAGAGCGAAGAAATGAAAACATTAAATATTTAAATTGAAAATATTAAATGTTTCATTTCCTCGAGTCCCCATCGAACCGCCCTCATTATTAAGAAAATTACAGATTATAAACTAATTTATTCATCCATTTTCATTATACAGGTAGCCGTAGGTCACCCTCGCCCTACGCGACTACGCACATCGGCGAACACATCTACGCTAAACCAGAGTCCCGTGTTTCTTATTATGCTGCATCTAACCTCACGCACGTTTCACAAGTAAGTTGATAAATTAATGAATTTTACGACATACTCTTATTTTTAAAATTCAGCTTCACGCTGTATCCCGCACTAGGCAGGGTGGGCAGAGAGAACGGAAGTGAAACCTAGTGTTATGACACTCCGTTCCACTTCCGTTCCCCACTTTCCGCCGAATCGGAAACATTGCGTGTTGAGTGGCGGAACTCAACGCCGCGCTTTGCCTTATTACCAGAGCGAAGAAATGAAACATTAAATATTTTAAATTGAAAATATTAAATATTTCATTTCCTCGACTGGGCATCGAACCCAGAACCGGTATACAGAACCGGTTACAGTCACACTCTTGTGCCGCTGCACCACGACAGGCCTCAATTTTTAAAATGTATGTCGTTATATTAAATTGAATATATTTTATCCAAGAAATTGTAACACATTGACCTGACTCTATCAGGAAATTGTTAATGTAGCAAAATTATATTAGGTTTACTAGATGCAAAGGTATGTTAAAATATAAATGACTATGTTAAAATTTTATAGGAACGAAGTTTCTTATCACACACGTTTGTGCTACTGTCTTGGCACTGGTGCACAAGCGTGTGCGCACACGTGTGACTGTAAATGCCACAGATTGTAGTTTCGATCTCTTCTTAAGGAAAGGAAATATTATATATTTTCAATTTAAATATTTAAAGTTTTTATTTCCTCCGTCTGGTATCAAGGCAAAGCACGGTGTTGACTTCCGACCTCAACAATGCCTCAAATTCCGCAGAAAGTGGGGTGGGGAATGGAACGGTCTGTCTTAACATTAGTTTCCCAAGTTCCCTTTGCCTGTTCTGGCATGTGCGAGATACCTGGTAGGATAATATATATCTTATGTATGAGATATTTAATAACAATTTTATTGTTTTTCTCTTTTATATATAACAAATAAATAATTATTTTTTTGATATAAGTAAAGCTAAAAAAATGTATTCACTAAAGAACTTCACGCTCTATCTCATATATGGCTGAGTATGCACAGGCACCTTGGGACCCTACCCTAGTTTTAAAACATTTCGACTCGATTAAAACATTTCCGCTTCCTACTTTCCGCCGAATTTGAGGTATTGCATGTTAAATGACGGAATTCAACGCTCAACTAAAATATTCATATATTTCTATATAGTGTTGATTTCTTTAACTTTTACTTTTGCCGTGTGATCCCGGCTTAGAATAGGATCACCCTGGTATTGATGGTGCCGTAAGAGGCGACTAAAGTGCGTGTGGTAGAGTCACGTTGCCAGCAATGACAACACGCATGAACAGACTCGACTTGATTATTACCACCCCCGGCATTTAAAACCGGCGTTAAGTAATGGCTTCGGTCGCTGCGTTTCGCATTGGATAATGCCGGGCCCCGGTGCCCATCCACCGTAAAAGACGGCAACGCTCCTGTAGCTCCTCCTCTAGTGGAGTAAAGCGGGGCCGTGGGCGACGGTGATCACTTACCATCAGGTGACCCGTACGCTCGTTTGCCGTCTCTTCCATAAAAAAAACTTAATACTACAAATAAAAATATCCTCATTATAAGCATCCAACATTTGTACAATTTTTAAATTTCGGTAATATTTATTTATGGATAACGTTTATATTATTTTTTAAGTATCGTCGGCGTCGGCGAGGCCTTCTAAATGTAAAAATACGTATTCTACAGTAGCTAGTTAATAATGTAGTAAAAGCGACATGATTACTTTAAAAAGATGCTGTACTATTTTGTAGTTTATCATTGCACCACTAGGTAGAGGGATACCACAAGTCATTATTTTACTTACTTAAAAAAGTTTATTTTCAAAATTTTACCTGTACTGCCACCAAGATATTTTTTCTTATGAGAATATATTATATTCCAACATATGGATATTTAGGATGCTATCCCCTTAATTGGTCTTTTATTTTTCCTTTGTTAACCACTGGCCTAATTTTGGGTATTAACCTACAAACCATAAATCTCCTTAATACAACCTCTACTTATGTACTTACCACCACGAAAGTACAAAATTACGACTACACCTTTAATAAATTAGCTGAAAATTACGACTGAGTGTCAGTTATATGAGAAATAATAGTAAAATTGCCCTACAAATTATGATTGTATGTTTAATGGTCGCTTTATAGTAAAATATGTTTGTCGTTTTCATATTTGTAATGAAGCAAAGCTATATAGGAAATATATTTTTTTTGTTTCGCCACTCAACTAGTTATTCTTTAATTTGGCGTAAAGTGGAGAAATTATTTTTTTTAATGGAAGCAGAGTGTCCTAACACTAACTGGGAATCTACCCAGGTTTCGTTTGTTCACCTTCAGTATATAGCGTAAAGATAAAAAGAGCACTTTGATTATATTAATATTACAAGTAAGACGTGACTTTGAGCAAACGTACATTCACTATATTCAACCAAATAAATAAAAGAATCATATAAATTGGAAAAGATTCACATTTCCAAAATATTTTACTATTAAAGAAAACGAAAAACCTCTTCTATAACACCAAAGGGACCAATCTCTAAACAAAATTTACAATACAATTTCAATATACAAATTCTAGATCAATTATTTAAAACAAATAAATAAGTTTAACTATTGAATTAAACAACACTAGCACACTAACACACGTAATTTGAAAGATATATAAAAGACTTAAACTGTGCTTAACTTCATTTTTTGCAGTACTTAACTTTCATCAAAATTAATGTTAGAACTATAAAACTTTTTATAGTTTACTACTGTAAGTATAGAATAGTAATTCAGGAGGATTTCGTGTTATATTATCATTATGATTCAATACAAAAACAACTTGGCAGGACTCGAACCTGCAACTTTATAAAAAAGTATGTTTATGGTAATTTTTTTGTAATAAAATAATGGTGGAATAACTTAATGACAGAGTTCTTTAACTAATGTAGTTTATTTATTTTCACAATTTTATTTCGTTTGGTTCTTTAATAATTGAATTCAATTCGATTACTTAATGATTGGCGATTTTAAATTGGGCTATCAACTAGATTTTGCAAAGTATATTAACTAACAAGAACAAGCTTGTGTTTAGAGATTTGATACAAGAAATATATTATGAAGAAATAGTTTCTTCACTGATTTACTGATTAAATAACGGCTACGTTATGTAAGAAGAGCCAGTTTGATACTTTTTCATCGTTCAGGAAAGATTGAATTGCTCAGAAAATGAGCCCTTTTACTCATTAAGGATCCAATTTAAACGTGCTGCGCCCCTTCAGGTGATACAAACGTAATACAATTACTGATCTCCTTGGCCTCCAAGTTCAAAGTTTTACTGGAAAAGGCCACCAATTCACAATTAAAAGTCTCTAAAAAACTTTGAAAGACGAAAAATTTCTAATTTAACATCAAAGTAGAAGGGGATTCATTTAATTGCGAATTTATAGTAGCTACTGCAAATTTAAGATGTTTTATATATATTTATCTATATAATATTTCATATCATGTAAATACGTAGTACATGTATTCAGATTAATCAATGCTCAAGACTTTGGCTTTGTGCCTGAACGAGAAGCCTTCGTTATCTAACTAAATACAAGCCACAAACAAGTCGTCTGAAGTCCATGAGCCTTTTGCGGTTGCCAAACGCTGGTATTGTTAGACGATACAAGAGTACTAGCCTTATTCCTTAATAGTTTACTATTACTTGGAAACTGAGTGTAAGGTACAATCTGGTTTTGCACATGTTCTTCCTTTTTCTTATATTTAGTTAGATTTTTTTAAGGGTTAAATAAACTATGATCTATGAACGCATTGGTTGTATGTATGATTTTCTCTCGGTGGAAGATGTTTTAATTTTCTCGTTCTCGTATTAGGACAGAACGTGGCGTTGAGCTACGCCCATTAACTTGCAATGTGTCATAAGTTATCAAAAAGAGAAGATATTTGTTCAATTTATTTTTATTTGACAAGAAAAGTTCTCAGGACATGAATTCAATTTAAAATTTTCAATTATTTCTCAAATAAATAAATCACAGCACCATTAAAATACCTGGTCACATCTAGATGATCAATATAATGATCAACAGTGATTATAAGCCTTGGCAAGGAAAGGCATTTTTAATTTACAACCCCCTTTGTTCGTGAAGTTCAACGCGACGAGACGTTGAATCTTTAGGAAATATGAATTAGTGTCCTAAAGGCAAGGCGCTAACGAAGGTAAAAATCGTTATTAAGAATTCCTCTTTCACATCGCCTTTGGTTTAATCGCCTTGAGGAACTGTGCCGACCATAGTAGAGATATAATAGTGGGGTATATCTAAATTAATTTAAATATTTAATGTTTCATTTCTTCGCTCTGGTAAAAAAGCAAAACGCGGCGTTGAGTTCCGCCACTCAACACGCAATGCCTCAAAGTCGGCGGAAAGTGGGAAACGGGAGTGGAACGGAGTGTCTTAACACTAGGTTCCCGGGTTCCCTCTGCCTACCCTGCCTCGTGCGGGATACAGCGTGAAGCTAAGTAAGTAAGTAAGTAAGTATATCTAAATTAAATACATATTTGACGCGTGTTGAGTTGCAGTGGCACACGTGTGGCTGTAAGCGTGACAGGTCAAAGATTCGATCTTCCTTTAAAGAAATACAAAAATAATATTTTCGTATTTTCTTCGCTCTGTTAATAAGATTTAAGAAGCGCGGCGTTGAGTTCCGCAATGCCTCAAAATCAGCGGAAAGTGGAAAACGGATTGGCTTTTATACTAGGTTCCCAAGTTTCCTCTGCATACCCTGCCATGTTGTGGGATAAAACATGCGGGTGGAAATAAAACTTATAATATCATAGTAATCAATCTGGTTTTCAAAAGTTGCTTATATTTTTTTTTCTTAATGTATTTATCTATTTTAACAGCAAACAGTAACAAAAGATCGTATAACGGATCCAGCAGAGCAACTACGGTATCTGACCACACCGAGGTCAAACATTCGTCTCGAAATATTAGTACACGAGGGCACTTTTGGGAAAGTTTACAAAGGTGTCTTCAAACGAGGAGATACGTATGAGGAAGTTTTGGTGAAGACTGTTTCAGGTAAAAAGCTATTTTCTTATTGAAATGTTGAATAATATCAATAAATTTAGCTCTTAACAACCTTAACGCTACAATTTGAACAAGAGAATTAGAAATATTTAATTTTCCCGAGATGGAATTAAACTGACAACCATTGCCTGATAAGTCTGATGCTGTTGACTATGCTATAATGGCCTTACCATAACCTATCTCAAAGTTTTTACACAAATTGTAGTCTAAGTGTTAATATATTTATATAAGCTATATAATCGCAAAGTTTTATCTAAATCCGTTCAGCATTTTATGAAAATGGAACAAAACATCCATCTTCATAACCATCCCTAATATTATAATATAAGTACACCAGTAGAATGTTTAATTATCTTATAATACTTAGAAGCTGCATCGGCTATGCAAGCCGCTCTGCTAGTAGCTGAGGGGCTAAGATTGTGTGGATTAGTGCACGGTAATGTACTGGCGCCGATGGCGGCCTGTGCGGAAGAAGCAAGGAAGCCACTGCTAGTATATTGCTGCGTATCACATTCCTCGAATTTAAAAAGGTGAATTAATATAAATGTTATAACTAACATTATTAGACATTGTTTTTAATAAAAAATGACATATGAATAAGCTTCACGATGTACCCCGCAAATGGTAGCGCAGGCCAAGGGAACTTGGAAACTTGCTGTCAACTGAACTTTCGTTACCAACTTTCCGTTGAATTCTGGAGACATTGCCGTTAAGTGGCAGAACTCGTTGCCATACTTTGCGCCAATATTTAATTTTCGTTTCTTTTTGTCGCGTTAAATTGTCGTGATTTACAATAATTGCGTGGTAACATTGTACATATGTTACTCGTAGCTTCGGAAATTGCGGAATTCTGAAAAAAGAAATAAGTCAATTATCTAACATGTCTATCTGTATAACATAATCTTCTTTCTGCATATTGTGAATGAAATGTCTTGCACCTTGTTCTTTATAAAATAAAATTCAATCTCATGCTATATCGAAGAAACATTAAATATGTATGTACTCGTATATATAATATATTACAAATATTAAACTCAAAAATAAACAGAAGCAAATGATGATTCCCATTTAGAGCTGATATTTTCCGAAAAATAAGGGAACTTCATAAAATTAACGTAGTTAGCAAGTGACTTAGGTAAAATTATTTAGATATTTTGCCTGATATCAAATATTCTTATCACATTAGGACACAATAAAATAGCTGCGACAGGTAATTGGGGTACAGTTAATTATTCGTTCGCGGTCGCTGCGGTCAATACTCGTTCCAAACAAATTCATTATAAACTAGATTTTGTCCAAATGTAATTGCCATTTTATTTAGGATTTGCTTAAACTCTTAGTGTGTACGACTAGCCTTAATTAATAGGATGTTGTATATTTATGAAGTACTTACAAACTTTTCTGTACGTCCGTCGTGGATCAATGGAATAGCGTATAACCGTAAATGGGGAGCCATCTTTTCTTTTCCCTCCTCTAGGAGACAAAACGCAGCGTTGAATTTCGTAATTCAATTTCCATTATTTCGAAACATAGACGTAAAATGGGGAGGGAAGTGTTTTAAAAATAATTTCTACCTTCCCCGCACGAAGCTGCTTATTTATTCATATTATTGTATTTCACCCTGAAAAATTCTTTACTACATGAGCATAAGTAATATGTCATTTGTCAAGTAATAACTTAACTATAGTAGGTACTAACTAACGCTTAAAACTATGCCAAATTTTTCAGTTTAAAATTTTCCTTACATGAAAATTCAAAAATCAAACAATTTGTATACGCCAGGGATATTTCAAATGCACTAGCGACATGAAACGTTAAAACGACGCGAAGGCAGATAGACGTGTCTACTCATACATGCTGACTCGACGCGTCTATTTCATATCATTGTTTTGACTTCTGACATTTAACACTTTTCAGTGAGCTATTAGCACCCCGAACTGCCGTTTACCGATTTATGAATTTCGCTTGTTAATTTACAATTAATTAATTTATTTTAAATTCTAATAATAAAATTACTATTTAAAAAAAATTTTTTCATTTCACTTAGTGCCCAGCACGTAACTTTAAGCTATACTATAAATTTACATGAAATTACACGACAACATATGTAAAATTATGCATAACAATGCATATAGCAATGGTATTAATTTTAAAATCATTTCACTGTACCATTTGTTTATATGAGTAACAATTGGTGAAAATTATTTTAATTCTTAATAAAATTATTTAATTTCGTTAATAATTTTGAGGTCACATAATTTTGTCATTAGTTTTAAGTTGTTTTTTCTATAGAAGTTTGCACAGACAGCGAACATGATCTCAAAACACTCTATCTTACCAAGTATAAAATACTTAATAAATACACAAGATATTTCCAAAAATATTCTACAATATATTTTCACAACAGATTCTTAACATCATGTCGTCTTGGGCATCAAGCGGCTCCGGCGACACGAGAACTGGTGGATTTAGGAGCCCAAGCTGCTTGTGGTTTAGCGTACTTACATGTTCAACGCTTGGTACACGCTGATATTGCTGCTAGGAATTGCGTGTAAGTAATTATTATATCAAAATGCTTTTCGTCGTCCCGGACGATTTTCCTTGAATTAAATTCATGCCGAATACAATTGTAATAGTAGCGACGGTGATTGATTTTTAAAGATGTCATAGTTCAAGCTTCTTGTTTTTGATATAAAAAGAAAATGTTGAGCATCGCTGTTTTTTTAGAGGTGGTAAAACGAAGAGGCGACAGAAAGAAAAAGCAATAATCATTAATTCAGAATAAAATAAGATAGGAAAGTTAATCTTGTAGTTACCCGTGCCTACTTTCCTCCACAACGAACTTTTTTTTTAATATAGAGTTACTTTATCAAAAGCAATTGTTTCTGTAAATTGAACATTAACATTTTGTTTTTTATTGATTGCTAGTGTTATTATATTAGAGTAGGTATTGAGGCCTGTCGTGGCGCAGCGGCACAAGCGTGTGACTGTAACCGACAGGTTCTGGGTTCGATCCCCAGTTGAGGAAATGAAATATTTAATATTTTCAATTTAAATATTTAATGTTTCATTTCTTCGCTCTGGTAATAAGGCAAAGCGCGGTGTTGAATTCCGCCAATCAACACGCAATGCCTCAAATTAGGCGGAAAGTGGGGAACGGAAGTGGAACGGAGTGTCATAACACTAGGTTTCACTTCCGTTCCCTCTGCCTACCCTGCCAAATGTGGGATACAGCGTGAAGCTGAAAAAAAAAAGAAAAAGGTATTGGCTAAGTCATGAGGATATAAAATCAAATAAAATTTTACGTCTACATGAATAAGTTACTGAACATAAGATCCTTGATGGGCAGTTTACGGATAAAATTTTACGGACGTAATGCCGAGACACTAGATTCTTATGTATGTATATAACAATTTTCCTTTCAATCTAGAGCTAACTAAAGTAACGTAAATGTGTATTATTAAAGTACTAAACGTACATAAATGTCGATTGGTTTTCCATACGTACTTACTCTGTAGCAATCTGTATGCAAACCTTTGCAATCTCCCAGAGTGGTAGATTTTGAACGCCTTATTATTTCTTTTATTTCTCACTGCTTAAAATTTATATTACTAATTTATTTCCAAATTTCTTTATACCAAACAGAGTGGACGAAAAATTGAGACTGAAAGTGACAGACAACGGACTATCTCGGGATCTATTCCCGGATGACTACCACTGTCTCGGCGACAATGAGAATAGGCCAGTGAAGTGGATGGCACCAGAGTCGCTGTTACAGAACCAATACACAACTGCGTCTGATGTGGTAATTATATGGGAAATTTTATAAATTTAGTTACTTTCTGTACGGATTTATGATTTGTGGCAGGGGAGACAGAGGGAGCTTGGGAACCTAGTGTTAAGACATTGCGTTCCATTCCCCACTACCCGCAAAATTTGTGGCATAGTTGTTTGGTCATTGCTTAGTGGCAGCACTCCTCGCGTTTTGTCTTGCTACCAGAGCAAAGAAACCAGTGCCCTTCGTGTCTTCTCTACACTACGTGACATTGGCGAATGTAATATGTGCTCAACTGGCACGCTCGGAACGCCATAATCAAAGAACCATACTAAGAACATTTGGGGATCGAACCCACAACCTGCCGCGTTTATAGACACACGCTTGTGCCCCTGCACCATTATTATTTATCAGCTTCATGCTGTATCCCGCACGAGGCAGGGTAGGCAGAGGGAACCCGGGAACCTAGTGTTAAGACACTCCGTTCCACTTCCGTTCCCCATTTTCCGCCAATTTGAGGCATTGCGTGTTGAGTGGCGGAGCTCAACGCCGCGCTTTGCCTTATTACCAGAGCGAAGAAATGAAACATCAAATATTTAAATTGAAAATATTAAATATTTCATTTCCTCGACTGGGATCGAACCCAAAACCTGTCGGTTACAGTCACACTCTTGTGCCGCTGCGCCACGACGGGCCTCAATATTATTATTCATTATAAATTTTTAGTTTTCTTTATTTTAAGTCTTATAAATCAGATTTTGGTTCATTTTTCAATGCATTAAGGGTCTTGATCTAAAACAATGGCAACATATTTTTTTTTGCTAAATTCTCACTTAATATCATTCCTTTCACTAAATAACAATGTCGTAATAATAAAATAAACATAAAGGAAAACTTTTTTTATGACAGTGGTCAGTTAGGAATAACACTTTGGGAGCTAGCGACTTTAGGAGCTTCGCCTCTAGCGGAATTGGATGCAGCGGATGTTGGAGCTTTCCTCAACGGAGGTTACAGACCGTCTCAGCCGCACAATTGTCCTGATGAATTGTAAGTATTTATAAACCATTAGGGATTGTTTATATCAAATATAATATATAGTTGGGCGGCGTTGAGTTCCGCCACTCAACACGCAATGCCTCAAATTCGTCGGAAAGTGGGGAACGAAAGTGGAACGGAGTGTTTTAACACTAGGTTCCCGGGTTCCCTCTGCCTACCCTGCCTCGTGCGGGATACAGCGTGAAGCTAAAAAAAATATATAATATAGATTGCTGTGAAATATTTTAAGGTTATTTTCATAGGTTAAATTTTTCTTATATTAAAATTATTTCATAAAATTATATTTCGAATTACATTGTATTTAAAAATATTTATAAATATGAATAAATTTGAGCATCTGTACTTTATATTATTGAAACGAGAAAAATATATACATTTAGGAATAGAAAAGTGGCAAAAAATAGTGGGGAACGGAAGTGAAACGGAGTGTCTTAACACTAGGTTCCCGGGTACCCTCTGCCTACTCCGCCTCGTGCAGGATACAGCGTGAAGCTAAAAAAAGAACAGAAAAATATTTTTAGATACAATATGTCTTTTATATATTTTTTACACGTATACAAGAATGTACTCGTAGATGAATAAAAAGGGGCGGACTCTGATCTCGCTACATATTATTTTTTTTATGTTTCCTCAAATTTATAAAAAATCATTCTAACAGGTACGGTCTCATGTCTTGGTGTTGGACGAATTCGCCTCCAGCGCGGCCGACTGCACCCCAACTGTTAGCAGCGCTTCATGATTTCAGACAAGCTCTTAGTACGTATATATAAAAAAAAAAATTTCATTCTTATATAATCACTACTTTTACCACAAATATTCAGAAGCGCACATTTACTGTATCATTTATTCTTCTTGCTCCTGATATTTCTGTCTTTCAGAATATGCCATTGTGCCTACCAAATAATTTGTTACACGGTTTTAGTTATTATTTTGTTTATTAATTAATATTAATTACTTCAAGTGATACCAAAATAACTTATTTAGTTACATTTTACTTGATTTATAATAGATATTATTACAATAGTATCAATATAAAGGCTTACCATATAATAATATTTGATAGCGAGAATCATTTTATTTTTCTCAATATCATTATGAAATAAAGAAAGATAAATACAGACTGTATTTTAAAGAACGTGATATGATGAAGTCTTAAATAGTCAAAATATCTGTACGTTTTTTTTAATAAGCTAGATAGGATTGAAAATTGTAAGTTACTAACTAAGGATTCGTAGAATTCTCATACCATTGGAAAAATTGAATAGAAAATACATTTTATATTTAATAATAATAATAAAAATCGATGTTGAAAAACGTATGTAATTCTCTGAGGACAGAGTCAACATTAAAATTAACGTAGAAATATTTATAAATGTACATACTACAATATTGATATAAGTAAAGATGAAAATAACCACACATTATGTACATACAAAGGTCGATGCAAACGGAATTAATTTTCATATTTATCTTGACAGAGTAATTTATAAGTAATTATATTGGTGTAATAGAATATGAAAATAGTTATTAGTTAGGTTAGAGTTCCTGAGGACATACGTCCGTCCAGGCCGGAAAGGATTAACACCAAAACAGTAGTTAGTCTCAGTTCAGATACTGAAATGGCTTTGACGGAATATTCTATTTACCATCAAAAACATATATAAAATTTTACAAATAAACATTATTAAAGGAAATATAAACAATTTCTAAGGAGACAGTACTACTGTCTCAAACTCACTCACTCAACATTAAAATTTAACGATTGTAGTTAAATAAAAGTATATTTAAATTCAATTTTCAGTACAAGATCGATGGTAAAAATAATCCCTGAAAGCCACATTTCAGTACAAACTGTGAACAATATATAATTGTCTATTAACCGCAAATTATTAAACATTATAATATTGTACCTATTTATGTAAAAACAATATCGAATTTTGTAAATATTGTCACCTGTTTACATTTAACACGTAGAGGTAAGAAATGTCCACGCTAGGATGAATAAGTTATTTTTTAAATTACAATTAAATTTTATAATAATTCAATTATAAAATGCTAATTATACAGGTTCAAATGAATTGGTAATTTTAAAATGTTAAATTTATCTTAGAAAGTAGATTAAAAAAGAAAATATTTGAGCTGAACAGGTCCTAATATTTACCTTCTGTATACTACGAAAAGTTAATCAATTGTGACGTCATAATATACATTATACATAGATTAATCAATTTAAAATTATTTTTCTTTTTTAATCTATATTCGGAATTGTACAATTTTCTAGTTTCATTATTGTGTAGCTGTAATTTTTTACTTATTACTCTATTTTATTTTGAAATAATTTGTAGTTGTATACGCTACTTGTGACTTTGTAGTGTTTTTCGATATCGAATTTATATATGCGTAGGTCTGTCATTTTCAACTTGTACGTATTGAAAATGGAAGAATTTATCATTTAATTTTAATAGAAATATTAGCAATACAATTGTAATGTTATCAAAGCCTAAGCATGCTCTTTTTCAATATTTGTTAAGTTGTAAGCCTATTGCGGCGCGGCGTTGAGTTCCACCCCTCAACACGCAAAGCCTCAAATTCGGTGGAAAGTGGGGAACGAAAGTGGAACGGAGTGTCTTAACACTAGTTTCCCGGGTTCCCTCTGCCTACCCTGCCTCGTGCAGGATACAGCGTGAAGCTGAGTAAGCTTTACATAGGATGTTTGTAGGACTACTACGATACAATTTTCGTTTCCGTTTTTTTTTTCTTCAGTCCTTACTATGGTCGGCTTAGAGAGTAAAACTTGTAACAGCATATTAAGCAAATTCTCGTGATAGAAAAAAAAAAGAAAGGATAAGTAAATTATCGGAAAATATATACAATTTTAAAATTGAATAAAATCAATTCAAATAAATTTTATTAATTTTAAAATTATACAATTATTTTGGAAATCTTCTCTTTCAGTTAAGTGAAATTAAGTAAAGTACAAAAAACGGATTTACTACGTTTACACTTTAAGCCGACCCTGCTTCTTCTAATATTATAACATTTCTACTGTTTTTGTTGTTATAAGTACACAATACCAAAGATTTTATTCTTTACCCAAGTGCAATATTTCACCGAGAGCTTTATCATATTTTACTTTTAAACTCAACTGTGTGCAATCATTACTTTATATCTTTTTTTACTCTGTTAAAAATATAATAGAAATGAAATAATTTGTGTGTCTTTCTATACATTAAGTTATAACGCGTTTTGGATTATACAGGGTGTTAAACTCTAGGCATTTCATGCGAATCTACAAATGTTATTTCCAAATTATTTTGCGCTTTTCAGCGCTAAGTTATTATTAAAATTGTAATCCTATCATCTAAATGAAATAAGGAAGTACATACATGTATTAATATAATTAAATGCACAAGTAGGCATATTTCATGTAACATTCACGGCCTATGAGTGTTTTTCGTCAAATCGATGTTTACTATAAATACTTTTGTGTCTATTCTAAAGTCTAAGTATTTTAATATATTTAATTCTAGATGCCATAGATCGCTAGAAGCGCTATCTATAATCATAATTGTCTTAAACTACTATTCTGTAATATATAATGTTCTCAAAATATTTAATTAAAGGAAAATTATAGATATACTTAACAAAATGATTTTAAAATCAGCATACTCAACTTTTTTTTTAATTTTTTTCATAGATTAAACAATACTTTAAGTAACATACTCATGTGAAAATTATCCAAAGTATATTTGTAATATGTCAATTTAAATTTATTTATGATGTGTTCAATGATTTAAGCAACAATTCGTCAATCTTATTTTCTATATTTTATTGTTACTTTACTTTCATTTAAGAATATATTTTTAACATATTTTTTCCTTGAAATATATATTTTTTTGATAACTCAGACAAGCGCTATATGCTACCTATTGAATATTATAATCACTTAAATGTTAAATATAAGTAGGATAAAGCCCCAAATTCTAATATATAAGACATTATTATATTTTTGTGAAATATTATATTATATTTTATATGGTGCGTAATATTAGTTACATTGTTGTACGATTTACTTCGTTTATTTTAAAAGTACTTATTTTTGTATATTACATATTTTCAATTATTATTTATTTATAAATCTTTTATTAAAAATTTGATTTTTGTTTGAAAGTATCGTCTTAATAAAATTAAATAGAAATTAATTTGGCTCTCGTCTAATTATGGAAAGATGAAAATGTCTGAAAGATAGGGAATCGAAGCCCACATCATATCGAATATACAGTCGTACCCTTGTACCTCTGCACCACGATTGGCCTACAATTAAACTACATTTAATTGTAATTAATTATTAATACTAAAAATTATTTCAAAATTCTTCTAATATTTTTTGTCAGTTTTTAGCGGAAAACGGAGACCTTAGTGTCTTAACACTCACAATGTAGGAGTACAATTCGACGTAAAATAAATATATTTACTGACTTCTTTTCGACAAGAGCTAAATTGATTTCTCCTGAATATTATAAAAATGAGTGAATTATAAACGTGTCGTACGACATTGAGTGCCAGATGATTGTGATTGGATTATATGTTATGTGTCTAGTTAGTATAAGTGAATGTACGTACGCAACGGCTTCTGTGAAATAAAAGAAGATGTTATTTTACAATATTAATGAAGTTTTATTTCTTTATTCAACTTTTCTCTTATACATAATATTCTATTATATTCATATTTAGCTTCACGCTGTATCCCACACTAGGCAGGGTAGAGAGAGGGAACCCGGAACCTAGTGTTATGACCCTCCGTTCCACTTCCGTTCCCCACTTTCCATTCCAATTTAAGGCATTGCGTGTTGAGTGGCGGAACTCAACCCCGCGCTTTGCCTTATTACCAAAGCGAAGAAATTAAACATAAAATATTTAAATTGAAAATATGAAATATTTCATTTCCTCGACTGGGGATCAAACCCACAACCTGTCGGTTACAGTCACACTCATACATAATATTATTTTTTTTAACACAGATTTTACGTTGTTTCAAAGAAAATTAACTATTTTAAATCGTTTTATAGGTAACTTGAGACCTTTAGGGAGATCAAAAGAATGTATAGAATCATACTTTCTAGTTATTTCGAAAATATGCTTTCTTTTTCTTTTAAATGGTGGTTTTTATTTACTCTACGTTACTGTACTGCATAATTAAGAATAAATTACATCAAATGGAAATATAATTGAACGATAAAATTAAAAATAGAGTTTACTAACAAATATGCAGTGAATTGTGAGACAAGAAGTATTTCTTTTTTGAAAAATAAATCGTACAATTTTTGTAAATTTGAAGATTTCTGAAAATAAAAGTTAATAACAACATTCTCACTCAGCTCATGGTTAAACCTGTAAATGTTATAAACAATACTTATTTTCTTAAGGTCTAATATCTCTTAAATTTCTAGTGAATTAATTAACAAGGTAAGAAAAAATAATATTAGGATATAACATCGCGTCGCTAAAGTGTAATGCACTATCGTCAGTATGTTACTCTTATTATGAAATAAAAAATCAAAGTACAATTCATTAGCGTAAAGTTAGGGCCGAAAGTATGTTAATACTAGGTTTCCAGGTTCCCTAGGCCTCCCATGCTAAACCTAAAAAACCAAGTAAAGCTAAAAAAACAATACTGTTATTACAATATATAATTGAGAAAGTTTGTGAGAATAGATGTTCCACTTCCACGCCAAAGCTACTGAATGAATTTAGATTAAACAGTAATAATACGTACGGGTGGGTATATATCAGAATAACGTATAGGCTACAATTTATATAAACACTGTATAATTTGTCAATAATATAAAAAGAAGAAAAAGCAGTCACATCTATTGTTTGCCTGCTAGTATTTAATATGACTATGAACGTCAAAATGTTGGATATGACCTACACTCGGGAATTTAAAATATTTACGAAGACTGCTCATCAATAAAAGTGTCTCCAAAATTTAGGCTAAACGAAACTGAAGACAAAGTGTCTTACTGCTAGTAGTATCCGAAGAACCAGAAAAATAAATTTAAATAGTTATATGATGGAAGATCAAACATTGTCTATTTGCTCTTCCGACGAGACTTTTATGTCAAGCATAAAGTTAACAAAGCACTTAAAATTGCTCTAGTACATAGATAGTAACATAAGTATTCATTAAAATATTTAATGAAAAAGGGGAAGTTTGTGTTTGACTGTACGTAATGTTTAAATGTGTATTCTTTATATAACTCTACTATAAACAGCCTCACATGTTACAATATTTACACATTGAAAATAGAAAAGCTTCGAAATTGTCCGCAGCTTAGTGATTTTATAAATTATTAAATTAGCCTTTACGCTTATTCTTTGCATGTATAACAGGAGATTAGTCCAAAAAATATGGAAATCGATTATTTATCACAAAGGAAGTGGGCTAAAATAGCGTTACAAATTTCCCTAATTAAATTATTACAAGACTACATCTAAACGCACCTTAACTTCTACTATACTTGGTTTGATGGTAAGTAAATTGTATTAGCAAATATTAATAATAAACAAATAAGCGTTCCTGCAGCAAATAACATTTGTAAAATTAATGTTAAGACACATCAGCTCACTACTTTCCGCTCCATTTTCATTTAAGGGACATTGCATGAGGGCCATCACGGCACTTTGTCCTGTTACTAGAGTGAGAAAATGATAATGAATATTTCCACGAGTGGGAATCGAAAACACTCTTTTCGGTTTCAGACAGAATTTGCGCCACGATATGACGGCCTTAATTAGAATATATAATCCCATTGTAAGTCACTTCAAAACAATATATTATCGTTATATTGAAGTAAAATTTTCACATAAACTATGTATCTAATTAATATTATTGAGATAAAATTCATGTCACATGAATAAAGATTATAAATAATAGGTTTTTAAGTAATAATTAAATATGATTATAATAATGTCTTTGATTGTCACCATTGTTACACATTTTAAATGAAACACTTTTAACCGGATTAATCGCGTATATTGAATGGTGAATCTACCCGTGACCACGGACCACTGTAAAGTGTTCGAAACGTCGGGTTTTCCAAAAATTTACATTCAATATACGCGATTAATCCGGTTAAAAGTGTTTCATTTAAAATAAATATGATTATTTTAATATTACTTTGATTACGAGGCTTCTGTGTTGCAAGGGTTGTGGATTCGATCCCTACTGGAATAAATGAAATATTTATTATTTTCTTTCCTTCGTTCTGGTAGCAAGTCAGCGCGATGTTCAGTTCCGCCACTCAATATGCAATGCTTTAAATTCGGTAAATATAGGAAAAGAGTGCCCTAACACTAGGTTCCTAAGTTCCTTCTGTCTACCTTTCCATGTGCGAGATACAGCGAGTGGCTGAAAAAAAAACAATAATAAATATTTCATTCTAATGCAATTAAATTCTAGACATCTAGCACGAACATTAAAAAGTAAGCATCCATCCAAAATAGAGCAGTTTCGTAAAATAAATTTCACCACGTACAATCCTCGTAAACCTGCGCATACGAAAAGAATTAAAACGCCGCGCGGCGACGAGCGAATGCAGTCACGTATTTTCTTTTAAAATTTTACAACGGATAAGTCAGATCCGTGGCGAAGTGGAAGAGCCCGACAATGATTGAGAGGGTTGTGAGTTTGATTTCCATTCGAGATTTTTTTTATATCTGGTAAATCTGCAGCGTTGAGTTTCGCGACTTAAACGGAGATTAAAATAAATTTGATAAACGCAAAGAACAAGCGTAAAGTTAAAAAAATACAAACGTTAACCTGTAAAGTCACTAAGCCGAAGACCATTCTTCTCGCAATTTCGAAACTTTAAAATTTTCAATATGTATTTTCCTGCGTTTACGTTAGAAAAATTGCAATTTCTGTGTGTTCAAACAGCCCGCGGGAGGCCGCGCGACAAAGTGGCAATATTCTATCTCGACGGGGCTCCTCAAACAAGGGGAGGAGACTGAGACGGAAATACACCAATTTCCTCCTACACAAATGAGATAGACTACAATTATTAATTGGACAGAATTGACGGAAGTTCAGTCGAAGCTTGTTTTTGACAAATTTCTCTTTGATACGGCGATTACTTTCACCTCAACGCTTCAAGGGTCGACTGAGCGAGACATAAATAATGTCTCAAATGACTTGTTTAGAAAAGTGTAGACGTTTACGCGATAAAGAATACTTAATTGAGATTGAAACAACAAGAAAAAATATGAAGTTCAAATGAAGTTATCTAAACTATATTTTTACTATTTTTTAAAGTGTTATTCCACACTTAGGACAGAAAATACTAAACTTAAATTTATAAGCGTATAAAAATTTCGAACGAGGTAGGATTTGAAACCGCGCCTCTTGGAAACCGTTCAAGCACTCTGACCAACTAAGCCTTGCTTGCTTGAACGGTTTCAAAAGGCGCGGGTTCAAATCCTGCTTCGTTCGAAATTTTTATACGCTTTTTAAATTTAAATTTAGTATTAATTATATTATTGTAAAAAAATATTACACATATTTTAATGTTCTTGTAGAAATCAGAAAATAAAACAAACATTGATAAAAATCTATCATGATACATATGTATTATGAAAGCTAAAATAGTATAATAATTTAATTTTTGAGGCACTTCGTGGCGCAGCGGCACTAACGTGTGACTGTAAACGACAGGTTGTAGGTTGGATCCCACTCGCGGAAATCAAATATTTAATATAATATTTTGAAGTTAAGTATTTATTTTTTTCGTTTCTTCGCTCTGGTAACAAGGCAAAGCGCGGCGTTAAGTTCTGCCATTCAATACGCAATGCCTCAAATTTGGCGGAAAGGGAAGAACGGAAGTGGAATAGAGTGTCTTAACACTAGGTTCCCAAGTTCCCTCTGCCTACTCTGCCCTGTGCGGGATACAGCGTGAATCTAAGTTAAGTTATCTATATTTTTATGTATTCATATTTTATTATAATGACACAAGCCAACACAAGCACTGACTCGAAATAATAAAATATTTTATATTTTCAAAATTAAATATTCAAAGTTTTCTTTTCTTCAAAACACGGCATGGAGTTCTGCCACTCAATACGCAACCTCAATTTCTGTAAAAAGTAGGGAATGGAAAGAAGTGTTATAACAATAGGTTCCCTAGAATCCCTCTGCTGCTGCAAAAAAAGAATATTTGTTTTAAGACATCTTCTACCTACGATCTAGAAGAATCAGTTCTGTACATAAAACATGTATGAAAACCACAAAACCATAGATTGGGTCAGTTGATACAATGGTTACAGCTTCAAAAAAAACACTAAGAATATATTGTGCCGACTGCTATATGTCTAACAATATAAATGTTGACATATTTTAATACTAGAAAAAAAAAATCAGATACCTTGGTATATGATGTATTTTTTTCTAATTTTAAAAGTTTTTCTTGAATAATGCTATGTACATTATTAAATATTTTTTTATTAATAACTAGTTTCCTAAAAAAAACATTCTAAAAGGAATATCCCTCTTCGTATGCCTGGAATGTTCGATTTTTAACATTTCAATTTATTGTGGAATCTCAATTAGTCAGCCTAGGCCCTACCTAACTGGATCCAGCTGCTTCAATGGGATGGTCCTATCTTGTACTCTTATGAATTATTATGAAATCAACCAAAAAAAAATAAAATTAATATTTATTAAATATTAAGCTACATTTCAGAACTTTCCACTAAAATAAATTGTATTTACATCTTCCACGGTAATAATTAGGTGACGAATACCTTTGATTAAATATTTAAAATAGTTACGTAAGAGCATAGCGTCAAGTTCGCCACGAAGAACGAAAGCCGGTAAGGTAAGCTTGAAAGCTTTGTAAGATATAGGATAAAAATATTTCTTTTATTACTCTCTCTCTCAGCTTCACGCTGTATCTCGCACTAGCCAGGGTAGGCAGAGGGAACGGAAGTAAAACCTAGTGTTATGACACTCCGTTCCACTTCTGTTCCCCACTTTCCGCCGAATTTGAGGCATTGCGTGTTGAGTGGCGGAACTCAACGCCGCGCTTTGCCTTATTACCAGAGCGAAGAAATGAAACATTAAATATTCAAATTGAAAATATTAAAGTTTTCATTTCCTCGACGGGAGATCGAACCCAGAACTTGTTACAGTCACACTTTTGTGCCACTGCGCCACGACAGGCGTCTTTTATTACGTGGAATTATAATTTACTAAAAACACTAAGTACACGAGGATGCTCTTTTGTACATAGTATTCTGTACCTAATACCCTTAAATTTTGATTATTCAATTAAAAAATTATATCATAATTAAAATATATATTGATTATACTTTTTATATAATCTGGGACAAAGTAAATGAATTAATTTCAATTGAAATGTGCTTTTAGCTTTTTGTCACTATTACTTTATAGCGCTAACGTCGCTTAAAATCTTCCTGACAGTCCATTACCTTAGGTTCTAGAATTTAAGTTTTAGATACCGGCCACAAAGAAATCAAATGTGCTTTTTTAGTTACAGTTCATTAACTGTGCTAACAAGAGTAACTAAAAAATAGTGCTACACGCGAAGAAAGTCGCAAACTGTTAAAATAACATTCTTTTATATATTACTATTTACTATAATTGTAATGGGGAATGGAACGAAGTCTCTTGTCACTAGGTTTCCAAGTTTCCTTTACCTACCCAGCTATACTTGGAATGCGTTGGAGCGTGTAAATGAAAAAAAGTCATGATAATTATATTAAAGGCTTATTATTAGCTATGGCTTAAAAACCTGCTGTGCCGTTGAAATAACTAACAGTATTATCATTAAGACCTACAATATATAAATTACAATCTGTAGGTTCTGAGATAAAAACGATTAACCAAACTGACACTTCAACTTTCAGCTTAACTTCAACTTTCATATAGTGAATTTCAGCTTTAATATAGTGAATTTACTACTTCAAGCCTAATAAGTTACTGAATTATTAGCCAAGCATATAATTAAATTATACATAACATCGTTTCATATGAAAATTTCGCGAACAAGTGAATAAAGCTCGTCACCCTTGCCCATCCAAAACGAATTGTAATTTAATTAAATTGATATAGACAAAGCTATTTTTTGCTGTGACGTTCAGCGGCTCACGTAATCTGATTATTTTGATTGGTCTGCCGTTTTTAAACGGACCTTTTTGCGTTCTATGACCTCGATTGGTGTAATCCTTTTCATTTTGGAAATGCTTCAGCAAATGCCTTTTATATTTAATTAAATGTGAGATATAACAGGTGTATATTGTCGCTTTGATAATAAATTACTTGTTTGATAATAAAGATGGTAAAAAATACGATAAAGTAGATATACAATATAAAGAAAAGAAACTACAAAAACAAAATGGAATATATTTTTTAATATTTGATTAATAATTTAAAATTGAGGTATATCGTGGTGAAGGCGCGATAGTTAGTGGGTTTGCTTCCCTCTCGAGGAAATTAAATTTAATTTTTCATTTCATTGCGTTGCGTTAAGTTCCGCCACTCAACACGCAATGCCTTTAGTTTAGCGAAAGCGGGAAACGGAAGGGAGCGTCTTAACACTAGGTTTCTTCTGCTTACCCTATCATGTGCGGGATACAGTGTCGAGATGTCGAGAAAATTAATAATTATATATATTACTTAATTTTTAAGTAATTTAATAGTATTTAATATTAAATTGCTCAAAAATTATATTTATATTGCATTTAATAATATTTATATTTTTGGTATAAAATTATAACAGCATTTAACTGGAACATTAATTAAATCTTAAAGTTTTAAAAATTTTAATTCACTATAAACAATAGTTTACATTTTAATATCGTAAATACAGTATCTTGATATAATTTCAAAGTTAGTTACCATTTCCTTAAATATTTCAAAACTTTTTCTGACTTAATCAATGCTCAGACAAGAATATCATACAATAACAAAACAATAAGAACGATATAAACCAAAGCAATTTTAGATCTTCGAATATCCTTCACACATAACACGTATAGATAAAAGTAGACGAACGTAGTATCTTGACGGTTGGCGACGAAATTGGTCGTGTGGCCATCGTAAAGGCTTTATTGCACCGTTGTGGTTTTATAGACTGTGGAGTGGTCTAAAACTTACATTGTTACGCAAGCCAATAAACGTTTTAGCTAAGGTTTTCTAGTTATTTCTTAGACTGATGAGGAGATTTTATTGATTTAACTTGTTTATTAAGGAAAGTGTAGATAATTAAACTTAAGCTAAGGTTAATTTATAATATTTATTAATTTATACTCATTTTTTCATCTTTCCTTATGTAAAAGGTAAATGATTTTATATTGACATAGATTTTTTTAGTTCCTGCACTGGTTTCAATATGTAACATGATTATATAACTTTCCGTACTAGAAAAATTACAAACTTTTGAAAAAAATATATAACTTCGCAGCACGCTGTAACCTGCACATGGCAGAGGAACCCTTCCCCACTTTCTGCCGAATTTGAGGCGTTGCGTGTTAAGTGAAGGAATTCGACGTCGCGCTTTGCCTCGTCACCAAAGCGAAGTAATGAAAATATTAAATATTTAATATAAAAATATTAAATATTTAATTTCCTCCAGTGGGGATCAAACGCACAACCTGTCACGTTTACAGTCACACGCTTGTGGCCTTGCGCCACAACAGGCCTCAATAGAATAAATTGGCCTCTCGTACTGTTATAGTACGAAAGGCCAATTCTCAAAAATACTAAGAGTAATTCAAATATTTAGTGAGTTCGTGTAATACTGCTTCAATAGCTATATGTATGTTCTCATAGCATTCAAATATTAAAAATAATTTATTATTTGGCCCATTTTTTCCCAAATAAAGTAAAAAAAGAACTCTCTGTCATTTTCACCAAACAGATATGATAATTTACAACTGTTCATTACATAACCAATCACCGCCCTTACTAACTTTCGCACCTTTGTAACATGTGCCTTTAATGTACACGCTTTATTTACAAAAAAAGATCTTAACTAACAAATATTCGACAAAGGAAAATGAATCTTATTTTCTTTTACGTTAAGTTTGATATAGCTCATGTGTGTTATATTAGAAGATTTTATTATGAACAAGGCTTTGTATTGCGATGTCATCTATTTTGTAGACGCGACTGCTCCCCAGCTGACCCGCTATAATTTGACGATGAAAATGAAAAACTTGTGTTTTATTGCTTTTGTGCTGAAAATATGAGTAAAAAATGTTTTAAAGGATAAAATAACTGTTTTTTTAGGTAAAAGAACACAAACAAATTTCACGTCAGTAGACTTTTTTAATGAAGTCACTATATCGCTATTTCTTATCGCTTATTTTTACTCAAGGATATATAAGTTGCACGTGTAGTTTTTTTCAGCTATAGGTACATTGTATCCACACACATTTTATGGAAACGAAATGTTTTAACACTAGGTTCCTAAGTTCCCACCACCTACCCACCCTGCCAGGCGGCTTATACGGATTATAGCGTGAAACTGGGTGAGTAACAGGATAAATGATGATAAGTTAGAAAAATACTTATGCCGAAGCGAAATGTACTGAGGTTTACGTAGCTTGGGCATTGGTTACTTTGATCTCCAATTAGTTGATAGATTGGATCTGCCAAAATAGTCTATTGTTGGAAGACATTATTAAATTTCTTCACCTCATACAGCAGATTAAACAAAGATAACCTAGTGTTAAGATACTCATTTGTATATCTTTCGGTCAAGTTTCGATACGTTGAGTGACTGACCTCAAGAGCGACCAAGAAAGAAACAATAAATTTCCCTTAAGAAGAAATTGTACAAATTACTGTCTACTTGACTACATTTATTCATCAAAACTATTTGGTATATAAGAATTGAATACTATATTTATTTCAGGTCTTTATGGAGCTAGGGTCCAAGTGACGATGTGGGTTCGATATCAATTTTATCAAATAACTTTTTTAATACTCTCAGTTCTTCGCTCCAGAAACAGTTCAGAGCGGCGTTGAGTTGCGCCACTAAATACGCAATTATCTTGAAATTTCGTATGGCTACCTTGCTATTTTCTTATTTAACAAAACATATTACAAATAAAAAAAAACATGAAACGAATCAACAACGAAAGATACAGAAAAAAAAAGTATTTAATCAATGACTTTTATCCGTGTACATATTTTTTTAAAGCAAACACACATTTCTATTTAAGGAATTCTCAAACAATATTTCATTAAGGCGTCAAGTTCAGAACAAAGTTTGGTATCAAAATTACAATTAAAACATCGAAGTTCTGTTTGTTTGTCTGCGTCTGTTATATCTTGGATCTTGAATAAACTTTGCAAGAAACACGGTAGATACAGAGCCTTTTGAATGCTGGACGTACTTAATTGTAATTAGATATAATAATTTGAATTTCGTGTTATTTCGCCGTTTTCTTTAGAAGTTTAATTTGGGTACATTTTAAATGGACAGATCATGCTTTATATTTAAGTAAAAGATATATTTTTTATGATGTATAAATATATTTTTTTAATTTACTAGAGACTGTTAGATATGTCCTGAAGTAAATTAAATGTAGTATTTATATATATCACAAGTTGGCTATCGCAATTATCCACACTTGTGATATATATAAATACTACATATTTGTTAATTAGTTCACTGATCTGTCTTAATGGAGTAACGACAGCTCTTGGATCGTATTCAGTTTAGGAACATTGAATTAATTTCATTTATTTGCACTGGTAACAATAACAAAACGTAGCGTTGCGTTTTGCCACTCAACGCACAATGTCCCGAAGATGAGACGAAAATTGAGAAACGGAGTATTAACGCCAGGTTCATTCTGGAGGTATGTCGTAATGCAGGAGCACAAGCTTGCGACTGTAAGCACGACATGTTGTAGGTTCGACCTCCACATAAGAAGATTATTTTTAAATTCACGCTGTATCCCTTACTTAGCACGGTAGGCAGAGGAAACGGAAGAACTTAGTGTTAAGACTTTCCATTCCGTTCCGTTCTCTATTTCACACAGAATTTATGATATTGCTTGTTGAATGGCGTAATTTTTCTCGAATGGGAATTACAGTCTCTCTCGAAGAAATGAAATATTTAGTATTTTCATTTCTTTGTGCCGATATCAAGGCAAAGCGGCGTTGAACTCCGCCACTTAGAAAGAGAAATAAAAAGTGGGACATGAAACGAAGTGTCTTAACACTAGGTTCCCAAGTTTTCTCTGCCTAACCTACCATGATCGGGACGCTGTGTAAACTTAGGTTTTTTCTACCGTCTCTATTATATGAGAAATACGACGTGAACAGGACTTAGTTTCAGCCTGTAAAGACATTTTTAAATAAGGGCTTTACCGTATACATTATTTACGTAGCCATTTTTTTTTATAGTCCTAGGTATGGAATAGTGTCATAAATTCTCCAGCCACTATCGTTGTGGTTCGATACACTCACTATCGTAAAATGCACATTGCACGGTCTGTTTGTACATAAATTTTAAATCCACAATGTGCGGGTATTTGGGATTAAAAGGCAAAAAGCGTAGCTACTAGCGCAATCTAATATATCTCTATATATGTAAATCAAACTAAACATTTATGAATTGTTTACCGAGTTGCAATAGTTTCCTTTTTATCATTTTCGTGTTTTCATAGACTCGTAGTTGATGTTTTCATTCATTTATTTACTTATATTTTTTTCAGTTTCTTGCTAAGAGCGATTTTGAGAACCTAGTGTTAAGACGCTCTGCTCCACTCCACATTTTCCGTCGAATTTGAGATATTACATATTAAGTTATAAAATTTAAAGGCGCGCTTTGCCTTGTTACCAGAACGAATAAATGGAAATATTAAATATTTCATTTCTTCGAGCGAGGATCGAACTCACAATTTATCGTGATTAAAGTCACATCCTTGTGCCCCTGCGCCGTAACAAGCTTTTTTTTTATTTATGTTTGGGTAATTTAATTTGAAAAAAATGGTTAAAAGTTATTTGTAATAATTGTTGAATTGTAATGAAATTACGTAGTTTTGACATATTTTGAGTGAACTATCACATGTCGGGTTGTGAAAACCAACGATTTGAACCAACATGTAATAAATCTAAATTTAATGCAGTATCTTGTAAACAGATACATCCTAGTACAAAACATTCTGATTTTCGCTTTTCTCCGAAATTGATGCGTTTTAAAGGTTGAAACATAACGCAATTTTTATAAGAGCAGGGAGTAAAAATAATTTATATTTCAAAAAATAAATGAGGGTGTTGTGGCGCAGTGACACAAGAGTGCGATTGTAAGCACAAAACTTTACGGTTACACTTCCCACTCGAGGTCATTTTTTCGATTGGGTAACCCGCGATGTTAAGCTCCGCTCCTTAACACGCAACGTCTTAATCAACCATAAGCAAAATCTTGGAAATTATTTAGTCATTTATCTAATTTGAAGTCAATAATTTAAGTTATAATATAAGAACTTTCACAATTTATACTTTTGAGAAAACGTATCAAAAACTGAACGTAGCCGGACTTTAACCCGGTACTGTTAGTCAGGCGAACCAAACCCTATATTCTCACGTCCTCCTAGAAAACATTGTTATTTCTTAAATATTTCATAAATATCACAGTATTTATATAATTATTTAAGGTAAAATAATAAATCTTTAAGTGTCTGAGCCCTATATCTTCATGTAGCGTGAAATTTCGTGTCCCATACTAAATGGACGATGGTACGCTATTAAATTCTAAACGGGATTGATGGGTTCTCCAATGCTCTCATAAATTTTACTACTTGCGACCCTACGGGCAATGACCGGGTCAATTGCGACATTTTACTTAACGTTAGTGGCTTTTTAAATAAAAATTAATAGGTATATTGAGGCCTGTGGGGCACAAGCGTGCGACAATAAACGACGAGTAGTGTTATTGATCTCCACTCGAGATTTAATTTTTCACTCTGGTAACAATTGTTGCGAAAGCGGCGTTATATTTCATCACTCAACTGCCTTAATTCCTTAAAAAGTGAGAAACGGAAACGTTTTAATGGGAACGACATTGGGAATCAAAGAAAACATCTAGTTAATCTATAGTGAATATAATTTTATCAGTTTATAAAAAAAAAACAAATCATAATATATTCCATTTATACAAGAATCTTTTATTTAAAGCAAGTATTGATATCGTTAAAACACAATACTACGTGTAATCGATGCGTTGGGAGCTGTGTAATATACCCACCTTGAAACAAGGGCCGCAAGAGGCATCGATAGGCCATTAAAACAACTATTTTAAAATTAAAGTTTTTAGCGTTTTAGATATGTTATAATTAATGCCATATGTGTATTAAATTTGATTATATTTCTTATTTACATAAGGTCCGATTTCAATAAGATCGTTACAATGTTCAATTTGGTAAATTTATATGGTATTTAAAAAAAATCGACTGTGATCTCAAGAATAAAGAATCAATACATATAGCATATGATATTGTTAAAATTGGATAAATTGTTATGTTATATATGTTCATCAATCTTAACGAAAAATAAGTTAAGTTTATTAAATAAAGTAAAGATAAAATTCTATATACCAAAATTTCTGCACATTTACTGAAAATATCACTGTAGGTATTGTAATATATATTTAAAAAAGTTTACTGTTTAGTAAAATTATTCTAAAATTTGAAATGTACGTATTTTTTATACTTTATTTCACTTTTTTCAAACACATTGTGGTGTTTAGTGCCATCCTTAGTTAAGTTAATGTGTCGCAAATTAGAAAAAGTAGGGAATCGTATCTTAGAACCAGAATCTCTGTCTACCCTGATATATGGTAAAAAAAAGTACAAACATGAAAAAACATACATGTCATTATTTTTTCCAATGGCACGCAAGTTTCCTAGCCCCCTTCCGATACAGACTCTGAAGGCAGCAAGATCAAAGGTTGCTAGGTCACCAAACATTTGAGAATAGACACTTAAACTTCTCTTATTTCGTAACCTTATATGACAATATTAATTTATATCTGGATGATGGATCTCATTTCTATTTGATATTGTAGAATTTACTAAAGAATTTTTGTTTTGAAGTTTTTATACGAGCAGAAGCAATTAAATTATAAGTTGTAGATAGATATTTTATTTCAAGTAAGTCTTTCTTATTGGTGTTTTACTCGGCTTCACGCTGTATCCTGTCCACGGCAGGGTAGGCAGACGAAACTTGGGAACCTAGTGTCAAGACACTCCGTTGTACTTCCGCTTCCCACTTTTCGCCAAATTTGAAGCATTGCGTGTTGAGTGGCGGAACTCTACGCCGCGTTTTGTCTTGTACCAGAGCGAAGAAATGAAAACATTAAATATTTAAATTGTTGATATTAAATGTTTTATTTTCTCGAGTGGGTATCAAACCCACAACCTGTCGGTAACAGTCACAAGTTTATGCCGCTGCGCTATGACATGCTGCATAATAATACATTATGTTACATAATTTATTTGGTATACTGCAGTACCATATGTAAAACGGCTGGCAATGGTCAAAAGCAAAAAGCTGTAACCATAGATAGACAAAAAATATATAAATATATAAATAAAGATAATCTCTTGACTTAACTTGACTTTCTTCTATTTATTTAGAACAGATACAAATAAAAAATCTCTTTTTCCCTATTCTTAAGAGAACAATCAAAAATATTAAGCAACTCGCAAGCATCCAAACCACACTTGAAATCAAGTAAGTCCGAACTAAATAACACTTTACAGTCCAAACAATAGAATTTATATTAAGTTGTGGATATAACAATAGTTTTGTTTACGACAACTCGGTTAAAGTTTAATTGAATCCGGGTAAGTGTTGGGTCGGGAAGCGAACCGAAACTTGATGGAGATTTAACGATTGTGTTATAGGTTTACACTTAGATCAGCAATCGGGAAGGAAATGCCACCAGTTCTATCATTCAAAATCGATCTGTTTCTAAATATGAGGTTGTAATATATTAGAGACTTGTTTGTATTTATATTGTATATTTTAGTTACTTTTTTTCAAAATCAGATGAGAATTTTTCAAAACATTATAAAATTTACGTTATTATTTTTTAACTAACATTACTGTAAATCATATGCTTGCATATTTTACAGTCCAAGTTAGTCAACCAAGGGCGAGTTAAGAGGTTTATTAGATGTTATATTAAAAAAAACCAGAGAAAATTTTACAAAAAACGAGTTTCTAAAGCAAATAAACACGTACCATTTGCATCGTATGTAGTCTAAGGTAATAGAAAGTAACGTCCCCAATTCGATTATCACTTCCTTACTCGCCCTTAGGGATGGTGGAGTTGAATTGCTTTATTGCGTCGCCGTAATTTTTGCTGTTTGTTCAGTCACACGAATATATAACTATTAAGAGGGTTTCGATGTACTTCGCTGTTCACACTGACCGTTGTTAATGAAAGTTCAAATAATCACAATCATTGTGTAAGTTGCATTATTTATTAGATAAGTTTGTTAATTTGGATATAGAATAGAAATAGAAAGTCAGTAATATTGTTTACGTTCTCTGATATTACTATATTACTATCTCTACTACTTCAATCTACTAATCTTTACTATTTTGCTGTATTTTTCAGGTTTAAGGAACTTGGGAACCTAGTGCTAAAACACTCTGTTCCGTTTCCGACTTTTTGTGAAATGCCGTTAAAAGTGCCTTTATCTACGAGAGCAAGAAATAAAAACATTTTACATTTTATTGGAAAATATTAAATATTTATCTCGAGTGGGGATCGAACCAAGAACCTGTCGCATTTAGTCATATGCTTGTCATTAGTTTATGGTTCAAAATAGTAGACAAAATGGTTTTTCATTTACTATTTTAATTATAAACTAAAAAGTATAGAGCATATGCAGTCAAGACAGAATAAATTCCTTTATTCGACCCTAACACTAAAACAATGTCATATAAATTATAATTAAAAACAAAAAAAAAAAAATATATTTTATAAAACTTACTATTGTATCATATTATCATTTAAATATAAAAATTCTTATTATACTTACTTTAAAAAACAAGAACATCTTAAAAATTATCCACAGTGCTGAATCTGAAATTCATGCATTAGTTTTTGAACTTATGCATATTCCGTTAACTCCTAGCAAATGAGTTTTCTGAATAGAAAATTCAAATAAAAATATCTTAACACTACGGGATGGGGAAAGAATAACGCAAGATTAAACTGCAAAGAAAGTTGGAATGTGGAATTGCAGGAGCGACTGCAAGACAACTGTTTTACTAAAGTTCTTGCAGATCTCGCAGTTTTAGTGAAGTTCGTAACTATTTTTCCCCAGAATGTACTTGTGGATGTCTGTTATTTCTTGAATAATTATCCTGAAAATTGTTGTAATTACCGTGCGTTTTTCACTGTCAATGCGCTTCTGTTGAAAGAAAATTGTAAATGTCATAATTTACGCAAATCTTTGTCTGGAATCAGTTTGGTCAGAGAACAGAACGATAATATATAAAAGAAGATATAGATAGTGCAAAACATTACAAAAGAAATTTATTATTGTAGAAGTTATTTTTCGCATAATTTAAAAATAAATATAAGTGACATCCCATTTAAGATACATAAACAAAAACATAGAAAGGTCATACAACTTATGTATAGGTAGTAGGTATACAATCGAGTTAAGCTTAACAATTTCATCGAACTATTAACGCCTTAATGCTATAATAACATGCAAATTGTTCCCGATCGAAAATCAAGACGCTATCTCAGTGATGGTTAAAACAGGTTTAAACCAGTTTGAGCCACCCTAAACCGGATTACACCGCATCAAGGCAGAGATGTTCATTTATTATGTAAATACGCGACGAATTAAGCCCAATGGGTGTTTCATTTGACAAACGCGAGTCGTTAAATGTAGCGCTGTGTTTATGTTATCGATTAAGTAAACATTTTCATTTATTTACTGGGTACATGTACTCGTATATATGGTATTATGGAGTGGAACCGGGTCGCTAACGCAGGTGGTGTAAAAGAACAATTTATTTATTAGAGAAGCGAACGGAATATATTATTTACAAGCAACGAACTTAAATAAAATTTTGAATAATCCAATTAAGTTTTCGTTTAAAAATGTAAGGAAAATTATAAAAAGCAAAGAAATACAATTAAGATAAATAACTCACGCGCTCTCACTCATCTGCACACTGAATCGCGCAGATGGCAGGGTAGGCAGAGGGGGGCATTTGGGAACCCAGTGTTAAATATTTCAACCTAAAATATTAAATATTTTATTTATTCGACTGGAATAGAACCCATAACCTGTCGTGTCACACGCGTGTGCTTCCCTGCGTCATATCAGGCCTCAAAGTAAGATAAATGAAAAACGGAAGTGGAACGGAATGTCTTAACACTTGGTTCCCGGGTTCCCTCTGCCTACCCTGCCTCGTGCGGGATACAGTGTGAAGCTAAAAAAAAAGTAAGATAAATAAATAGCTGGCAATTACAAGCAAAATTAAAAATTAATAATTTAAAACCCATAGTTAAATATATTATACAATAAACATATATAAATAACTATTTATACCTCTAAAATAATTGCGTTAGTAAAATCTTTCATTAACATTTTTTGAATACAATCTCGTTGTTGGCAGTAAAATATCATTTTTAGCTAGCAATATGTTATTACTAGTGCAGGCTTGATTAATACAGCTATTTTGTGCATATTTGCTCCTATTACTGGGTAAGTTAAAGAAACTTGCTTAAGCTCCACGTAATTCGCACATAGCAGTATAAGCAGAGGTAACGTTAAGATACTCAGTTACCACGAAGACACTTTTATTCTCTACTTTCCGTCTAATTCTGGGGGCATTGTTATTTAATAATAAGGTGGTAAATTGTTTGACGTTAAAAAAACGAAGCTTGTAACTTCTTATTTTGAATAAAAATATTTCAATTTGAATTTGAATAATTGAAATCAAAATGTTAAATATTTTAATTGTCCAACTCTACTCAACTTCACGCTGTATCCCGCAAATGGCGGGATAAACAGAGAAATCTTGGAAACCTAATTGTAAGACACTCTGTTGTCCTCAATTTTAGTTTTTCAAGAAATAAAAAAATCTAAAATCGTTTTGCAGTGAAAAATTTAGTCATATTCAAATATAGTAGTTGCTTTATAAGAAACTTATAAAAAAGCGAAGCTACCAAATGTGAGTGAAAATTTTTAATACCTTGACATGACTGTACTGCTGGCTCCCGATTTTATATGCATACCTAGTTTTTAACAGATTTGCAAAATATTCATGAAATAAGAAATGAAGTTTAAACAGATTTGCAAAATATTCATAAAATATTTATAAAATAATTAAATTAAAATTATTAAAAAAAAGTTTTTAATAATTAATTTAACCGTTTTATGTCCCATTGTGGCATAAACAAAACCAAAGTAATTATTTAATAACACAAAAATGATTTATTATATACAAAAATTAATCTCACATAAGTTAGTCGTTAGTAAGTCTGCGTAGCAACTTAGTCTCATGTCTGGTCCATCCTTAGGCGATGAAAGCTTTTAAACGCTGACACACTCTATTATAAAGTTACTTCCTGCAAATATGGTATCAAGCTCGTCATGTGCTATCACAATTTAAAGTCAATACGTAACTTTAGACTCCACTTAACATAGTTACGGAGCGATGAAGACTTAGTCTAGTATATTTTAATGAAAATGTCAACCAGGATCCTTATTTCGTAGACTGTAAAATATCCAGCGAATGGAGACCAATTTGAATTAAGCATGATTATTGACAAGGACAGTTATCTTTCTTTAATCATCATTTTTATTGGTCTTTCCCATTTGAGACTTTTTTGATTTTTGATTTTATTAAAATGGTCCATCATACGATACATGCTCGATTTTTAATTAAGTTACGTGGTGGTGGTGGAAGTGAATGCTACATTTCGAATTTCTATACTAAATCTTATGTAAGAAAATCAAAGAAAGAAATTATTATTATTTTAGCATATAACTAAGAATATTCTAACAAATTAATCTGTAGTGATAAATGAAAGTTATTAAAACTTGTAGCTCCCCTGGTGTACACGGGGCCGTAGGCGACAGTGATCATTCAACATCAGATGACCGGTACGCTCGTTTGCCTTGTCTTCTACATTAAAAAATACCTTTAATATTGTTAACATCAAATCTAAGATATGAAATCAATTTATTGTGGAACATAAATCATAATTCTTTTTAACATTCTGAGATCTATCTCTTATAAGATTACAGAAGCACCTAATCTCACAAATTAATTTTGTAATGAAAAATATATTATTTCACATACTAAAACAACCTGGATCAAATCGCAATATAGTTTCAATTACGCGTGTAGACTACACATTCTGACTACTTTCTATCCAATTAGGATTAAAGTTGTGGTGTGACTTAAAGCGATATTAAATTTATATTAACAGTAACTTGTTGAAGCCAGAAATAAATACTATAATAGTATTTATAAATACCAGTTATAAATACTATAATACTATTTATAACTGGTATTTTGCCGACAGGGATGTTTTGCCGACAGGGATGTTTTAGCTAAACTAAAAAATAAATTATCACTTTCGGTGTACAAATGTAAAAACGTATGTAGTTAATAAACATTTATATTAAATCTTAATAAAATTTTCGTGACAATTATTACGTTTCAGTTTCTCTAAATAGTACTAATATTTAGAGTCACACTTTATCTCGCATAGAGCAGGGTAAGAATAGAGAACCTAGTGTTGATACACAACTTTTCATTTTCCATTCTTTATTTTCCTCCTAGTTTGTTACATTGCGTGCTGAGTAAGTAAGATTGCTTTTATTACCGATTGAGCGAAAAAATGAAAACAGAAAATATTGAATTTCGAGATTTCGTCAAGTGGGAATCGAACCTGTGCCGCGACAGGTGTCAACATCAAAATTTTCTTAAATTTTAATGGAAAATCATATATTATTCGTTTTTAAAGGAACACGCTTGTAAACATACCACACCTCTAATGGATCCGATCAAGGAATAATGCTATGTATTAGTGGGGGCTTTTTGAAAGGTGTCCCTGATTGGTTTTTAATTATTTATAAGAAGCGGTGCGTGTTAGCTTTTAATAAGCTCCTGCATTTTCTCTTAATTACTCCATTAATTAAATTTCAGATTATACGACGTGTTAAACTGAAATTGAGGTTCAAATTATTTTTGGCCATAATGTATTATAACATTTTTTCTGAAACAGTTGTTGTTGTCTAAACGTTTTCACAAGGATTTTATTATAAATATAAAATTTCCACCCTAAATGGAGTCAAACATTGTTTTTATAATCATTCATTGATCTACGCCACGACGACCTCGCGATGACGGAAAAAGCTTCACGCTTTATTCTGAAATGCTATTTAATAATGTAATAGGTATTCGAATAAGGTAATTTTCATATATACATATTAGGGCATACTAGCCTAATTATGATAATCGCTTACATCAATCAAACAAAGAGAATAATTTAAATGAATGAGCAACAACATATCTTCATATCTTCAATGTCAGACGTGGGCTTTATAATAATAAAATATAAATTTATCGATTCACATTCGAGTAAATGAGTTGTTTTTATTTCCGCGCTCTTGTAATAGACAAGCGTGGCGTTGAATTCCGCCAATCAAAACAATGGACCAAGGAAAATGAGTGCTTAAACACGAGGTTTCGTTTGTCTACCACTCTGCTGTATGTGGGATTTAGCATAAAATTATACATCATCTCTAGACAAAATAAATGTATTATATAATATTAAAATTATATATATATATATATATATATATATATATATATATATATATATATATATATATATATATATATATATATATATATATATATATATATATATATATAATGTGATGTGATTGTAGGATAATCTAGATATCCAATTTAGTAACCCAATTAATAGGGACGATGCACAATGTACAATATACATGCAAATCAATATGTTGTTTGAGTGTGTATAGAAATGACATGCCTACGAAAATGTTTGTGTTGCCAATAAAAATGTTTACAGGAGACTTGTTAAACGCAGTTTAATCTACTATAATATTTTAGTTTTAATATACAAAATAAAAATAATATTTAAGTTTTAATATTATTTTTGTTTTAGTCTCGCTTCACGCTGTATCCTGCACAAAACAGAAGGGACTTGAAAACCTAGTATTAAGACACTCCGTCCCTTTTCTTATTTTCTGCCGAATTTAAGGCGTTGCGTGTTAAGTGGCAATACTCAACGTCACGCTTTGCATTATTACCAGAGCGAAAAATATATGATTATGAAGAAATACTTCATTTCTTCGAGTGGGCATCGACCCGAACTTGTCACCTATAGTCACATGGTTGTTCCTTAATTATGGTTCATATATTCGTATTATTAAGTCAAATTTAGTGTTAGTTAGTTTAAAAATAAAAAAAGCTTTTTGAATATTCTTATATTCGGAACAAACAATTTAATTGCTCTGAATAAAGATAGAATGCACGATCTCTAGGCCCAGGCCCGCTTTAATTAAAATAAAATAAAATTGTAAGGAAAAGAAAAGATGAAGGTAATTGAGGTAACTTCTACAACCATAAACAATTTTCTATAAAAAAAGGTTAACAATAAGAGACGAAATCAATCATAGTCTGCCGACGAGCCGAGATAAAAATCGAGCTATTCGAGTGTTCTCCAATAGTTTTATTCATTTCAGTAGATTTCACGGGTGATCGCATCGCAAATTGCGCTTCCCGGCGCTCCTCGGAATCGATTGCTCTGCCATCTGTTGGCAAAATAATGACATTGTCGGGCATCCCTTCCTTTTTACGTCTAGCGGTAAAGAAAATTATAGGTTGTTCGGTAGGAAATTATCATGTTTGTAATTCTAATATCCTGAACTTAGTGTATATGTAATTTTATAATTGTTTTAATAGTAGGCTTACTAGTTTGTATTGATTCTGCATTATCAATGTTTTTTAAAAAGAGAAAGTATTTTTTTTTCGAGCCGTATTCCTCACATGGCAGGGTAGACAGAGGAACGTCGAAATCTAGTGTTATGATACTCCGTTCTATTTACCACTTTTATTTCCTTCACTTGAGTAAGTAAGTCAATAATAATAGAAAAAGGAAAACCTAAGATCTAAATTAACTTTAATATTTCCATGAAACATGGAATATGCAAAATTAATAAGTACAAAGTACATATTAAGGTAACGCTTGAACGAGAAAATTCTACGAAAGTTTTATCAGAGATATTTGTTTATACATAAAAAAAGAAATCTAGTATATTATAAGTTATAAGTTATGCACAACTTTACATTGAAAGTATATGAGCGATATTGTTTATGATGGACCTATATCACTTTTAAAAAACAGTCAAGTTTAAGACGTATTGGCTCACCGATGGTTCCGTATCGTTCATATAGAAAAATTAACGCAAACTTATGTCAAGTCGTTTCATACACAACGCCACTAAAAATAGCTATTTTTATTTGCCACGTAAAAAAATACCTATTTATATATTTTTCTATATGTGTTTTCTACAGTAGACTTACAAATATGAAATTTAGCAACAAGTAAGACGTATAGTATTAATAAAAGAAACATCAGAAAAATGAAGGTTTATATATATTTATACAGACAAAATCTATTATAAACTTAAAATTGCTGTTAATTTCACGCAAATTAAATGCATACAAAAAAATATTTATTTTTATGAGTTGTACTTGCCTAGAAATTAGTAGGGACCCTCGATAAGCGAAAGTACTTGACTGATTTTTTGTAATAGACGTTTAAAACCTTGTAAAACTAAAACAAATATATTTATCTACAATTACATATAAGTGACAGCAAAAAATACAAGAACATTGTGTATGAGAAATCTGTCCAAAGTTCTTCCAATTTTACAATAAAAAAGCTCTTAACGATAATTATATATTATATTTTTCAGTCATAAACTGAAATAGTCAAATATATCACAAAATTTTGTTACAAAATTTCCTTAAAATGAACATAAAAGGAAGGGAAGTGAAGCTGCCTATAATGAAACTATTTATCTCCAGCACTCCCTTCCGTGAATACCAGTCCACCCGATCAGTTGAGAAATAACCCTAAATGTATATCATTAATATACTAGAGCCAACATACTTATACTATATAGCTTTCATTTTCTTAGAGAAATGAAAATGTACTGATAACATTGTTTTCTTTTTTCATTCATAGAATACTGCGGAATTCATAAATAATAATTTATATACTATAATAGAGATTGTAATAACTTTTGTGACACCTTTTTCCTCTTAAGGAATCTGCATATAAGATTAAAGACAGATATTTATTTACTTAGTGTTTATAAGATTGAAATTATCAAAAAAATGTATAGAATTCACAAACTAGATTAAGTAATAAGGGCTATAGGTATCGAACTTGTAGCAACAAAGAGTTCGATACGTAGGGTCTCCAAATATGTAAAGTACTAAATATACGTAATAAATCTAGTAAAAGCTGTATCCGGCACATACGGCATCCGGAAGCTTGGGAAGCTGTTGTTTCATTTAAAACGTTTAGACAATATTTACAGTCGAGTTTTAACCTATTAACCTATTAGCTACTATCATATATTATTTTAACGCAATATTTAATATGTGATGTTCCATTTTGCAAGTCCTGCCGTGGTGCAGGAGACAAGCATGTGACTGTTCAGGAGATAGATTGCGGGTTTGATCACCATTCGAAGAAATGATATATTTAATATTTTCATTATATCGGTCTAGTAACAAGGCAAAGCGCAATGTTGAGTTCCGCCACTCAACACGCAATGCCTCAATTCGGTGGAAAGTGGGAAACATAACGGAGTATCTTAGCACTAAGTTCCCTCTGCCTACCCTGTCACATGGGATATAAAAAGTGAAACTAATAAAAGAATGTCCAATTTCTTATCAAAATATTTAATATTAATAAATATAGGAAAAATATATATCCATAGAATTCACAGCCCTATAGATATCGTATACAGTAACCTAATAAGTACTTTGCAATAACAAACTTTATGAACACGTGGAAATGTCAAATTGATGTGTAATTAACTCGTTCGCAATCCCGATGAGACGGAAGATCAAATACTTTGATGTTTTGGGTCAGGAATCAAGATAGATACTTTATGTCGGGTAGGGTAAGCTCTACGCATGTTATGCTTTGAAGAGATTAAAATTATGAAGGTTCATGAACGTTTTACTTACAAGATTTGGTAGAAAAATTATCTATAATAATGTAGATATAATGAATTTTCTACATTGGTACTGCTTAAAGTAAATTGTGAATTGAAATTATTATACTGAAATAATTTTATATTGATACCGAACATGCGAGAAAACGTTACAATATAGCTTAAATTTATTAAGTATTTTATATACAGCCTGTAATGTGGTTTTTAAACTATAATCCACAAATGGATCGTTGATTTTTTAAATTGTTATTAACATCATATATGTATAGTTAGTTAGTAATTAATTACAAGCTTTCTCTACCATAAGTTCTGATTTCCACAAATTCATTTCATGAGCTTTAGTGCAACCTATTTTTCTTTTTAAACATAAAAATTTACATCATAATAGGGACCCTCGTCATTTAGGAAAAACCTTAGTCATTTCCGTAACGTCCCGTTAGAGGTTATTGAACCGTATCGCCGGGAAAATTCACGGACGACCCTTGTAATTAGTGACAATCAAAGGAATTTACAGCTTCTTTTACAATTTTAACGAGAAAAAGTTCCGCCGATTTGGTGCCAGGAGAGTGATTACTTGTCTTTGGGTGTTAGCGAAATTTTGGCTAATGTAACGAGCTCAAAAAAGTAAACGCAGTACCTTTTTTTTTTTCTTTATTCACGTATCAAGCCTATGTGCTGGTTAGGAAAATAAATAAAAATACCTCAAATTCAGCGAAACATGGGCAACAGAACGGAGTGACTTAACACTAGGTTCCCAAGTTCCCTCTACCTACTCTGCCATGAGCGGGATACAGCGTGAAGCTGAGTGAGTGAGTGAAAATTAAATAAGCTTTTGGAATTAAAAATCATTTTATGTACATTATCTATTACATAATACATATTTACATTTTTATAATAGGCTACAGATAAATTAAATGTATGAATATTTAATAAAATTATATTATTAAAATGCTGAACAACAGAACGAAATTAATTTAAATGACAAAATCACACTTTATTCTTAATTAAAGGATAGTCTCAATTACAAATTAATTATTAAAATAATATATAAAAATTAATATATAAATGCATTTTCTCTCAGTAGTATTAAGCTTAGCTATGGACACAACTTTTTGATCTAAATTAAACTTTCAACAATTTTCACTTTAACAATAGATTATTTTATTCAAACTCATACATAATATAGGTATTAGATAATTTGTTATTGATACTTAGGTAATTTGCTAGATTTGGTATATTACAAGACATATTACAAGACTTACTCGTAGTGGAGATTTTCCTAGCGTTTCCTAGCGTATCTTATTTTTTAACTCAAGTTCGAGCTTATGTCACTTATGTAGCGGTTTTCAACACTGTGTTTATCTACCACAGCTAATCGATAATAATTCATTCCTCCTAATGAGAATCATTTATCGAACTATACCCTAGAAGGATAATCTACGTCCGCGAGACGTATCGCGAATAAACTTTTGTTTTTTACTTCTTTATTATCACACACATTGCGCTGGCTGCTTTTGTCAACTCAATGGGCAGCCGGAGCTAACGTAACATGGCAGTGGCACAACATTAAGTACTCTTAAAAAAGTAGTTTTAGCTATGTCGTGCGTCCACGAGACGTATGATTATCTTTTATGGAACTTTTGAAAGATTTTTGAAATTATTGTTTATTGTTATTTACAGGTGCTTACTGTTATTCTCATGTATTACTGTTATTTATTTTATAAAGACAAACCGAAGAGTGTCGAATAGGGCTCAAATTAGAAAGTTTTTAAACGAAAATGAAACAGAATCGTCGTCAGAATGTGACTGTGAAGACAGATTCTTAGAAGATAAAGTCTAAAATGATACCAAGGACGAATTGACGTTCTAGATATGCCCAACTGCTCTACTGGATATCGATCAGTGAGTGTTACTGGCCAGGCTTTTCGTTTAGGTAGCCGCAAAATTATCCCTTCTAAGTGCACTCTTAGGAATAAGAACAAGCATTGTTGGGCTACAAACAAGGGTCGAAGTCACTGTAGACTCTCAGCAACAAATATTGCTCGATAAGCTAGATGACCAACCCGAATGTGCAGAAACCTCTACGATATCTTTTTTATTTTTTAACCTCTTCTTAACTGACGAGATATGGACGAACTTCGAAATCTGTCTGAAGTGCCAGAAAAAAGAAGCCAGTGACAGAGAAGAGACAGGACAACTGACATTATTCTCAGTTTCTTTTAATGTCACGAATTTAGTACTAAAGAACTCTTGGATACTTTTTTATTAGGAATACCCTATGTAGCAGTTATGAGTGGTGGCAGATTTGACTTTATGACCAGGTTGCTCTGATTGGATGACAAAATATTACGTCTAACGCTTTGAACACACAGACCCGTTTATACCCATCAGAAAAGCTTTAGAGAAAAAGCACTGAAAGTGAACATAAATGTTCTTTTAGAAAATAAGTATTTTTTTTTGTTGATTTTTATTGGAGTTCTCGATTTTTATTTTTAACACAATTTTCACATCAAATTTATGTCTTATTTATTCAAATAATATATAACTATAATATAAATATATAACATAATATGGTAAAAAGCATATTGACCTACTAAAAAATTTAAGTTAAATTAACACACGTCTCGCGGACGTATGATTATTATCTTTTATGGTAGTTCTAATATGATTGATTATCTTTCTAGGATTATAATAATAAATATATAAATAAATATTACAAACATGATTTGAACTTCTATTAATTCAGTAATTTGTGTATTTTCGGGAATCTTTTCTTTTTTTTTTAAATATTATATTAAATACTGTTATTAGTAAACTAAAGAGTTCTTTTTTTTAAGGGTGTAAATATTAAAACCTACGTATTTAAATTTATTCTTTTGTTATAAGTGATTACAAACCATTTTAGTTTTTACGCTATCATTTAATGGGCTTAATTTAAGAAATAGTCAAAGTAGCAATCTTTATGTTATATACATTTTCAGATTCACGCACACGGCAAGATAGGCAAAGGAAACTTGGGAACCTAGTGTCAATACAGTAATAGTATATGATCTTTTGCCTTGTTACCAGAGCAAATAATTAAAACATTAAATATTTAAATTGAAAATATCAAATATTTCATTTCCTCGAGTGCGTATCGAATCCACTACATATCGCGAAAGAAAGCAAAACCTGCGGTAAAAAGTAGTTTATATTTAATAAATTATTTATTACGAATTAAGTATCACGTTTCATTAAGTAGGTATAGAGTGGCTCACTGAATAATTAATTTGTTTACAAAATGGTTTAATCTTTCAATCAACATTAATTAGACTACTCGTTTCTTTTCAAAATAAAAAAGAAAATATAGAAAAAATATAGTCAGTCTTTGAATTATATCAAATAAATTATAAAAGGTTTTTGAGAAGCTTTTAAATTATAACAAAAATTAAACGAAAAGAAGAAATAATACCATTCATTGAAAGTCTGGGCAATTGATTCTGTTAGGTTAGAAAATTAATTCAAGTTCAAAATATACATCATTGTGATAGATTATATTTATAGCTTCATGCTCTATACTGTACATAACAAGGTAGATAGAGGGAACTTGGGAACCTAGTGTTAAGACACTCTTTTCCATTAACCATTCTGCCGAATTTGAGGCATTCGACGTCAACTTTTGCGACTGTCAATGCGGCAGATTGTGGGTATGATTCTCAAATACGCAAATGTTTTTTTTATATTTTCATTTCATCTCTCTTGATGTGTGTTTCACTACTCAACACAATATTTTACTGTGTCCCGAACATGGCAGATTAAGCAGTGGAAACTTGGAAACGTCGTTCCATTCCTTACTTTGCGATTTGAATGGCGGAACATTTTCTCTTGTTACCAAAGCGAAGAATGAAAACATTCAATATTTAAATTGAAAATATAAATTACTTCATGTCTTTCAGTTAAGATAAAGCCCACAACACAGTGCCTATATCTCAAAAATTAGATGGAAAATGGAGTACAGAGTGTTTTAACACTAGCCTTCTTTTGCCTTTCCTGCCATGTGCGGGATATAGCGTGCAGCTAAAGAAAAAACAAGAATGTAATTTCTGTAATACCTTCTATTATGAACCGAGTAACTCTCTTGTGTCCAGTAGAGCAGGTAATTTCGAGAGGCAAACACTTTACCCGGTGGGCCGCATTAAATTGTCATTAAGTAAAAGCTGGGTAACGCCAGGAATTATTTAATTAGGTATCACCTGTTACACAGATTGAGATATATTGTTCTTACTTACCTTCCTCTGTAAATAGGTTAACCTGAGCTTTTTATAGTTATTGGAATGTTAAGGATATTCTTATGGGACTTTTGGTTAATTTCATTTAGTTTATTGGGTCTTAAAAGTTTTAATACGTACGTAAAAGTATTCCGGTTAAATAGAATTAAAAAAAAAACATTTTTATAGTAAGTATGGACATTAAAAGTCAATATCTTTATCATTTTCGTGTTTTATTTTCTAACAGTTTATTAGTAATATATAAATGTTTTGCCAATATAATTTGTAAATATTTCTGTAAGTATTAGGATGATATATTTATTTTCAGTGTTGAATATTATAAAACATCTGTCATGATACTTTGAAAAATTAATCCATAGATAGAATAAGAAATCTAAACTATATTTTAATTTCATATAGTTATTTAAACGATACTTCAACACGAAAAAAAAAACACATTTTGAAATTGTTTTTCTCTTTGTGTATCTGATTTTTCAAAATGATCTTCGGAATACTGAATATATTTTTATGGATATTTCACGGAAAGATATATAAAGTTGTGGAGCAGCATATAACTACTTTTTTCTCCAAATTCCCGTCGAATTTGAAATGTCTTTCCTTTTCAAATGCCTTTTGCCTCTACCTATTTTGCTATATACGGAATATTTAATGCTTAATAAACCTGAAAAGTATGTAAATAAAATCATTAACAAATACAATTTTGATTAGTTTAAAAGATATTATAAAATTATTTTTTACTCTATTTCAAAGTATAAATTGATTGTACTTACTTCTAAATATATAGGCTATAAGCATTCGATTTTTACATAGAAACTATGAACTATACTATACTGAAACAACTTACTAAATATAAACCTATACAAATATTACCTTCAAAGCTATAAAATGCAGGTTGTACTTTGTTCCTTGCAAACTTATTTCGCTCACAGTTGAAAAAGGACTAAAATTCCAGGTCACTTATGCAGAAGCTCATTGAAAGCATGTGAACGCTTCCAATGAAAATTCTTTCTTTGAAAATGTTTTCTTGCAAAACATCACGAACGGTGCGGCATTTTAAAACTTCAACTTATGATTGAAATATTGCAACTTGGCATGAGCTCAAGCAGTAGGAAAATTGCGACGATCGAATATGAATTAGGTATTCGAGTACGTATTTTTTTTTTGTAATTTCCGTACGTACCTACTTAGTTTATAGTGAAAAATAAGAAAGGAAGTGTATATATTGAATTTCTTTTTTAATTCGTGTCAAGTGAGAAGTTACTGTCGCACGTTGGAAAAGGATTTATGACTTTAAATGTGATATTTTCGGAGCGTGCATTATTTTATTTTCTCGGCGTTAATTTGTGCAAGATCTTGGTTAACAGTCAACAAAGTGACTTTTAGTATCAAGCTACTCCATACAAAGTTTTCTTAGCCTATCCGGTTATGTGTTGAATAACAGCATGGAGCTGTAAAGAAATATATTAATGAGCCGCGAGACAGTTAATTATGTCATATCTAATGAATTTGAGTTCAAAGTAATTTTACATAAATTATATTTATATGATTATGTCAGTCCAATAAACCTACAGAAGTTTCTCGTTACTTTCCTCTTAAATGAGTTTATAGAGAATAAAGCTAATACGTAAACAAAACAAATTAGTCAATTAAATATACAAGGCTGAGTATGGTATGGTTCTTTGATTATGGCGTTCTGAGCTTGCCAATGAGCACATATCACTTCGCCAATATCACGTGGTATGGAGAAGATACGACAGACGTTGTACAAAAAAAGGTACTCAAGTAAAATGTGCTATATCACGTACCATATTTTTTTAGAAGATACTTTTGTATCAGCTTCACGCTGTATGACGCACGAGGCAGGGTAGGCAGAGGGAACCCGGGAACCTAGTGTTAAGACACTCGACGTTCAACTTCAAGGAAACTTCAAAATTTGAGGCATTGTTGTATTGAGTGGCGGAACTCAACGGCTCGCTTTGCCTTATTACCAGAGCGAAGAAATTAAACATTAAATATTTAAATTGAAAATGTTAAATATTTCATTTCCTCGACTGGGGATCAAACCCAGAACCTGTCGGTTACAGTCACACGCTTGTGCCGCTGCGCCACGACAGGCCTCTTCTAGAAAATACTTAATATACATAAAATAAGCAAAAAATATATATATAAAAATTTGTTCTTAGACTAAGTTCTATGTATTCCCGTTGAATGTCAAAAATGCCATTACAAATAAAAAATAACACTTAATTTACGAATATTATACGGTCTTTTAACTTCTGAAAATATGTTTTCATACACATAGATTTATAATAATATTATATTCTGTACATTTAGAACCACTCTGACAACAGAAGGGGTGTAAAATTGATGAATCACCGATGACCCCGAGCCTCCCCTGGGAGGTTATACGATACCGCTGTGAGCTAATGCAAAAATTGTGTGATAACAATAATTGTAGTATATAAAGTTACAAGCCTAATATTTATACTCATCGTGACTTTAATATAAATAAGTGATTTTAATCATCCATTATTTAATTCAATAATAATCATCCATTATTTTATTTAACGCGGCGTTGAATTCCGCCACTCAACACACAATGCCTCAAATTCGGCGGAAAGCGGGGAACCGAAGTGGAACGGAGTGTCTTTACACTAGGTTCCCAAGTTCCCTCTGCCTACCCTGCCTAGTGCGGGATACAGCGTGAACCTATAAAATAATATAAAATATATATATATTTTATTTATTGTTTCTTGCTTAATATTGACTATCGGGCATGTCGTGACGCAGTAGCATTCGCCACTGTAATCGTCACAGACGGTGGGTTGGAATCCCAATCCAAAAAATGATTTTTAAAAACGAAGTAAGGCGTAGCTTTAAGTTCTTTAACAGCTTTACTATTTATTGTAAGGCAGATTTCGCTGTTGTATTTTGGCGAACATTTACCGTTTATTTTATTCACGCTATATTTCGTATATGGTAAACATAAGAAACTTGTTATGTTGTAAACATAACAAATTTGTGCCTGTAAACGCCACAAGTGGATTGTTGTGGAGATGAAGTATTTTTATTCCTAAACTCTGGTAACGCGTCACATTACGCGCATTGGCACAAAAATTGATTGGAAAATGAGGCACCGGGGTGAATTGTCTTAATACTAAGTTCCTACAGGGTTTTGTCTACAGCATAAAACTGAGTGAGTAATAGTATGATTAAAATGGACGAAGTCGCCAAAATATTTCCATATACGTTTTTCTTTCACAATCCTGGTTATTGAGCCATAAATTAATCAAAGCTAAACAAAAAAAATCTGAATATGACTTATAACCAGGCAAGTCACGATGATAAAGTACTGTATTATCTTTTATATAATGAAAATGTAAAATCCAGCTTAGTTTCATGTTCTAGTAGCTTGTCCCATCAGCATTTAATTTACTTAGCGGCGCCCGAGGGTATATGAAGAGGCAACGTATGGAGATGATTCGATTAGAATTCGTTATATCCATTGCATGTGCATTTTATAACATATTGTAATTGATTTTGTATTTGCAATTGTGCATTAAAATAAATTAGTTAGTGGACTTGGCGTTCATATTAAATACTAGCGACCCGCCTGCGGCTTTGTCCGCTTGAACTGCACTATTTTATTACTATTTTCAATGTCTTTCTTGTTCTCTTAACATTATTACTTTTATGATATCTATATATTGAAAACAAAATGAGTAAAAACGTTGCAGCACTTTTGGCGGCCTTAATATTTTATTGGCATAACTTTATTTTTTATTCAATTTAAATAAAACAAACATCAAATGTTAAGTAAAGAAGGTCACAGACAGTCATCACAACAGTCATCAGACCAAACAGTATTTTTTGGTGAAAAAATGATTAACACGCTTATTTTGATTATGGTGAAAAAATGATTAACACGCTTATTTTGATTATGGTGAAAAAATATTAACACGCTTATTTTGATTATGGAGAAAAAATGATTAACACGCTTATTTTGTTTATGGTGAAAAAATGATTAACACGCTTATTTTGATTATGATGAAAAAATTATTAACACGCTTATTTTGAACATCAATTACATGAAAACAAAATAACAACCGCGAAGTTTTACTTAGGTAAGTTTCTTAAGAAGGAAAACCTGTGTGAGGGACACTAGTATTCTATTAACTAAAAGGAACAAACAAAAATATATTTTTTCTTAGTAAAAATATTTTTAAGTCATTGTTTTTCAACCTAGATGACTATCGAAACGACTTCTGAATTAATACTCACAAAATATTCATAAACCAATTGGGAACTTTCCAGGGCTTCTTTCAATTTCGATAATATTAAATATTCTTCGAAAATCCATTTACCTCTATAAAATACTGGAATAAAAGACAATATTTTTTATAATTTAGCTCAACTTATATACTTACTTATATATATATATATATATATATATATATATATATATATATATATATATATATATATATATATATATATATATATATATATATATATATATGTATATATATATATATATATATATATATATATATATATATATATATATATATATATATATATATATATATATATATATATATATATATATATATATATATATATATATATATATATATATATATATATATATTTATATACCTATTTTTATATGTTTTCTTCGCTTCACCCTCTATCCCGCCTATGGCAGGGTAGACAGAGGAAACTTGGGAACTTAATGTTACGACACTCCATTCCATTTCTCACTTTTCACCAAAGTTAAGGCATTGCGTGTTGAGTGGCAGAATTCAACGTCGAGCGAGGAGATTAAAACATTCAATATTTAATTAGAAAATTTTCAATATTTCATTTCCTTAAGGCGTCATATTTATTATATAAAGCAAATAATAGAGGACGATGAAAATATTTACACTATGATATTTATAATATGTATTTAGACACTTATATGTTAATACACTAATATAGAATTAAAAATGGAAAACTGTCAAACGAAACAAATTCAGTGAATTGAATGACTAACGAAGCCCTTTGTTTCTAACTGCAACACTCTTTCAAAAACTCAATCGAGTTTACGGAGTACGATTTGGAAAAAATAACAACAACATTTTTTAGGCATAAATTATTTTATTATTTTATACATTTTTCCACAGAGAATGCAAAGATAAATATTTGTGTTTTTTTTACTTATACGTAATTTTGAAGATATTTTTTAATAATTCGATTCCTTTGTTAATTATTAAAATTACTAGTTTTTACTATTTTTTAAAGTGCTTTTCCACATTTAGGACAGAAAATATTAAACTAAAATTTAAAAAGCGTATAAAAATTTTGAACGAAGCAGTCTTTGAACCCGCGCCTCTTGAAAACCGTTCAAGCGCTCTGACCAACTAAGCCATTCGTTCTCACCAAGCTCTTATACGCTTGTTACAACTTATTTATGTTGTTAGCATCTCTGTAGGGAGATTCTTACAAATTTCCGCTACACAAAGACAACTCGTAAGATTTATCGTTTGGCAAGAGAGAATACTATTTATTTAATATTCTTACTATTTTTTAAAAGTTTTTCCACACACACAAATACTAAACTAAAATTTAAAAATGTCTAATCTTGCTTCGTTCAAAATTTTTATACGCTTTTTAAATTTTAAATTAAATTTTAGTTTAGTAATTATAGTTTTGTTTTTTTTTTTCATAAAATTGAGAATAAACAGCTTTCATATTTAACATCAATAAAATAATAAAATTAAATTCAAGCAAGTATAAAAGCACAGCAAGTATAAAAGACTACAGCAAATATAAAAATATATATAACACATCAAAATAAATCGAAGTCCCATGGAGAGTGCTTAGAAAACACATTTTATACGAGTGTCTGGCTAAGTGGCTATCTTAGACCACGGCCAGAGTGCTGTTGTGGACTCACGGTAATGATATTTACTTAACTCTATGAAAATAAATTTGTAAAGTCCTATCTACCTTTAAAATGCTATTGAAAAATCAAACTTATGTTAATATTATAAGGTGTTTAATTATATAGCAAATAATTATAGGTCATCAACGTACTAGCTTTATACTTTAAGTTTTCTCGTAGGAAACTCTACAATTTAGTTGTTTGAAATTCATTCTGACGTACAAAGTTTGAAAGATTAAATAAAAGTTTAAAAGTGGAGATTGGTGCTGACGCAGAAATATATACGCTTTGAATATTGTTATCATAAGATAATAAAATTTATAATTTGCATTCAATAATATGTACTATAATGAAATAGTAAAAAAATGTATCAGTTCATATATTTACATATAAATTCATTAACATAACTTTTAAAGAGGCTTTTTGAGGCCTGTCGTGGCGCAGCGGCACAAGAGTGTGACTGTAACAGGTTCTGGGTTCGATCCCCAGTCGAGGAAATGAAATATTTAATATTTTCAATTTAAATATTTAATGTTTCATTTCTTCGCTCTGGTAATAAGGCAAAGCGCGGTTGAGTTCCGCCACTCAACACGCAATGCCTCAAATTCGGCGGAAAGTGGGGAACGGAAGTGGAACGGAGTGTCATAACACTAGGTTTCACTTTCATTCCCTCTGCTTACCCTGCCTAGTGCGGGATACAGCGTGAAGCTGAAAAAAAAAAATACTTTTAAAAGTATTATTTTCAAAATAGTATTACGTATTGAGTGGTGAAAATTTGCTTCACGTTTTGGTCTCTTTTTCCTCCTAGACTTCACTAATCTTTTATTATTAAATATCGATTCAATAACTTGACTATTAAAGTATAATTTTAAAAATGGTATAATCTTCACAATTAAATAAGACCTTCATAGAAAGTAAATTTAAATTATTTCCCAAAATATTTAATATATAACGAACTTTTAAGTGTATAACCAAACTAAAGTTTTTTATACAAAGCTTTTAATACATTAAAATAATATGCATACATTATAAAGGAAAAGCGAGTGGTAAGAGAGGCAGGGGGCCCTCGGTTGACCTTCGAAAGTAGTATCTATGATACTAGAGGAGGGTCACGTCAAACGCAAGAGAACTCTTCGGACAGCATGTATGAAGAGGTTCATGACGGGGCGAAAGTGGTATGCCTAGACCGTGGTGTTGTCTCTCCGTTCTCTCTGGCTACTTCGCAAGAGATATATCGTGAAGCTAAATTGTAAAAATTAAATTAAAATAAAAAAATAAGTTAAGCTAAATTTACTGTTATTTCAAAATTTTAAGTGCATATGCCTTATACCATATTAAAACACAATTTAAAAAATATATTTTTGTAAACCAATATTAACCTTCTTATATTTATTTGTCTGTGTTACAAAATATAAGGAACATACATCTATACTGTCTACTTATTTCTACAATTTATTAAAAATTTCAAAGTACAGAGTACTAAAAAAAATATTAAATATGAAACATAAAATAGAGCTATTATGTCATTATAATGTCAAACCTGTGAACATTTTCCGCGACGTGAATTGACATGTAACTTGACTTTACAGTAGTATTTTTTCTAACAGAATGATAAAGTGACGGGTAATCTTACAAAATTACGTATAAACACAATAATTTACTATTGTTGTTTTGCGTACGTAGCAATTGTTACATATTCTCTACAAAAAAGATAAACTAGCCAATTTATCAAAGGAACTTGCTTTAAGTGCTCATTTCTAGTAGAATTAATAATATTAATAAGAATTTTATATTTATTGACAATATGAGCTTTATATAAAAAGAAATTATAAAAAAAGAAGAAAAATATTACTCTAGGTAAAGATAGTCTCTTCTAGTAAAAGTAAAGTTAGAGTAAACTCTTAGTAAAGATACTAAACGCGGGACAGAACGTGTCAAATAAAAAAATATATTGATCTATTTTTCACTCTCTCTCAGCTTCACGCTGTATCCCGCGCGAAGCAAGGTAGGGAACCCGGGAACCTAGTGTTAAGACACTCCGTTCTACTTCCGTTCCCCACTTTCCGCCGAATTTGAGGCTTTGCATGTTGACTGGCGGAACTCAACGCCGCGATTTGCCTTATTACCAGAGCGAAGAAATGAAACATTAAATATTTAAATTGAAAATATTAAATATTTCATTTCCTCGACCGGGGATCGAATCCAGAACCTGCCGGATACAGTCACACGCTTGTACCGCTGCACCACGACAAGCCTCTTTAATTTTTCGTGAAAAAAAAATCTCTAGGAATAAATTATAACATTTCAAAAAGGGATATAAAATGTTATGCCTAATTAGAATGAAGTGATATTACTTGTATTGCTTTATTAACAAACTTCAGAACTCATAAAATTATTCACAGCCGTCATCTTAAAGTTAAAAGCGTTTTAATTTATTTCGACACAATAATTCCAAGTGTTTATTCGTCCATTTCACATTAACGTTCTGTAGTAGAATTATCTTTAAGAACTGATTAGTTGTAGGTTCATTTACACGTGTTCCCGCATGAGGCAGGGTAGGCAGAGGGAACCCGGGAACTTAGTGTTAAGACACTCTGTTTCACTTCCGTTCCATTTTTCGCCAAACTTGAGGCATTGCGTGTTGAGTGGCGGGACTCAATGCCGCGCTTTGCCTTATTACCAGAGCGAAGAAATGAAGCTTAATGTTTCATTTCTTATTTAAATTGAAAATATTAAATATTTCATTTCCTCGAGTGGGGATCGAACCCAGAACCTGTCGGTTACAGTCACACGCTTGTGCCGCTGCGCCACGACATGCCTCAAGAAACAATGTTCTTTACTGCAAAGGTATTTACGTATATTTTTTTAGCTTAAAACTATATTCTGCATGTAGGCAGAGGGAACTTGGGAAGCAACTCCACACTTTCCGTGTTATTTAAGATATTAAATGTTAAGTGGCGGAACTCAACGCCCCGCTTCGTCTTGTTACCAAAGAGAAGAAAATGCAAATATTAAATATTTTAAAGTAAAGATGTAAATCTTTACAGTTGTAAACTTGTGCACTTTGTTAAATGACACGCTCACACAAATATTTTTTTTAATATTCCCTCTTTTTTTGGAATAAAAACAAATGTTTAAATTATAGGCGTAAAGTAAGGGACAGAGAGAGAACTCTAAGTTATCCTTGCCCTTCTCGCTATGTGCGAGATAAACGATAATGATATTAGTTGCAAATATAGCTGTACCTAAAGGATATTAAAAAGACGTAGGTACCATTTATAAAACCGTCCCCTTGTAACCAAAACCCTGAGATTTATATGAACTTCTAAAATATGGAGGCTCACAAAACTTTTCGCTGTCTTCACATGCAACTTTGCGTATCATAAAGAAAATTCGAAACACTTGCCGGTTATTTTTTGCCATTTTCTTCACATCTCATATGCTAATATGGTTAAACCTTTTAACTGAAGTTGCCAACTTTGCAGTATCCTCAAAATCGCTTTTGATCAATATATATGTACGTAGCCATCTAAAGTAGATAAAGAAGTACTGAAGCAAATTTATTCATAATAATCAAAAATTATAAACGATAGTATATTTAATGTGATGTAGTATATAAGAATACCTTCATCCTTACATACTAGCTCTCATAAATTGCTTCAATATTTCCGAGCTTTATTTTCAGTAGGCACACCGCGCACACCAAAAGGAAAAGCTTGTATTATTTTTACATAGATTATGTATTATTTTTAAATAAATGTTACTTTTCGTCTCTTTAATTTCTTAGCAATTATACTACAACATAAGTTTTCCGAGATGCTAACCCAATATATTTAATGAATAGGTTGTATTCACTACTTTTCTTTTATTTAAATAAGAGCATGACACCCGCTATTTTACTGAAGAACAACTTCTTTAAGCACAATTTTATTATGCGATTTCTTTTACGCAATATCAAGTTTTCAGTCCTTTGAAAAAACTACTTCGAGTGTGAAATTTGCGTTCATTAATTAACTTTCTGCTCAATAAAATTCTCAATACATTAAATAAATATAATGAATTTAAAAAAAATTGTGACGATCGAAATAATTCATGATAATATGTGTGTTAAACAAACATTTTTAATATAACTAAACTTAAATTTAAAAAGCGTATTAAGAATTTTGAACGAAGCAGGATATTTAGGGAAAATTTTTATACGCTTTTTAAATTTAAGTTTAGTATTTTCTGTCCTAAGTGTGGAATAACACTTTAAAACATAGTAAAAATATTTTTAATATTTTTTTATGATTTTTACATTATATCTGCTAAGAAGGTTCTCAATACAGAAATAATAGTAGTAGCAGTAAGTAGGTGGGATCTAAAATCAAAAGCCCGTCAACTCCACAATGACCTCCGAACAGATTTTTCAGTTTACATGAATATATGATTTTGCTATTTTTTTTAAGCTTTACGCTGTACACCACACGTTCTGTTGCCCATTTTTGACCGAAATTGAGGCATTGCGTGTTGAGTCGCAGATCTCAACGCCCCACTTTCCCATTTTACAAGAGCGAAGAAATGAAATTTCCTCGAGTTTGGATGGAACTCGTGACTTGTCGCGTTTACAGTCACACTGCCCCACTACATTCCTCAATCAGTTATTTTGATCCAAATAATACTGGTAACGGTTATAATATCAACAAATACTCAAATTTAACTTAAAATAACTAAAAACAAAAGCTATCACAACATTTTATCACAAAAAATATTAAAACCTCATAATATGGTAATATCAGTTCATGTCTCGGGGGCACATTTCTCATTTATTAAAAACGAGTATCTATGTACTAGCGCCCCTGATTGTCTTCAGCCGCGGGCCATCGATCTCCAAGGATATTGGAAAACAAAGATATTACCAATTTTTATTATTACCGGTGATATCGACTGGAATATTGAATGGGCTTCTTAGTTCGTTTGTGATTTATTTCTGATTATTTTGATGGTGGATTAGCTGGAATAATTATTTTGGAGTAAATAATTTTTGTTGATTTATTGGTAGACCAACTTCAAACAAAAGTTAGCCTAGCGTGTATATTCGTTTTCGTTTGCCAAATTTTCCGGATATTTCGAATAGGTGGAACTCAACGCCGCGTGTCGTCTATATAGAATAAAGATAAGAAAGTAATTTTAATATATTTACGAATATATCTATCTTTTATTTCCAAAAACATATAAGAATTTGTATATATAAATATATATATATTTAAATAAAATTTGTCCGGAAAAACACGGAACTGTGTCAAATAAATTAAACGACCATGTACAAATTGTGTATAAGAAGGGTCCGATGTAATTAATCACAGGCCGCCTTAACCGTCGTTTTAAGAGACAATACGTTAAAATGCTTTTAGATATACATTATATTATATATACATACGTATGTTTAGATACATACATAAAGACACGGTATAGAAGATATAATAAATAGAAGCTATAAATCATAAATGAAAACAGTCCAATGACATTTCAGATTTAGATGTTTTTTTAATAGTATTATGTAAAAATAATATTAGAGTGACGAGAATCATCTTAGGTGTAGAAAATTGTGTGCATTTAGAAAAAATATTCGTTCTGAATGAATTAATGAATTTCTCTAAAAAAATTAAATAAATGAATTTGTCTAAAAAAATGAGGGTGAAGAACAAATTTAAGCCCATGATTATGGAGTCTAAAGGAAGAAAGTTTTTGAAAGCAATGTAATAAAGAATATTCGTAAAATATTTGTTCTTCTTACTGAATTTAATACGCAGCATAATAATACTACAGACACTTATGTCAATAGTAAAGCAAATGAGATGAAGTAACCCGGAGTCTAAACAGCGGAACCAATTGCAAGCTCATCCGTGTTTGTCGTAGTGCTTCCTCCGTTTTTACTACTGGTACTATGATAACTATTAAAAGATTTATAAATAACGAAAATAACAAAATTATGTTTAAAAAATATAAACTAAACTAAATTATTCAATTCAATGATGACTTTATGCTGTTTTCAAGATCGAATTTGAGATATTGTGCGTTTCCAGTTGTGGCTAAAAATAGAGAAAATCATCTTTACTGATATAACAAAATTTAATTTAACCAAATTTACTTAGGTGTTACTTGAATTTGTTTTCAGTAATTAGCTATATATTACATTACGTTAATCGTTTTAATATAACTCCCTGTACCTGCGTTAAGAGGTATTTCGGGCATTTAGAATTCTTATACTTATATAATTCTTTTTTTTACTTTCATTTGACCACGTGGTGGAAGCTGCAATTCAAAACTATTATAAATATAAAATAACTAGTCCGCTTGAGTCCATTCCGTCTCGCAGTCAAATTTTTTATTGAGTGTAGAGAAAAATTATCTCAATAAATAAAATTTATTGAAATAATTTTTCTTTAAATTATCTAATTTAATTAATTTAATAGAACTTTTGGAACAAAAGTTTAAAAATATTTTTATAAACCTATAGTTTTCTTTTAACATTACTATTTATCTTAACCAAAACCATTAGAGACAACGGAGCGACAAACTCTTTAACTGTGTACAATGTATAAGCACCTTTCACCTCCTACACTATCATTAATGTCTTCATACATACCCTCTATTGGTCTTCATGCTTTAAAAGAATGAAAAGGAGGTCTCATTTGCTTTCCTCATCAACAACCAGTATTATCGATACTGTGTTCTCAAATATCAAGTGAAAAATGTTGTTATAAGAATCAAAATATCTTAACTTCTTTATAAAGTAAGGAAAACATATTTTCTAATCTACGATATGAAGAACACGTCAAATTATTTTTAGTAGAATATGAGTCGAGAACGCTTAGTAACATTTTCGCTACCGGAACATTGCTCCTCTTTGAAACTAAAAACCGGAGATTGCCTCGTCTTCCGCGATGTCTAGGTCCCATAGACTTCATTAGTGGCAGAAATTAAAATTCTTTGAAGACAATATATTACTGCAATGTTTTATAGTTCGTTAAGTAAAGAGGCAATTTAGGTGCTTCCTGTTTTAAAGCCGAAGCGTATTGTTTAAAATGGGCTGAAAATAACTTTTGTTTGCTGTGTCTTGTAATATAATATTTTTTTCGATCAAAAAGAAATAATTAGCGTTATTTAATAGACTAGAAATAGGGGCATTCCACGTCAAGTCTTTTTATATATTTTTTTTAATTTTTAAAAACGCTATTAGTAAGCTCATTAAGTTGAGTACATATTGAATTAATTAATATATTTGATTAATAATCTGTAAAACTTAGTATTTGCGTTTGAAATAATAAATACGCTATAGTTAGTTAAAACTTTAATCTTCTACAACTAATTATACATCTAGCTTGAGGACATATATACCAATAACATATATAAGCTTTACTAAATAATATATATATATATATATATATATATATATATATATATATATATATATATATATATATATATATATATATATATATATATATATATATATATATATATATATAGAAAGTGGAGCATGGAGTGGTTTAGTTGTTCCTTCTGCCTACCGTACTATGCGTACTATGTAGGACACAAAACGTGAGCAAAGCGAAGCAAAAAGACTGAGAAATTTAAGTATATTTTAACGTAGCAGTTTATATATATATGTGTAAACAACGCTCAAGCACAAATATCTATATGTAATATACTTATACGTACATACGACTATATGTATATATGAGTAATAGTACAAAATACTAACGTACAACAGTAAATAATTCTTCACCATTATACAATCAGAGCCTATTAAAAGGAGTGAATAATAACATTACTTTTACGTTTCCAATGTAAGCAAACTTGAAGATTTGTTTGAACAAGTGCTACGAACTAGATTTCATCTCATTCAACGAATTGTTATTAAAATTTTGCTGGCGTAGAAGTTTTTTCACTAAAAGGATTGGTAGACTTCGCACTAAAACGTTCTCAGAGGATGCATTATGAAATTTTTGATGAAATTAATAGAGTGGGAAATATTTTTTAGTGGTTTTCTCGGTATATAATATTATTAACTTTTGTCTAGTAGCTTTGCTTTAGTTAGGAATATGTTTTGTATGGGTAGGCGGAGGGAACTTGGGAAGTTTGTGTAAAGACACACTATTCATCGCCTTGCTGGAATTGTTACCAGACTGAAGAAATGAAAATATTAAATGTTTTATTTCTTCAAGGTGAGATTGAACCCACAACATGCCGTCACAGGCTTGTGCCCTTACGACACAACATGTTTCAACTCTTACCAAAGGTAATTCACATTAAACTAATAACCGTATTCCTGGGAAAGAAATGAACCATAACAGGTAATTTTATTTATTTTCGTTATATTGTCCTTGGCAGACGCAAAATAAGATCAGTTTGAACAATACTGTTAGTTAATTATTTGATTTCCATGTATTTTTACTTAATTTCACATTATGTTCCTAGATATATATTTCATTTGAGATAGTACAGATATTGCTAACGGCTGTGGTTATAGGCTGAAATCGCGTATTTGTATAAAGCAAACAGCGTCTATCCTCATTCAGTAGATTAGCATCGCACTAAGGTTACGCCTCCTTATATACTTATTATCTTACATTTAATTATATTATCTAACATTTTCTTTATTTTAAATCACTCTTTATCTCACAGGATAGATTGGAACACCTTAGTGTCAAGACACTCCGTTCTTCTTTCACCATTTGTAAGTAACACAGTAAATTAAGTGACCGTAAGTGACGGAACAGTATCGGAAAGGAATTTTTCGTACAAGAGTAGAAGGAAGGCCATTCAAACTATAATATTCGTAAATGAATAATAAACCAAATTGGATTGAAATGTTTTAACAAATATTATAAATATAATTTTGGAAAGAGAAAATCTAACACCTATCTCTGCCAAGTGCGAGTTACCTCACTGTAAAAATTACTGTACCTGTTAGTAAAGTAAGTGTGTAACTGTATGTAAAGTAAATGTTATTCGTGAAAAACAATCTTGCGACAGACGGAGAGAGATAACGCAGTCATCATAAAACATTTCTGTCTTCGTTTATGGAACCCTATAAACATTTTATAGTAAGATTAATAACATTTTCCTAAATAGAATTTGAAGCTAAAACGATTCCGGCGCCTAGACTAATTAATACCTAAGCCATCAAGAAAAAATAATTAAAGTGAAAAAACATTTAACTTGCAATTTAACGAAGTTCAAACAAGTTGACGGCGATTTGAATTCCTCTTGGTAAATGAATGCAATGTTTGCAGCGGATCGAACGAATATTGCGGCGTTTCTAAATTTATTCAGCAAACTTATTGCCTTGCTAGTGGATTTACAAGTGCAAGATTCTAGTCATTATAATTCTTATTACCTTTTAATATATTGTGGTGATTTTTTATATTATAATTGATTCAGGGTCATATTGTTATATCTAAGTATTTTGATCTTTGAGAATTAAATAAAAACGGTGGTGGTCGGTGATGAATTAGTTTATCCTCTACTTTCCGTATTTTCATATTTAGTGTAATTTGGTTTCTAGATCAACCTTGTTTTCTATTATATTTTTTCTTTTGATTTTAAATATTGTGGCACAAACGTGTGACTGTATCCGACAGGTTGTAGGGTCGATCCCCAGTCGAGGAGTTATATATTTAATATTTTCTATTTAAATATTTAACTTTTTCATTTCTTCGCTCTGGTACAAGGCAAAATGCGGCGTTGAGTCGGGACTCAACACGCAATGCCTCAAATTCGGGGAAAGTGGGGAAAGGAAGTGGAACGGAGTGTCTTAACAGTAGATTCCCAAGTTCCCTCTGCCTACCCTGCTATGTGCGGGAAACACACATATACATGTGCGTGAAGCTGAGAGTGAGACTTTTGTTTTCGCCTTTAAAACTTTTGCACTCAACTAAGCTAAAAAAGTAATTGTTGCACTGGTACAGTAGTATAGCATTTCTCTATTGTTGGGTAAGATTCCGACCAGGAGTAGTCATTAATTTTAGAATATATATATATATATATATATATATATATATATATATATATATATATATATATATATATATATATATATATATATATATATATATATATATATTAAATGTGAAAGTTTGTGAAAATTAATCTTTGTTACACATTCACGACGAAAAACTGCTGACTGAATGTCGATTAAACGTTACTATGATGTTAATAATGTGCAATTTACTTATTTTGTATAAGAAAATAGCACAGGTTACAATTTATGTGAAATTTGTATATTTTATGACATAATAATATATTAAAGCGGTCGAAGCCGGGAGTGGTCGTTTATTAAATTCAAATTATATCAAACAAAAATATATATTATATAAATTGAGGAATTTTTACATACAACGTAAGCTGTCCAGGTACAAAGCTAACAAGCTATCATGCTATAGTTAAAACCAAATTGAAATGTAAATGGACTCGTATGTTAATTCATTTGAATAATAGACGCAGATTACAAGGTGCTTGCATTAAATTAGCAAGGCTAGTGCGATTTTGACAAATGTGTGGACAATATTAATTAATATATTTTTATACGTATATAATTAAAGGAAAGAATAATTATTATTAATTGTACATGAAAAATATAATATTAATATTAATATATAATTTGTGTCCGTCAATCGGTTAGACTATTCGTCAACTACGCCAAACCAATTAAGCAGAATCAAAAGTTTTGGAACGCATAATAAATAGCCATCTCTTGGTTTATCTGGAGGATCACCGATTTAATTAACCCTGATTAACGACGGCCAATTCGGTTTTCGTCTGAGTCGCTCAACCGGTGATCTTCTGGTTGCACGGGGCGCTCCTTGTGAAACTTCCATCCTACGGACTTCCCGAAAATTAATGCAAGTGGATCGCTAGCTTTCTCCCTGGGCACAGCATTCAGGTCGCTGTCGACGGTTTTTGCTCCAAATACATGCCCTTGAACGCCAGCGTCCTACAAGGCTGTGTGCTGTCCCCTACGTTGTTTCTTCTGAATATCAATGATATGCTGGAGAACTCTAACATACATTGTTATGCAGATGATAGCACTGTGGCCGCTGTATGCTCCAGCAATGCAAGTCTTTCTCGGGAAGACGTCGACCAGTGATGAAATTAAGTTGTGTCTTCCATTGAAGCATCCCTCAAGAATGTTTTCGTATGAGGTGAAAAGAATTTGGTTCACTTCAACCCTCAGAATACACAGGTCTACGCATTAATCGTTAAACAAATGGGGTATCCATTTATTTTACCACCAATTTTCGAGAACACTCCCCTTAAAGCCGCGCCCAGCATCAGTATATTGGGCCTAAGTTTTTTGAGCCACTGCCAGTATCGTAATCATCTGGAAAGTAAGGCCAAGTTGGCTTCGAAAAATCAGTATTTCACGCCAAAACACCGTTTGGCTATGTATAGGGCCTTGATTCGGCCTCGTATAGAATACTGTTCTTAGCTATGGGCTGGTGCACCTCAATATCAGTTTGAACTATTTGATCGCATACAACGTAGACCCGTTTGAATCATTGGGGTCCCAATGATCCGTGCGGATCTTGATACTTTGGCTTTGCATAGAAGTACGTCTCTATGTGCGTTCTCTACCGCATTTATCACAGTGAGTGTGTTGGTGAACTGTTTGACATGGTACCTGCCGCCGAATTTTTCAACTGCACAGTTCGTCACAAACTAAAGTACCATCCACATCATCTGGACACACGGTACTCCACTACTGTGCGGTTTCATTGGAATATTCTTCTACGCGCCATATCTGCGCGGCAGTATTTCCGGCAAAGGCCGACAATGCACCTATAGCTCCCCTAGTGTTACACAGGGCCTCCCACTCAAAGGAAATATTATTATTTGCCTACTACATTAAGACATAACACGGCGTTAATTTGCACCACTCAATACACAATACCTCAAATTCTTACAGAACGCGGAGAGTTGAATGTCTCAAGTCTAGCTTCTTCCTACCTATGCAGTTAAATAAGACATAAAACAAAATCTATTTATATTAGAACTAAAATAAAATAACATTTTAAATAGCATCTTAAAGTAAGTATCAGGGGATAAGAGGTCGAGTGTTTTCGTAGCACAAGGGAAATGAACAAGATAAAGAAAATGATATTACCTTTGTATTTCCACTTTTATTTGTTTTAAGTGCTTATATATAATGAAAAACATAGTTAAATGCTTTTTAAGTGGTAAATTGTACAAATTGAGAAATAATGGATTGGGTTTTATATTTTACATGTTATATTTAGATATTTTAATTTAATAAATAGCAAAGTGTATGCAGATCATGAACTAATAATTCGATTTTTATAAATAATAAATAAAAACCACCGTGATGCACAAGGCTTTTGATTAGAAAACACCTCTCAAATCGGTCGATTCATTCAGGAGCTATAGTACCACAGACAGACAGGTCAAACTTATATCACCCCTTCTTAACATCGGGTGCGAAAGAAATATAAAAAATAAGACAGTAATAGGCAGGAAGTCCTACATTACGTTCTTAAAGGAACATAAAATATCATTACAACTTTTATAAGTATTTTCGAGTAACATTTATGTATAACTAAGATTATTGCAGATCTTGTTAAAACCTCGTCTCAGCTACAAGCCCTTGTAATAGGCTATTTCGCTTAAAGAGTCAAAATACGAAATTTCTTAACACAGTTTGTTAGTTTCCGATCGTCGTTAGTAAAATCCACAACTCAATTAAACTTTAAAGGCTCTTGATAGAGCCTTAATGAAAACAGCTCTGTACTCTGGAGCCATTTTAGACACGCCAAAATACCTTTTATTAACAAAGAGATAAACACGTTAATTGCATATACGTGTACCTTATTAATCGAACCATCATATATATTTGTTACGAAGCAACTTTAATTTGCGATATGTTAGTGCTTTAATTTATTGAAATGTTGTAATTTTGTAAAATATTATAAATGTCTGGACGAGATCGATTACTAACGTTAATTTATTTTAGTTTTTTTTATACAATAACAGCCTTATCCTTTTTTAAAGAAGTTTTCACTAATTAGGTTCCCAGGTTTCTTCTGCCTACCCAGCTAGTGTGGGAAGTATTTATTCATTAATTTTCAAACTTTTGTAAGTAAACATTTGTACTAAAATATTTTACAACTAATTTATATATTTTTTCTTGGATGTCTAAGAAAAATTCCATCTCATCCAAATTATACCAAGTATAATACCAAGAAATTATACCAAATAAGGTGAACTGTTTCTCCTTAAACTATTCTGGATTAGATTGAAATTACAAGATCCTCCTATGGTAATACCCTCGTCAAAGGACTTATGGCGACGCGGACGCTTTGAACACTAACGGTATGTGTAATACATTGACTATAATAGTATTTGATTTTCTATTTTATATACAATGTAGATATCATGTAGATATCATCATTATTTACACATGTAAGATATTTTCTATACGGAAATGTAATACATTGTAGTTCATTTGGGGAAAGAATGCACAAAACCAATTTTTTTGTAATATAATAATGCCTTAAAGATACGCTAAGCTTATAAAGTCCCCAGTCTACAATTATTAAAAAAAACCAAATCAACGATGCCGTCGCAACGATGTTAAAGAGATAAATTACTTTAAAAATAATTGGGCCAATTGCGAATTGCCAATGGGCTGCTAAATAGCCTTGAAGTGAAAACCTTCATGAAAAATAATAACATTGATATACTTTTAATTTCAGAAACTCATTTTACTCAGAAAAGTTACTTCAATGTCCCTAAATACCAATTTTACAATCCAAATCACCCTGATGGTACTGGATGGTAAAACACCACCCAGTACTGCCGTATAGTATGAAAGAAATATAAGCTACAAATATCATCGTTGAAGACTGTAGAGGTCCGCTCAAAATATCTGCCATTTACTATCCACCAAGACATAATCTTAAAAAGGAAGACTTTATAGCTTTTTTCAAGAAACTGTCGTCATTTGGTGAAAGATTCATAGCTGGTGACGATTACAATGCTAAGCATACTGACTGGGGATCACGCGTTACTACACCAAAAGGGCGTCAATTACTGCTAACTACACAACTGCTAAACCTAAACATTATTTCTTCCTGTGAACCAATATTTTGGCCAAGCGATAAGAAGCGCCATCCAGATCTTGTCGATTTTTGCATCTCACGGGGTATCCCTGAAACGTATGTTTCTGCCAAATCATGTATGGACTTGTCTTCGGATCACTCTCCAGTAATAATAACTATTAAAAAAAAGTACGACATGTACCTGAGCCATGCAAACTCCACAATCGTAGAACGAACTGGAAAAAAATTCGAAAATTAGTGTCATCATTTCAATAGTTGCGTTCAATTTAGTGCGTGGGAAGCAACCTCATCTACTGCAAACGAATAATGAAACTCATGTTCCTTCTCTATCAGAGACCTTCTTCTTATAAAACGTAAAGCAAGAAGAAGAAAATTATAGCAACTAAGTCGACACCCCAATGACAAAAAGAGGCTTAATTATTTAACAGCAAAACTCAAAAGTATGCTTTCTGACGAAAACAATCGGAACATAGACAGTGGAAATAATCAACAACCTAAAGCGGATCAAAGACATTATTAACCTAAAGCGGCTTAAACCTCACCATGCTCCATTACGAAAAAGAAACAAAACCTGGGCTAAAAGTGATATGAGTAAGGCAAGGACATTTGCTTTGCATCTAAAAAAGGTATTTAAACCTAACACAATGACTCGTCTTCTGAAGTGGCATTAAAAATAAGAAATGAGCTAGGAACTACTAACCAACTTGATCCACCATTGAAAAGATTCTCAAGAATCGAAGTTTCAAACGTGATACACAAGTTAAAACTTCGGAAAGCACCAGGTTACGACGTAATAACTGCCAAAGTACGTCAAGAGCTCCCGAAAGAAGGATTAGAATTACTAACACAAATATTTAATGCTATCCTACGAAGAAACTTTATTCACTGCAATGGAAAGTGGCGAAAATAATTATGATTCTAAAACCAGGCAAAAGTCCTGTTGATCCAAAGTCGTACCGACCTATCAGTCATCCCTATTACGTCAAAAGTACTGGAAATCTTATTCTTCAATCGACTGAAACCTTTACTGAAAGAAAAGGATCTAATTCCACAACACCAGTTTGAATTTCGGGCAGGGCATAGTATCATCGAACAGATACATAGACTTGTAGATAAAATTTACTCCTGTTTCGAGAATAAAGGTTACTATTTGGCAGCGTTTTTAGATATATCCCAAGCATTTGATCGTGTGTGGCATGGGACTCTTGTATAAAATTAAACAAATGCTCCCGGTAAACTACTTTTTATTCTTCAAATCTTACTTACAAGACCGCTTTCTCTTTGTGAAACAGGGAGAAGATAATTCAGACCTCGAACCAATTCAAGCAGGAGTGCCACAGGGCAGTGTTCTTGGTCCCACTCTGTATTTATTGTTTACAACCGACCTTCCACAAAGTGATAGTGTAACAATCGGTACCTTTGCCGACGATACAGCGCTACTAGCTACAGATTCCGATCCTATTAAAGCTTCAGCACTCTTACAGGCTAATCTTAATAATATCTCGACATGACTCAAAATCTGGCGCATAAAATCGAATGAGACAAAATCAGTTCATGTAACATTCAGTCTACGAAGAGAAACATGTCCATCTGTTACACTGAATGACGCCAAATATCTCGGCTTGCATTTGGACAGAAGACTAACATGGAAGAAACATATCCTCAACATACGTAAGGCTCTCAATTTACAATTTAAGAAACACTACTGGCTATTAAATCGGAAGTCAAAACTGTCTATAGAGAATAAACTCTTGATTTACAAATGCATTATAAAGCCGACCTGGTCGTACGGTATCCAGTTATTTATTTATTTATTTAATACAAATTGGGAAATAAACAGCATTTAAAATACATATAGTTAATACAATAATACATTCCATAAGCCAATACAGTTTCCACTTATACATAAAACATGGAGTGAATATATACACATATCTATACATACACACAAATAAACTTCCTCATATATGTATTTGCATATGCTTATAAAACTAAAGTAATAATAATAAAGATAAGTATAATTAGAAGAACAAGACATTTTCCAAAAATTAGAAAATAGAACAAAAAATCAAAAAAATATATATTCTAAAAATTTACCAAATTAAAGACTTAGTCTAGTCTCCAATTTCGCAAATTTTGTTGATAACACTACGTGAAAATTGTTTGAAATTACTGTGAAATATATCTATTTCGCCAAAATACTTGTTATGTGTTCTACAAGACCTTAGTATAAAACAATTCTTGGCATAATTAGTTTTCCGAAAGGGAATGTAAAAGGTGTCTCTTGGGCGGGCATTAAAAGTTGAACATTTAATATGAACATTACTTAGCAAATAACTGGAATCTATAAGGTTGTGCAAAAGCTTGTACAAAAAGATCTCATCCCTATATATTCTCCGACTTTTTAAAGATAATATATTAAGATTATGAGTATGGTTCAATTTAAATTTGTAAAGTAATCGCCTTATAAATTTATTTTGCACACTTTCAATAGCAAGTATATATTTATCATACTGTGGGTTCCACACAGGTGAAGCATATTCCAAGTAAGATCTGACGTATGAGTTGTACAAAAGATTTAAAGTACGTTTATCTTTAAAGTCATTTCCCTGTCTAAATATAAACCCGAGCATTTTGTAAGCCTTTCCTATAATATTGACAATATGTTTATCGAATAATAGACTAGCATCCAGTAAAACCCCAAGATCTTTAACAACGGAGACTCTCGATATTTGCTTTTTACGAATCTCGTAATCGAACAAGATGGGAGTTTTCTTTCTAGAAAAACTGATTACACAACATTTGTCGAGATTTAGGAATAATCCATTAGATTTGCAATATTTATCAAAACTGACTAAATCAAGCTGAAGCTTTGTACAATCTTCATGTTCTTTTATAACTTTGAAAATTTTTGTATCATCAGCGTAAAGAAGTGTATTAGTATATTCAAAAGATTTCATAATGTCGTTAAGAAAGATGTTAAAAAGAAGAGGTCCAAGGTGCGAACCCTGCGGCACACCGGAAGTAATAGGCACAAAACTAGAGATAAAGCCCTTCACAGCTACTGCTTGCGTTCTATTACGAAGATAAGATTCCAGCCATCGTAAAAGATCACCATTTATACCAATCTGTTTTATCTTATCAATTAATAAAGAATGAGAAATTTTGTCGAAAGCTTTTGAAAAATCAGTATAGACAACATCAACCTGATATCCGCTGTTCATAGCATAGAGGACTACATCTAGGAATTCACAGAGATTAGTTTCTGTGGAACGTTTGTTTGTGAAACCATGTTGCTGTGGACTTAATATAGGGCGTATTAGAGGAAATAGATTGTCGTAAATTATTTTTTCAAATAATTTTGGGATAACGGAGAGTTTTGATATTCCGCGATAATTCTTTACATTTTGTTTATCACCACTTTTATGCACTGGTACAATGATACTCTCCTTCCAAATGAGAGGTAACGAACCCGACTGTAAAGATTTAGAAAATAATATATTTAACGGTACGGAAATTTCATGACTACATCGTTTTAAAAATATTGGATGCAATTTATCAGATCCACTGCCCTTAGACGGATCAAGTTTTGTTAAGTATTTTTCTATAATCTCGCGAGTAATGCAAATATTATTTATACATATGTTGTACCCTAAAGTTGAATTAGTTTCCCGTGATGCTATTCCGGTCTCAACTTCAAAAACGGACTGGAAGTAGGAGTTGAACATATTAGCGATAACTTGACCATCAGAAGTTATTTGATCATTAAAAATTATACTTGCTGGAATACAATTATTAACCCGCTTAAGTTTAATGAAAGACCAAAATTGTTTTGAGTTGTAACGAATATTGCGTTCAGCTTTATTAATAAAAAAATCATAGCATTGCAATTCAAGATTCTTAGTTTCTCGTCGTAGATCCGAAAATGAATTATAATCAGTACTTCTTCCATAAATTTTCCATTTTTTATGTATTTTTAACTTTTTTTTGACAAGTTTTATTAAGCGTTTAGAATACCAAGCAGGAAATTTTCTATTATTGTGTACAGTTTTAGTAGGTACAAATTTGTCCACAATATCTTTTATTATGAGATAAAACTTATCAACTGCTTCAGTAATATCGTGTGGAGAAAGTTGTTGGATCCAATTAATTTTGTTTAACTCTGAGTTAATGGCATCATAATCAGCATCATAAAAACGATAAACAATCCGTGAAGGTTCTTTTAAGCAATTGTAAACAATTCCAGCTTCAACATTTATTAGAAGAGCTGGATGATGACCATCTTCTGGCAGAGACAACGGTTGAGTCCTCTCCACCAAACACACAGAATTAGACAAAATAAGATCCAATAGCCTGTTGTTGTTATTGAAGATGGAGTTATATTGATTGAATCCAGTGAATGACATAAATGCAAATAACTGTAAAATTAAATTATTATCAGAAGCATTCTGAATAGCAAGATACCCGTCAGAGTTCAAAGACCATTTAGCTTCACTGATATTGAAATCACCCAATACAATATAGGTATCACCACGGTTATTAATAAATAAGTCTGATACATATTCAAAGAAAATCGCTTCAGAGTCACACTGTTGAGTGTTTTGTGGAAAATAGCAGCAAAATAGGTACAGCTTAGTACGAGACAGACCGTGTCCCAAAGTTAAATTAAGGCTTGTGATATCAGCATCGGGTAACTGAGGGGGAGCGCTGAAATCTAGAGTATCAATAGATACAACATCTTGCCGTACAGCAATGAGGGTACCACCACCTCTCTTGACTCCTAAACGAGTATAATCACGATCATTACGGTATACAATGTAACGCGAATCAAAAAGTTCTTGGTCAAAAATACCGTCTGACAGCCATGACTCGGTTAGACAGATTACATCATAATTATTACTAAGTAAGTTACTATAGAATTGTTTAGTTTTAGTGCGAAGACCTCTGACGTTTTGATAGTAAACACTCAAAGCCATAATAAAATGAAAAATATTATTAATATCATAGCTATAATAATTTTGTACAAGTTTGCACACAACAGTAACAATAATGAAGATGACGCTTCCTTATTCAACTCACGATAAAGAAACAAAGACAAGAACAAAAATGCTACGCAAAAGTTAAAATAATAATAGCAATAGCCGAAATAGAGACCCCTTAGTACATTCTCGATATACCACTTAAAATAAAAAGTACAATATATTAATAATAGAATACAAACAATATAATAATTTTGCGATAACAGTATAGTTCTTATGAGATTTTTTTTAAACAATCATCAGAAGTAATATGGATGACTGGAGAATTGTGAGTTTTCCGGACCATAACAGTGCAATTTCGAACCCAGCAATACATATAGCCCTTCTCTTTACTTCTACGCCGAGCATTATTTAGTAAAGCCTTATTATATGTAGACAAGTGGTCATTGACATATATTGGGTTGTTAATGCCTATAAAGCCAATGTCAGACGCCAATAATCCTGTTATCTTGCGTATTGCTGAGAGAAAATCGTCCTTCTTATAACGCGCTTGCATTTTCAAAATGATTGGGCGTGCTTTGTTGTCTGTAGTATCATTCTTCACTGCTACTCTAGTTACAAAATCCACATCCGTTTCAACATTAATAGGGAAACTGCTTTTAGATGCCAATGTTTTTACGACTTGAATTAAGTTTTCACCCTTCTTATATGGCACTCCATTAATTTGTATATTAGAACGGCGAACCCATTGGTCACTCCTAATAGAATTTTCTGATAGTTCTCTGATTTTCAGCTTTAAATTGTTAATTTCAGTATGATAGTTATCCAGTTTCAATAGTTCTTGATCAAAATTATTCATCCGCTCCGTAAGAACACTGACAGAAGACTCAATATGAGAGATTTTTGAAGACCAGGTGTTAACGGTCTCAGAAAGTTTCCGGAGCTCCTCAGTGACGGAATATTTAAAAGAATCTAAAGTGGTGTGTAAGTTATTGAAACGACCATCGAAATAATTAATAATCGATTTTATACCATTATCTTGTAGTGATTGCGATTGTAGTTGAGTGGGCTCTAAAGTGACACAGTCAGAGGATGCAGTGGTTAATTTAGGACTTATATTAGTCGTGCCTTTCTTGTTAAGTTTACAGGCGGGACATTTCCATTTGGCCTTATTCATTGGAAGCATTTTTTTAAAATCATTGTCCTTTAAACCGACACAAGAATGATGAAAAAATCCCAAACAGACCGTGCATTTGATAGACTCCTCAAATCTTAATACATCTGGACACAATTTGCATTCCATATTGCACTATTTGTATTCGGTAAAACGTTATAGTAATGTACCGCTTACGCGTTTAAAGTAAACACCTTTCACTTGACCTTGATAATGGATAAATTTATTAAAAACACTAGAATCACTATGATACAATCAACATATTCGTTATTTTATGTATACTCAATTATATTATACACTTTATATTGAAAATAATAAAGAATTCACTCCCAATTTATAACTTTTACCGCCTTTTAACAATTTATAAGCGGCTCGACTTAGTTAACGCAGTTATGGGGAACTTCTGCAAATTCAAATTTGGAAATCCTTCAAAGATTTCAATCCAAAGTGCTTAGAACAATAGTGGATGCTCCATGATCATCACTAATAAGAGATAGCACCTCGAATTAGAAGTTCCAAGCATAAAGGAAGAAATAAAATTAAGAATTCCAAAATATAAACAACTACCAAAATGAACTCGCATCAGAACTACTAGAAACGAGAATTATCTTCTCACGACTAGAAAGAAAATCTCCCTTGGCCCTGTGCTGACAAAGCATTGCTACAACAAATATTTTTTTTATGAATACGGCTAAGTCAATGGACTTAGTCCGTAAACGTTAACTTATTAGTTACTTCAAATATTGCTGAATGTTCTCTGTAACAGATTGCATTAATAAATATTAAAAAAAAAACAATTAAACGCCCCGACAACGCTATATTTTATTTTGAAGTACTTCAAAATAAAATCCACGATGATGAAACGAATTTTGATATAATAGGTTACAAAGAAAAATTACATACTACTAAACTACTTATATTTGACAATATGTAATTTGATATTAAGTAATATTGATCGCTTGTGATTTATAACGGGGTCATTCGAAACGAAATGGCCCAAAAGTCAATCGGAACGTAGTGAACGGAAGCATCGTTATTTAGAACGGAGTGGCTCAACACTAGTTTCTATTTATGTAGCTTTCCATGTGATAGGTGTGAAGCTAAAAATATACAACGCGACTTAGAAATAGCTTAGAAATTTCAGGACTAAGAAGGCTCAGGACTTTCTTTTATCAAATTAGACAGAAAGTGGAAAACTATGTATCCTAACACTAGATCCTCCGTCTATCCTGCTATATGGGGAAACACATGAAACTGCACTGTAAGATATGCCTTAAAGTCGCATTACTAACGCATTTCCTTACAAAATGTAACAGTTTTGTCTCAAGTGAACGTTTATAAAATTCACGAGTTTTCCAAACAAAATTTATTGGGTAGACGCCAGCCTAATACATTTAAAACCCTTTAGTGTCGCCATCAATAATGCTGGGCTTACCGACCGGTAAAAGTACTTTCTGTATTATATATAAGTTTTTTTTTTTTTAAATATTTAATTAAATTAATTGTTTAATTGAAAAATGACGTATCGTTATTTCAATAAATCAAAAAGTAAAAAATGTTACCTATAATAAAGTGCTTGACTTGATTCAGTCATACTTTATTGTCATACGATAAAATAATACAGGTTAAAAAACATCATTTTATAAAATGAAACATAATGTATTCAAAGATATATGGAGATTCTTCCAAATCTGAATAAATAAGTAAAGAATGGTATTGCAATGGCGCTCTCTATTTCATAAAATAATGAACATTATTTATTTTCTGCTGATTTCAGTTTTACACTATGACCTGCACTCCCTTGAGTGGTAGGCAGATAGCCTCTCGCCTAAATTCGAGACATTGCCTATAGAGTAGTGTAATTTAACACCTCGTTTTGTCTGAAAATGAAAAATAAAATCTACTGAATAGAAGCTGAACTCATAGTCATCTCGTTGACTGTCCTACGCCTTCCAACTTTCGCTGTAATGGTGTAAATACTTTCACAGGTTGAAACGTATAAATTAGAAAATCTATGTAAAAATATATTATTGCTATAATACTATTAAAAAAATTTATTCATAACAGTCATACAATATTTTTAAATTTTTATGAAGCAATAATAAATTTTAATAAAATTTAAATATTCTTACACAAAAATAATATTCGAACTCGTTAGCGTCAAAACGCAAACGAGCTAGTTTAAATTTACATAGAGAAATGATAATAATATAGCTGCCGTTGTGTTAACAGAGCGGGGCGATTATTACGCAACTCATTCGATATTTTGAAAATAAAAATTTCAATGTGTATTTTTTGTTGTACGCTCATATTTTATTCAATTACACTTTATTGTTCATGTTTTTGTGTATTTTTTTTTGGGTTAGTTATTTTTTATTAATATTATAGTTATTTTTATTAATTGTGCTTAACGCAAGTTCTAGAGATTAGACGCTCCGTTCTGTTCCGTACTTCTTACGTTCCTGAATTTGAGACATTGTTTGTTAAGATATATAACTCAACATCTTCTTTTCTTTCTAACCAAGTGCCAATACAAAGTGTGCGAAGAAATAAAAATATCAAGTATTTCATTTGAAAATATTAAATATTTCTTCGAGTATCGAACACGCTTGTGGCAATGCGCCACAACAGATATCAATGTTTCCCAAAAGTTTATAGCTAAAATAAATTAAAATTGCCTCCAACATTAGTTATCTAAAATAAATAACTAAACAAATAATTTTGAAAATAGCATTACTACTAGAGAAATACTAACGTATTTTCTTTTATTTGCGGATAAAAGCAAAATTTGGACACTCTCCAAATTAACTCTTAGCCGAGGATTGCAATTATATGCGGTGAAACCATTACTGCAATTGAGAGATAACAAAACAAAATAAAGTACTCTCTTAAGTACTTATGAAATAAGCTGCAGGCGCTACTCTTAAGCAGTTACATAGTCATTTTAACATATCTACGGAAATTTGTAGAGATATTTATGTCATTTATTAAAATAATTTATATATTTACTTTTAAGTTTAATTTTGTTTCCAATGAGAAAATAGGTCAAAGACAATCAAACAATGATGAAAAAGAAAATTATGCTCCCTGAACGCAAAACGGAAACGAATTTTTTGTGGGCGTTCGTGTCGCATCGATACAGCATCTCACTGTTAATCTGGCAATTTTAGGATTAACTCCTTTGAAAGAATAAACTATTTTAATTTAATAAGAGAAATCGTGGCAAATTTCAGCACTCAAAATGCGATATCAAGTTAAAATTTACAACGAGATATCTCAAAACGAATTTCCCTCTGCTTACTGCTGGATGTGGGATAGAGCTATAAGAAATGTTACTTAACTGTTTAGAATATAGTTTATATGTTTAGAATAGATTTTTGATCGAATTCGGATTTTAATATTAAATAAGACCCTACGTTATAACCATAACTAAAATTCTGTGCTCACTTTTCATAACATAATAATAGTTATTCTTTACAAATTTCAAAGAGTTAATCCGATGGTATTAAGTCAACGTTTTAATGGCTGAAATTCAAGCTTCAAGGATGTTATTTTTGTTATGGACAGATATAAAATTCTTACATTAATTTATTAAGCATATGAAGAATTAAAAATATTTTATATATAACGTACTGTAGTAAAGCACAATTAAATGAGCTATCTCTAAAGAAGATCTATTGGTACAGCTTAGGGTAATTAATATTGAAACTACTCTTTTCTTATTTACTACTAGACTCCGCTACTCTCTGCAGTATTAATTCACTTTTCCTAATATAATGACTCGAGACTCACTCCGTAGTATGCAACCCTTGTCCACCTCATGTCATCGGGTTAACATAAAATGAATAAAACATTTTTTTGCCTAAATATAACTATTGTCAAGAATAAAATGTACAAAACAAATTAATTATCATATTATTAAGCATTCTTGAGGCCTATCTTGGGGTACAAAGTGACAGGTTGTCGATCGCTCGATCCTCACTCGAAGAAATAGATTGTTCAATATTTTCATTTCTGCTGTTGAGTTTCGCCACTCAACACGCAAAGTCTCAAATTCGGAGATAAGTAAGTAATAGAAGCTATAAAGGGAAAGGATTGTCTTTACATCTCAACATATTCCGACGAATATTCAGTCTACTCGTATATAAGGTTGATTGGGGATCTATCGTTGGCACCACTAATCATTCGGTGATCTCGTTCACTTCATTGTTCGTCGTTCACTGTTGAATGACATATAGAGTAATAAATCAATCAAACGTGCATTGGATATAGTTACCATGTGGCAAAGGAGTAAGTTGTAAGCATTGGCGTTATTGAAATTTATATAAATATATAAGTTTGAGGCCTGTCGTGAAACAGCACAATTATAAACACGACTGGGTGTGTGTTTGATTCCCACTCAAGAAAATTTAATAAGGCAGAACGAAGAAACCGGAAGTGTTAATAAACAAAAGGGGTTTCTAAGTTCCGTCTACATAGCGTGCTATGTGTGCTTAACAAAACTTTTTTTTTTTCTCCGCGTTGTGGTCTATATATAAAGTAAAACCTTGAGGACATTACATTTGGTATAACAATTCTAGAAGATGTATAAAGTAGACAATAATATATAAAAATAAGTGTACGATACTACAAAACAGTTACACATAAGAAAAATATTAGATCATAGTTACTAGTGGAAAGCGAGAAGTACAAAGGAAAAAGAGTGTCACAACACTGGGTTCCTAGGTTCCCTTTGTGTACCCTTATATGAATGGGATATAATTTGAAGTTAATTAAAAACAATATAGAGATAAATGTGTTAAGGAGTTCAAAATATATCATTTGAAATATTTTAACTACCTACTTACAACATTTTTTATTTCTTTTGACTCGGAAACAAGATGGTAAATTAATATTAATTTAAAATTTATATTAAAAAAAATATTTAAATGCCAAATTAATTATTTCCGCTTAAGCTTATGCCTTAACAACCAAGTCTGTTGGTCCAGTAATCCTGTCATGGTGCGACAACCATAGACAGGATTATTCGCATAGTATCGAGTATTAGAAAGTAAATATAGATATAACAGAGTTTATAATTGAATTCAAATTACACAATAGATTAGTAAATAGTAATTATTATGTTGATTTAGGTCGAAAGACAATATTGCTCTACGATGATTCTATATAATGCTGGAGATAAATGTCAAGGCACTTTGTGATTGACACTGGCTGTTAAACCACAGATCGCTTTGCAATTCTGTTAGGGATGTAATTAATATATGTTGTGATGTATATGTGTGGCATAACATGTTTAATGATATAACTTAATTAATATACGCTTATTCTAATGATTTTTATATTTAAGTTTCCCCATTTTAAGAAAGCAAATAAAGCATATGAGCACCGGCTTGCTTGACTGGTATTGCCCTTTATCGAATAGCCACACTTTTTTTGTCTTTAACAAACAAAGCGTGTGAATAAGGTTCTGGGTTAATATCTAATATTAAATAATATAAAATATTTTATGTCTTCTTTTCTACGCTCTGGTAACAGCAAAGGCTACTTCACTTTCAAAGGCACTTTCTTTGGAACGTAACGGAGTGTCTTAAGATTAGGTTCCCAAGTTCCCTCTGCCTATCTTGCCCTGTAAAGGGACAGCGAAACGCTGAATAAAAAACAAAACACTTACAGGTAGTATGCAAAACACTTACAGCTAGTATATGGATCATTTAAAACTCTATTTTATTACCTTATTTTCACTGATAGACATATTTTTATAATATTTAACCTGCTATTCATTATCTCATTATTGTATTATTATTTTTTTTTTTAACTATTTGTTTTGTTAATTATATAGAACCATGATCTATCTATCTATCATTAAAATATAAAGAAATAATAACAGCGAAAAGCACCCAAATATTTTATTTCACAATAACTTTTCTCCGAGAAGTGACCACTTAAAATAAATTTCTTACCAATTTTCCTTAAGCCGACGCAAAGCTAAGACCTATATGATATTTTCCGAACACGGGAACCCAAAGTACTTTACAAATCCCGTCTGTCCGCTCCCGCATTGGATTATAGGAAGTCAGATTGAATGAGCTTGACCGTAAAACAGGATAGCAATTGCTGGTAGAACGAGACGAAATACTACGTTCTGTATTAAACTGTGCAGTGTAAAATTCCATAGCATCGTAAACAGTTTTTTTTAAAACAAAAAGATGTAACATGCATTGTGATAATTATTCTAAACTATACTCTACTATATTAATAATAAGATTCAATTTGTGTCAGTTTCGCTAAAACAACGACTCTTTGAACGGGCTTAATAATTTCGAAGGCGTGCCTAGTTGGCCGTCGGTGGGATTTTGAGATTTGTCGCTGATTTTTTATTGCTATTGTGGAATTATTATCGCCGCAGGGCGGAGGTGGTCAAATAGTTTTTTTTACAGTCGCTATGGGGGCACCAATGAATAGGTTTAAGCTACAGTATATCAGTTTTATTGTGTGGAAGTACGCCTGTGCTTTTGTATGTTTAACATTTACGTTTTTCAGCTTTTATGGAAAATTATTGGCCATTATGAAAGTTCTCTGTTGTTAGCATAAAATAATTTTAAATTCAACGTGGAGCGTTTTAAATATAATTAATTTAAATAAGTTTCTGTATTTGTACGTTGAAAAATGTATATAAAAAACATATTCTCTACTATCGTTCTCTATTTATTTTTATTTTCGAATAGTCACTGAAACATTTTCGTAGACGACTTCAAACATTTTCCCGAATGGAATCGAACTTATAACTATCAAATCAAACCAATAATACTTAGCTTATAAAATATTTTAAAAAATATATATATATCTTACATAATTGCCTGCCATATATATAAATTGCTACCTAACATATATATCTTACATAATTTATTTCTAAGCAAACGACAACCTGACATAAGGCTCTCACGACAAACACATCTACAAGAACCCTTTTTTCATACACGATAAAAACTTGAAAACTTAATCAGGCCATGTCATTTTTTACCATAAAAAACCTCATCATCTATCATCGCGTCATGTCTGCTCGTGAAAAGAGGCGAAACGCAACCTTTTTCAATACTAAAGCTCTGTCACACGGCAAAGTGCTCTACACACAAAATTATAAAAAAAATGATCAAACAAATATAAATCTTATATTATGTAAATAAAGATTAATATTCTACAACTAAAATTTTCTGTTTAGTTTATACGTTTGATTGTACATGTGTAGGCCTGGGGCCGTAGATGCGGTTATTAGCACCAATTCAGTGGGGTGAATATCTATGCCTTAATTTGCTTACGTTGCTTTGAAAATATGTACATACATTATAGATATTATGCGTGACGCGTATTTCGTATGAAATCCGTACATTTTTGACGGATTTACGGATCAGTGGCGTTTGATGTAAACTAACGTATCGTTTACAAGTCGGCTTTTTTGTTGTTTTTATTTTATTTATAATATTTACATAGATTAGGGTTGGATTTGTGTATGGGAAATTTATTCTGTTTCTATTTAACAGTAGTTAAAGTTTAGTTTTTAAATAAATATTTTTCTTTCGGATTAACATTTTAAAAATAAAAATAAATAAAAAATAGTTAAAATATTTAAATGTTATATCAGCCTCTTTATGTATTCTTATTAAAGTATGACAAAATAAAGGAGGTGAATTACTGTCTACTTTTATTATAAAAAGTTTTGAATGTTTGAACTTTTTATCGCTTTTTTCAAATTTATCACATTGATTTATCTACAAAACCTTGTAGACAATTAAATACATTTATTTTTCAAATTCACGCTGTTTTCCGCACATGGCATGCTAGGAAAAGGGAACTTGGCAACTTAGTGTTAAGACATCGCGTGTTGACTTTCTAGGTATTGTATGTTGAGTGGTGGAACTCAACGCCGCGCTTTGTCTGGTTACCGGGGCGAAACAATGAAAATAAATAATATCATTTCCATAGTCGGGTAACCCACAACATGACGTAGATACATACAATTACATACATGCATACATTCATACGCTTATTCCTTGTGCCACGACAAACCTATTTTCTATTTGTAAGATTGTAATTAATTTATATGTTAAATACATTTGCTTCTATTGATAAATGACATTAATTTCAAAATGTATAGATTTTGATATTAACGTCAGTTACCATTAGCACAAATTCGATCCGTTCAAGAATACCAATTGCATCATCAAGTTTTACCACTCAACGTCATCATGCAACACCAAAACTACATACCATACTTTTTAGTCCTCTCCAACTCCCTTTACCAACTTTTAGTAAAGAAACAATAAAAACATAACAGACATCAAATAGCCCATTGTCCAAGCCATATACATACAAATAATAATACATATACAAAATTCTTATTACCTAGGATATTTGGCACGGGTGTTGGCAGCGACAGTGTTTTCCGAGTCGAAGTCATCACCGATTTGGCACTCTTGTAGAGCATTAGCAAAATGCTGATACTATAGTTGTAAAAAGTAATTGCGTTGCGTTTTCGCTATTTATGTAGTCATATGGTCTGCATTGATATTTTCACTGCCTTGCCGTATATTACTATTTTTATATGACTTTTTATAGGATTTTAGGCTGTATCCTGCATATAGTGGAGTCGATAGCAGGAAGCTAGTTTCGAAACACTTCGTTTTACACAAACTGTCCAATAGAGTGGTTTTATTTTTAGAGTTTAAGTTTTATAGATAGTTTAGAAATGATGACATAACATTGGGTTTGAAATAAACTAATTATACCCCATTAATTATATTTAAATCAGTTGTATTAAATATCAAGAAATATTTATTTTAGATGGAATTGTTATAAAGTAACCGGTAGACAAAAAAGGCTATGATATCAGTAAGACACTCCGGATCAAAAGTACAATTTATATATTTAATTAATGAATGCCTGTGATATGGCGTAAAGGTACATGTCACTCTACACGCAATACCTTTGAATTTCAGCAGTACATGAGAAACGTAAGTATGTTAATGGGCACGGAGGGTTTTAACACTAAATTTCCCAGGATTTTTCTATATATATATATATATAAATATATATATATATATATATATATATATATATATATATATATATATATATATATATATATATATATATATATATATATATATATATATATATATATATATATATATATATATATATATATATATATATATATATATATATATATATACATATATACTGCGACGTTGACTTGGTACTTGCCACCGAATTTTCCAACCGCACGTCACTAACTAAGGTACCATTGACACCATCGTCCAGATGGTGTGGACGTGGCACTCGACGTCTGTGCGGCTTCGTAGGAATTTTCTGTCACGCCACACATTATAGAACGGCCTACCCACGGATGTATGTCCAGGTCAATACGACATGTACCTTAAAAAGCGCATCTACATCCACCTTAAAGGCCGGCAACGCACCTCTATCTCCCCTGGTGTTACACGAGGCCGTGGGCGACGGTGATCATTCACCATCAGGTGATCCGTACGCTCCGTTGCCTTGTCTTTTCCATAAAAAAATAACTAGATACATCGTGAAACAAAAGAAAATAAGTATTTTCTTTTGTTTCTCGTTTCATTCATCGTATGATTTATGAGTTTTATTTATTCTATTAATTGTAATACGTTATATGTCTTTAGAGCTTAGCATTACAAGTAATATTTTACCAAAATCTGGCATTAATACAAAAAGTAAAGTATACATAATTTTTATATTAACACAAAAAAGGCTTAGAAAGCTTAAAAAGCTGAACTGGACTACTTATAATTTCTAATTCGAGGTAAAATTAACGTATATAAAAATGTTAATAAAGTTTCGCTTATGCAAATAACGTATGTAAATATGAGTTAGTAAAATATTCTACTACGACTTAGTCTTTGATCCTGCTTACAAAAGTTGCGACACACGTAGTCCCGACATATTACTTTGTGTAATTCGTGCGGCAATTTTTCAACCTTGCTCTTTAATACTGTACTGTTTTTTAGTTAGAATTAAATGAAAATATTAACATATAATTCTATTTATATAATTTTGTAATATAGCCATCGTGGCTCGGTTATATCTACTGCGTATACCTGTAGCGCGATGGCTGTAAGTTCGATTCTCATATGAGGTTATTCAATTGGACAAGATAAAATGCGGCGTTGGGTTACGTGCAACGTCTCAAATTCCATCCTCTGTGCTTATATATGTGGAAAATCGTGGAGCTAAGAAAGATATTTTTAACGCTATTTAGTGTAGCCGTTGAAACGTAATTATTTTTTATCTTTCTATCCCGCTCTCTTCCCGTTTGTAAATATTGTGAAGAATAATAAAATTCAACGGTGCATTTTTATTACCAAAATCGTAAAAAAATCACATATATCCAGAATTAACGAAGTATTCTTAATAATATTTGATTACAGTACTGTAAATAAAAAAAAATTATAAACCTCACCGTGACGCAGATGCACAAGCGTGCGATTGTAAACGTGAATTCTATCCCCATTTAGGGAAATTAATTAAGTAATATATCGTTTCCCAGCTCTGGTAATAAAGCAAAACGTGCCGTTGAACTTCGCCACTCAATACGAAATGACACAAGAATTGGGTAAAGTAAAAGTAAGAGTAGAGTAAAAAATGGACAAAGCGAAGAAATGAAAATATTAAATATTTCCTCGAAGGGCCTCAAACTCACAATCTATCGTGTTTACAGTCACTTGCTTGTCCCATGCGCCACGTCAGGTCTCAAGCTAAGTGTTTAATGTTTTTAATTAAAAAAAATATTCATTTCAGTACAAGAAATAACACTTTTCTAGCTTTACGCTGTATCCCGCACAAGGCAGGGTAGGCAGTGGAAACCCGGCAACCTAGTGTTAAGACACTCCGTTCCACTTCCGTTCCCCACTTTCCGCCGAATTTGAGGCATTGCCTGTTGAGTGGCGGATCTCAACACTGCGTTTTACCTTAAAAAAAAGCATATTCACAGTTACTTTTGTGCATAATATTCCATAGCAGTTGTAGGACACGGAGGAAGATTGATTAATGAAACTATTCTTTCCACTTGCCCCCAATGTATGTAGAGCTAGGAAAAAAAGGCAAGTATATTCAACTTTTCACATTTAGTATACACATCTTAAATCATGCGCGTACAAATATGTAGGTCGTGTAAATTACTAAGCTGGTTTAAAGAGAAACGACGCGTTTGAGGTTTTGGCGAATTATATACGTATATTAGTTTTAATATTAGTTGCATGGTAAAATGTAAATAAATAAAACTTGTTTATGAGACTCGTACAATACGCGCTTAAAGTATAGAAGATCAATTTTCAAAAGAACAACCATACGATTAATGTAATGTTGATAGTGGATATATCGAGAATGCTATATTCTCGATATATCCACTATCAAACACAAAAATAGTTATTCAGTGCAAACTGATGGTTTCTGACATTTAATTGAGAATTGTTTTTAGCCAAATAAGCACTTAAGCTATCTAATATTAGAATAAATAGTATATCTTTAACTAACTAATCTATTGATCTCTCAATCGTCTCTCTCTCTTTCTCAGCTTCACGCTGTATCCCGCACGAGGCAGGGTAGGCAGAGGGAACCCGGGAACCTAGTGTTAAGACACTCCGTTCCATTTCTGTTCCTCACTTTCCGCCGAATTTGAGGCATTGCGTGTTGAGTGGCGGAACTCAACGCCGCGCTTTGCCTTGTTACCAAAGCGAAGAAATTAAACATTAAATATTTAAATTGAAAATATGAAATATTTCATTTCCTCGACTGGGGATCGAATCCAGAACCTGTCGGTTACAGTCACACTCTTGAGCCGCTGCGCCACGACTGACCTCAATTGTCAATATACGAAATATATTTTCATTTAATAAAATAATTATATATTTTATTTTAGTACAAAAAGACCAAATACTTAAACAATATTAATCAGTAATTATAATAAGTAGTAGAAGTTTATCTTAGGTGAGACTAGGTGCAACGCCAAGCAGAAATATTATAACTGGTTCTGGGTTCGATCCCCAGCCGAGGAAATGAAATATTTAATATTTTTTCAATTTAAATATTTAATGTTTCATTTCTTCGCTCTGGTAATAAGGCAAAGTGCGGCGTTGAGTTCCGCCACTCAACACGCAAAGCCTAAATTCAGAAAGTGGGGCGGGGGACTGAAGGGATTGTATTAACACTAGGTTCCTAAGTTCCCTATTAAAATTATAATATAACAAAATAATTTTAGAAAATTAAATTTAACTTCTCATACAATATAACTTTACAATACTAAATCTTGTACAGTGAATTATAAACGGTTACCACGTTATAACAGGAGGGGGCACTTCAGACGGGCGCATTCCTCGCCGTAATAAATGACAATTAACGCTCAACGGATACACTGGGTTGCTGCACGGTAACGCCGAAATCTACTGTAAATGAAATTATGGGACTTAATAGAGTGATGATACACAGCTAACATTCCTAGTTAGAGATAGTATGTTATTTGTTTAACAAACATACGATATATGTTTAATATTAGTATTAATAGTTAATTTGAACGAGATTTTAATGCGAAACTGCTAATTTGAATTGAAATGTTATTTTCATATTGAATTGTCTATTTAGTTCTTCTTAAAGCTTTATTCTAGCGACCTGCCCACGGCTTCGCTCGCTTATATCACTCAATTATTTTCTTGTTGTAATAAAATTATAACTTTTAAGACAATATATATACAATGGTACCTAAAATTATAGCTAAATTAATAAAAAAATGAAGCAATTTTGTCGAATTTAATATTTGATATATCCATAGCTTGCTAATTATCATTTGATTTTAATAAAACCAACACTTACTGTTGAAGAAAAGGTTCAAAATCATAATAGTGAAAACTGCATTTAATAAAATTGATAGAAATGTTTGCATTTTTTTTGTGGTTAGCCGTTTCCGAGATTAGCGCGTACAAAAGCACAGACAAACAAACAAAAATAAGAAAATAACTATTTTATATACTGTATCAGTATTGCCATCGTTAAGTAAAATTTTTGAAAAAATAATTTTTAATCAATTATCTTTGTATTTCAATAGAAATAGTATTTTAAAGCACAGTATGGTTTTACTAGATGCAGATCTACAACAGATGCGGGAGTTGCCCTCCTTAATTGCATATATAGTGCTTAGGAAAACTCACAAAATGCGGTTGGAGTGTTTTGTGATCTGTCTAAGGCTTTTGACTGCGTAGACCACGATACGTTATTACGCAAACTTAGCCATTATGGAGTCAAAGGCAGTGCTCGTGATCTCATTGCTTTGTACCTGAGAAACAGGATTCAGCACGTTACCTTAAATAATGTTAAGTCTTCCGGTAGCGTTCTGCGGATGGGTGTCCCACAGGGATCGATTCTAGGGCCTCTTTTGTTTTTAATTTATATAAATGACCTCCCCTTTTGTATTAATAATTTATGCGATGTGGTACTATTTGCCGCTGATACTTCATTAATTTTTAAAGTAGATCGTTACAAAAAAAATATGACGAAGTGAATAGTGCGCTGTCGCAAATACTTCACTGGTTTAATACTAATAATTTAGTATTAAACGCACAAAAAACAAAATGTATAGAATTTATTATGCCGAATGTTAGGAAAGAGAAGCTTAATTTAAGCGTGGATAATAAAATTCTCAATTTTTGTGATACCGCGGTATTACTGGGAGTAACCCTAGATTCGAAACTACAATGGGGCCCCCATCTGTCTTCTCTTGCGGGCAGACTGAGCACCGCTGCATATGCTGTTAGAAAAGTGAGGCAGCTTACGGACGTTGATACTGCACGCCTAGTCTACTTTAGCTATTTTCATAGCATATTGTCCTACGTAATATTACTATGGGGCAATGCTGCAGATATCGAATCTTTATTCGTAATTCAAAAAAGAGCATTCCGAGCCATTTACGGCATGGGAGCTCGGGAATCCCTGAGAGATTTTTTTAAAGAAACGGGTATTCTTACGGTGGCATCACAGTACATATATGATAATATAATACTTGTTCGGAAAAATAGCCACAATTAATTATAAAACAGTGACCGACATGATATCAATACAAGAAGTAAAAACAAGCTGATAACTCATAGTTTTCGTCTTCAAAAAGTTAGTAAATCTTTTATGGGACATGGTACACGTATATATAATAAAATTCCACAAGTAATTTTAAATTTTCCACTTCAAAAATTTAAAGTGAATGTTAAAATTATATTGTTAGGCAAAGCATATTATTCTATTCAAGAATACTACAATGATAAGAGTGCGTGGGATTAAATGCTGTTGGTACTCACTCAGGAAGCTATGTTATATATTTACTTTAATTGATATTTTGAAAAGAGCAACTGTTGAGTTTCTTGCCGGCTCTTCTCAGCAGACCCGCCTTCCGAGCCGGTGGTAGCTTCCTGTAAGGACTGAGACCACAGACACTTCTATGTAACTTGACGATTCAAAAGTGCTTTAATGGCCTAATTGAATAAAGAATATTTTGATTTTGATTTTTGATTTTATTATTTTATTATTTTTTGTACTAAATCTGACAGTGGTCAGACAAACAGTGATCAGTTACAAATTTATTATAAGTACAAATTATGTTGATTATTTTGATGTTGAACAAGTCGTATGAATTACCTTTGCCGGGGAACAAATTGTTTGGTTGAGATCAGCCACTCAAAAAGCAGACTTGAATTTAGGCGGAAACAAAAGACGAAGTCTTGAGAAATTACACTGGGTTCCTTTTCGGGTTCACTTGAGGGTATGTTCCTTTGCGGGGTCACTATGTTCCCTCACGAGTTTACTAAATTTCCTCGTGACATCAAGCTGCTAATTGGTGTTAAAATCACTACTTAATTTCAACGAACCATGTTAAAAATGGCGTTAATTTATCATCCAATTAAAGTAAACGATATTGCCCCACGCTCACACGTCAGAACAAACTCGGTATAATCAAATAAGTCATAATTTTCTTGAATTCACGTCTCAAATTATTACCATGGCGACGCCTGCGCCATCTCTTGTCAGTTCATTAACTTTTCGCATGTTTTACGAAGAAGGATCAAGTTATAAGCTATTTCAGTTCGATCACATTTATATTAATTTAAAATTAGTGTTTTTGTTGTTGCGTACATAAAATTTGAATGAGAAAATTATTTAGAAATGTATATGATACAATATTTTTTACTGAATAAAATAAATATTTGTACTTTTCTAATATTAATATAAGTCATTCATCTAACTTGAGTGATTCAATATCTGTACATTGTTTTTTACGACAACATTAATTTTGTGTGAAAAAAAGTTAGTATTTTCAAATTTATTAGTTTAAAAATATTACCTTGCTTGTAGATATTAGAATTTCAATTATCTTATATATTTACTGTCAAATTAAATTTGAATCTGCAACTATATATATACATACATACTCTCAACCCGATAAGTGAAGACTTCAATCGCATTATTACCGCGCCAAACTGTTTCAAGTTTCAACTTTACATACAAATTCATCACCTCGCCGATACCTCACGCCAAGAGCCGGAGTTCCATGAAAAATCTCCGCAATAAATCTTTATTGTCGTGTTGTTTGCGCCGCATTATTTGTGCCTCCACAATTTTCCTTGCTTTGACAACTTTATTTTTTCTTCCCCGTATGGGAATATAATGCTGTGTAGACGTTTCCCATTGATTTCTACGATTATTTTAATTACGCGGAAACCTTATGCAGTTTAGAGGAAAAACGGACTTTATTGTTAGGAAGCTATAAAGGTAATGGGGCGTGGGTGATTTTTGTGTTGTCCTTAATAATATATATTATCAGGTTAAAGCTGATTTACATGGTTTTTTTTGTTATTGTTATGTGTTTTTTTTTTCTAAGTAAGCATCGAGGTTAAGCAGTGTAAGTTCTCGAAAGCTTCAAGATTTTAATCTTCAATTTTGTTCTCCAATTTTTTTTATTATTATTATTTTTTCAATTCCATACTGTATTCCATTCAAAGTTGGGAAACTGGTTAGGACACTCCGTTCCTGAAGAAGCCACATCCGTCACGTTTACAGTCGCACGCTCGTGCCCATGCGCCATCACAGCCTTTTATAGTTACTAAGCTTACAAAGTGCAAGTGAGCACGAGTGACGAAATTATGTTATTCTACTTTTAACTAATATTATTTGACATACTAAACAATTTAGTTTGCAAATCTCTGGTACCAGTTCTACTTGTTGGTGGTTGGTTGTTCATTTCTGTGTAACCAACTATACCGATCTGAGCAACCTCTAAGAAGAATAAAATTCAAAATATTTTTTATTCAATTAGGCCAGTAAACTAACTTTTAATGTATGTACCGCGGAAGCCAAGCCGCGGATAAACAGTAAATTACAATAATACAAAATTATTATTGAGGTATATATATTGAAGCCTATCGTGGCACAGCGGCACAAACGTGTGACTGTAACCGATGGGTTGTGGGTTCGATCCCCACTCGAGGAAATAAAATATTTAATATTTTCAATTTAAATATTTAATGTTTTTATAAAACTCTGGTACAAGGCAAAACGTGGCGTTGAGTTCCGCCACTCAACACGCTATGCCTCAAAATTCGGCGGAAAGTGGGAAACGGAAGTTGAACGGAGTGTCTTAACACTAGGTTCCCAAGTTCCCTCAGTGTACCCTGCCATGTGCGGAATACAGCGTAAAGCTAAGTAGGTATATATGTATATTGGCACAAGTAATATTTGAACCTTACACTTACATATTCGATATATCCCAACTGCGGCACTATAAAAGTGCTTTACGTACTTCAAATAGAAAATTAGTCTCGATTTGCAGAATGAAAATTGTCAGTAACATCTGCTGCGGTTGCACAACTTGCTATGCCGGCGTCCAAATAATCTGCAGGGTCTATTCCGTCTGTCTACATACAGTGCGCTGTGGGATTTAATATAATTATATTATCAATTATTAAACGTGTTTTTTTTTTGCATAAAGAGGCCTATTATGGCGCAGGTGTAAAAATGTGTGGCTTTAAAAGTAATACGTTTTAGATTTGATTCCCTCTCGAAGTAGTATTTTCAAATGGAATATTTTATATTTTCATTTAATCTCTCTGGTAACACTGCTAAGCTCGGCGTTGAATTCCACCACTCAACTCACAATGGCTAAAATTTAACGGATAGTGGCAAACGTAGCGGAGTGTCTTGACTCTAGGTTCCTAAGTTCCCTCTGCCTACCCTGCCACATGCGGTTAACGTCTTTTATATAAATAATAATGGCAAGGAAAAATAGAAAAAATATTTTTTAATTCAGGCTCACCTTATATATACCTGATCTTACGTATTAAATTCTTTTCCATGCACATGCACATTTCCATGCAGGTCCCTTTAATACAAACGCCTCAATACCAACATGAAATACATCATGTCACATAAACAAATAAAAAAATAATATTAAAAATATATATTTAACAAATGTATTTAAAAACTTAAAATTGAAATATGGTAGTATCTCAAGTATACATAAATCCATAAGTTTAAATAAATCCATGGTAGATAATGAAACAGAGAAGCGTCATACTGCGATTCAATTTTGCATATTACGATATATCCGTGTAAATAAAAAATCTAAGGTAAGGATCAGGATCTGTCCGTGATTTCACAGTAACCGTGATTTTTCCAAGTGCATTTAGCTAATTTTATACCTTAGTGAGGAACAGAACGGAGTGTCTTAAGAATAAGTTCCAAAGTTCCCTTTGCCTCCCCAGCCATGTGCAGGATACAGTGTGAAGCTGAATACCGTAACATATACGGGCATTATTTTTACATTTAATAAAATTGTCTATCTATCTTTCCGTTTGTTCAGGGCTGTTTAAAAAAAACAGTCGGTCGAGGTTGTGAAGCAACATATTGACTATTTTTTATCCCGGAATTTACACATACCTATCGCCTATCTGGACACAAGCATATTTCAGAACACACAGCATTTTTTACAAATAAAATAAAATAAATATTCAATAGATCTAAATTGAGATTTATTACGTACATAACAGTATATACTGTACATTTTTTATATGAATACACTAAAATAATATTACATATATACTCTGCTATAATGAAACTGCGCGGGGTCCGCTAATATTATAATATGATTTTTACTTATGGACAGAGTAATTGAAAAATACAGTTATACATTATTAAGGCAAGCGTGGCGTTGAGTTCCGCCTCTCAACATGTCTCAAATTGAGCGGAAAGTGGCCAATGGAAGTGGAACGGCGTGTCTTAATAGTAGGTTCCCACGTTCCCTCAGTCTACCCAGCCACATGCGGGATACAACGTGAAGGTAAAAAATAAAAGCATTAAATCGATAATTTGATATCTCGCAAAATCTAACCCTTAACTAAGTAAATAAGCTGTTGATTAATCACAAATACATGTACAAAAAAGTGATAATTACGTCTGCAGCCTTCCACGGGTCATCCGTAATTAGAAAAGTTGGAGCCGACGCGTTGCCTGCAATCGCGGCACGGCGTTTGTAAAAATGTCATTTCGCGACAGCAGAAATTTTAATTGGATACACAATACTTTTAAACTTCATTTCCTGACAGATAGAGGTTAAATTAAACTTGCTACGCCTTTCAGTAATTGCAATTAAAATAACATTTTTCTTTTTATATATTTTGGTGAGTAACTTTTAATTAGGCGATGTTTTCGTAGCTAAGCTAATTTGTGCCTGGTTGAGCTCAATGGCTGATTTCGATATTCGATAGAATATTAATGTGGAGATATTTACGTTTATTTTTTTTGGCAAAATACGGTCTGTGTACGTTTTTTTAGCGTCACGCTGTATCCCGCAAGTGGTAGGTTAGACAAAGGAGTTCGGAAACCCAATATTAAGACACTCTGTTCACCTTACTTTTTAAACAATAATATTTAATAATTTAAAATTTTAAATTTCTCGAGAGGCGATTGAATTCACAACCAGTCGACAAACAATTATGTTTGAGCTCTTTCCTTCTAAAAATGTTGTAAGCATTTTTACAATAACAAATATTCTCATATCTGTAAAAACAATAATTTCGTTATAAATGTTTTGTTTATTATTCGAAATACTTTTTTTATTTATTATTTTCTTCTATATATGTTTAACCTAGATGTTATATATAGAAAGATTCGACGATATTATTTTTTATTGAAAAATTGAAAAACAGGTCGATAACAAATAAATATTCTAATTTAATTGGCTATCCAATGCCAACCGGACATGCTCCAACAAATTTCACATAACGTAGCACAGTGGGATTTTCTAGAACTAAAATCCTGTTGAATTGGATAGGTAACAAGTTGAAAGCGCAGAGCAGTAATGAACGGCATTCCCAACATTCCTGGATACGAAGACATAGCAGGTGAGAGTTTATTGGATTTCGCCTTTCTTGCCTTTGCCAAGATTTTATTGAGTTCGGACTGAGTTTTACTAAAGGCCTTTGATATTTGGTTTGGTATAACGCTTTGTGTTAGAAGATATCCAGTTGCAAACGTTCGGGGTTTACTTTTTATTATGTTGTTTTTTGTTATTTAAAGACTATTTGGATCTGTTTTCTTGTCTTTTTTTATTTATTTCGCTTCCTTTGCCTTTTTGAAATGAGTTTACTATTATGAAAAAATATGGTCAAGTGGCGTGGTGTCAAACACATATTTATTTATTATTGACTAGATATATAAATGTATATATGCTGATATTGATAGACTGCCTACACGTAGCCTTAGTAAAGTTTTGTCTGTATGTTTTATTTGTTTAATATTTTATTTAATAGTTTTAATAGTATTATATAGGAGCCTGTCGTGCAGAAGCGGCACAAGCGTGTGACTGTAAACGACAGGTTGTGGGTTCGATCCCCATTCGAGGAAGTGAAATATTTAATATTTTTAAATTAAACATTTAATGTTTATTATTTCTTCGCTCTGGTTACAAGGCAAAGCGCAGTGTTGTGTACTGCCCCTCAACACGTAATGTCTCAAATTCGGCGGAAAGTGGGGAACGGAAGTGAAACGTAGTGTCTTAACACAAGACAGATTCTGAAATTCCCACTGCCTACACTGCCATGTGCGGGATACAGCGTGAAGCTGAGTAAGTGAGTGAGTGATTTCGTAGTTTTAGTATCATGGAAGTATAGCTTGAAAAAACGTGTGTTTTTTTTAATTACAGAAAGACACTTTAATATCATTTATATGTGTAGATGTATACTAAAGTAATATTATAAAGAGGAAGGCGTTATTTATATAGTCCGTATATAGAGGAAGGGTTTATGTTTATAACATGAATATAGTATGAGTATACACTTTTTATTTTGGCAAAAACAGGTGGGCTTAGGATCTTCAGCTACGTTCGCTGAGTAAATAAAAAAATATCATATATGACAAAAAAAGTTAGTGACAACATTTACCCGTTTTAAAGAGATTAATTACAGTAAAATCTTAAATGTCTTACAAATAGGAAAAATATTCGTAAATGTTTATTTTTTATGCGAAAGTAAGCATTTTTGCTGATATAATCTATCGATGATATGTGAATATGTTACAATATATACATATATACAAAATTAAAATTATTTCTCTTTTTTTCTCTCATTGGAAAATACCCTCACAGTTTTGCATCAGATCATACATGTATTCTAATGTAATAGCTAAATAACAAAAAAAATCATTTACATCAGTCAAGTAGTTGATAGACAGACAAAAAAAATTTTAGATGTTAATTTTTGAATATTTGTTTTTTGGCTTGTAATATATTATATTGGTTGTAATGTGTTACTATGAAAATTTAAAACGGCAAGTATAATAAGAAAAGAAAAAGCAAAGCAAAGCTTACATACAAAGCAAAGCTTCCTTTTTTTTATTGCATTTTGAATTTTAAATTAAATATTAAAGGTAAAATGGGAGAACATGTTATGTATTAGGTATGGGTTTCATTATTTTTTAGGCAAATGATCATCATTTTTTTTTCATAAAATTGTCTTCGCACTAGTTTCAATAAAAACTAAAACGCTGTAAATACTTAACTTAGCTTCACGCTATCCCTAGCGGGGTAGGCATAGAAAACGTAGCGGTAAACGCTACGGACTCGGCATACCTCTTTCGCCTCGTCCACTGTCATTAACCTCTTCGTACCTCTCCTCATGGATTTTACGTGACTTTCCTCCAGTATAGTCAACCGAGGTCTCCCTCCCTCTCTTATAATATACATTCCGTTTCCCATTTTCTGTACAATTTAAAAATGCTACGCTTTGTTTTTTTACTAGATTATATACTAATAATAATTTTTTTTCACACTTGTGTTACTTGCAAAGTCAAACGTTATCCCACTGCTCTATGACGGCTTCTAAAGGATTTTATATAAAATATTTTTTTTACCAAATATTATGTAATATATTTTTTTACCAAATATAAAAAATAGGTTCTATAGGTATGTATCAATTTAAATACGATAAACATATGAATAATTAGGTTTATGTATGTAAAAAAGCATCAAATCGTAATTCTATTCTAATGCTAAAATGAAAAAAGAATTCAGTATAAACTTCCATAAAAACCCCATTTTACAGTTAAAAAATTATAACAAACAAAGAAAAGCAACTTTTGTATAACATCCCACAGTTTTACGTCAAAAACGCATTTAATCACGATTTAATATTGTAGATTGCAAGTGCAAGTGAATTTCACTTTGTACCAACATTTGTTGTTTAAAAAAATATATATATTTTTTTTTCAAAATCCATTGTAATATTTGAAGTATTAAAATAAGTAATTATACAGTCTCTGAATAATATTTTCATGTATTTTAGACATTTAGGTTGAAGTTGAACTGAACAAAGGCAATGTCTCACATTTTTTTTTTTAATATAAACTTATAGAGGTAAGGTAGGGGGGAACCTAGTGTTGATACACTTCACTCTGTTTCTCACTTTCTATTAAATTTAAGGCATTGCTTGTTGACTGGCGTATCTCAACGCCGCCTTTGCCTTGTTACCAGGATTGGAATGAAAACATTAAATATTCAAATAGAAAATATCAAATATTTCTTTTGTAAGAGTCAAGATCGAACCCTCTACCTGTTGTTTACAATCAAACATTTGTGCCGCTGCGCGACGATGGGCCTCAAAAACGTATATACTTATTGGAATAATATTACCATATTCTGCTTCTGCTTTTAATCCATATGTTCAAAGTTTTCAAACGTATAACAGAAGAGATAGCTTATCGCAAAGTTCCAAGTGGATAACACTACCGCATTCCCATATCCCGCGGGAAGACGTAGCCTAGAATGCTGAACACATATTGACTTGTTAAGTTATTACTATGCAAAAATATTCATTAATATACAAAATATTAAATTAGTACATGTTATTTTGAATAAATCTTATTTAAGTAATCAAGTCCTTGACTTAACAATATGTTACCCGTTCTGTTAGGACTAAATACGGCGTTGAATTACGTTTCTTAAAAACGTAATACTAGGCCTGCTGTATTTTTTTTATTTTTTATATTTTTAAAATACATGAGATTTAAGAAAATATAGGTATTTTTTTTTTTTGTGGAAAAGACAAGGCAAACGAGCGTATAGGTCACCTGATGGTGATTGATCACCGTGCGTTGCCGGCCTTTGAGGTGGAGGTAGAGGCGCTTTTTGAAGGTACCCATGTGGAAGTACTGCCGTTGGTAGGCCGTTCCACGGATGTGTGGCGCGTGGAAGATAATTCCTACAAAACCGCACAGTAATAAATATAAATAATTTCACAATATATATAAATAAATACACATTTTCTTATGTTTGCATTTCTCTCGAAATTTGAAAAATATGGTCAGAGATAGTATCAGGTCGAACAGAGTGAGTTTTTTGTATATGCCTAAACATAGGGTTAGTGCTGTCTATGTTGGTAAATTATTGGGGAACGACTACCTTACCATGTTTAAATAATACCATGGGTAAATATAGTATATTTGTTTTACAACTACAACGGGCACGTACAGAATTCCGTTTAAAAATTTAGATTTTTTACACTTGGAAATAAAAAAGTAATCAATTTCACTATAGGTTTTTTTAGCTTTACGCTATATACCGCACATAGGGAACGGAAGGGAGGGGTAGGGGAGTGAAGTAATTATTAAATTAGGTTCCCATATTCCCTCTGAATATGGGAACCTGGTATTACTTCGTTCCCATTAAGACATTTCCATACGCCACACTGCCTCTCGTTACTATAGTGAGGATATGAAAATAATAAATATATTATTTCCTTGAGAAGAAATCGAATCCACAACCTGGCTCGTTCAGCTTCTTTCGTAACAGTCACACGTTTGTACCCCTGCGGCACGACAGGGTTAAAGAAACTATTTATAATTAAAATTAAAAGAAATTAGCTTCTTAAAAGAAATGATAAACATACACAGGTTGTGGGTTCGATCCCCACTCGAGGAGATAAAATTATTAATACTTTCATATTTAATTTAAATATTTAATGTTTTCTTCGCTCTGGTACAAGGCAAAACGCGGCGTTGAGTCCCTCCACTCAACATGCAATGACTCACATTCGGCGGAAAGTGGGGAACGGAAGTGGAACGGAGTGACTTAACATTAGGTTCTCAAGTTCCCTCTGCCTACCCTGCCAAAAGAAATGAGCCCAGCCCTATAAGTCTATGTGCAATTCATCCAAAAAATAAAGCATCCATTAACCTAAATACAACAGATTTCTACGTCGTAATAAAAATCGCGGCTACATTTTTGGTACCACAAAAACAATCTTTCAGGTCCTAATGTATTCAAATTGCGGTCTGGTTAAAGAATATTCTTGTTATCCCTTTATTCTACGTAATCCACTCGTTATCTGGAGTATAATTTAAAAAAGAAGGATATTTAAGTAATTTTATGTTTCAGCGAATTTTTTCCTCGTCATCGTTCACTTAAACCGCTCTCTTTGTAATTCAACCGTGGTAGTTTATTATACAGATCTTATATGAATAAAGTAATTGGTTGCGTGGTAGGCGATGAAATTGTTTTTTTACAGCTTAAAGTTTTTACTGAAAAGCAGAGAAGATAGAGGCAAATTAGTGCTAAGACACTCCGTTCCCAATTTTTGCTTAGTCTAGTTAATGTGGAAAAATGGAAATTTTCAAATTCTACCAACAAGAAATTTAAGTCACCACCGTTGTATTTACATTTATTATATTAGTTTAAAAAAATCAAAACTTTAAGAAATTAGATATTTACATCAATTTATGAATTAAAGAGAAATGATATTTTTTTTTATACAATTAAGGTCTTTAATTCTAAGTTAAGAAATTGTCGTAGTCAAACATGACCATGATAAACTTGATAAATGTAGAATAAGATTCTTACACCCAAATGAGGTGACTGTCGTTAAGGATTTTATGATTAAGACGAAGTATATTTATGGAAATTTAATTTACAGTGATGAGAAACTTACAATAACATGTGCTATAAGTACCACTACTAATACGTATTGTACATAGATTTAGTCTAAGAAATTTCTTAATATTTTACAGTAGTTATTTTTAACTAAGTGTACCTCCTGTAAACTATGCTTGAGCCCAGTTACGTTCAGGTATAAGAATAAAATCTAATTGAAATTGAACTTTGTTGTTTGTTTGTTAAGACACTCCATTCCGTTTCCCACTTTCCGCCAAATATCAGGCATTGCGTGTTGAGTTGCGGAACTCAACGCCACGCGTTACCTAGTTACCAGATCGAAGAAATGAAAATAGTTAACATTTAATTTGAAAATATTACATATTTCATTACCTCCAATGGGCATCGACCCCGCAACCTGTCACGTTTATAGTCACAAGCTTCTCTCTTATTTTTTTTTTTTTTTCTAACTATATTTTTAGTAATGCTTACGTAAATTTTATCATAAGTCATAAAAGTAATTGTAATTTTGATGTCATAATTCTAAAAAGATCTTTATTCACTACAACACTTTCTCTATTTTTCTCTATGTAAATTATGAAGTTAAGTAACGCTGTTTATTGTGCAATATTTTTAAAATAAAGACCAAAAGAATTCATAATAACGTCTGGTGAACGAGATACAAGAACTTATTATATAATTGTCATGCTAAACGATAACGGTACGCATTAGGACCCTTTCTATCCTTGAAAAGACCTGCCGGCACGTACGCAATCACGCATCTAACACCTTTTTATATCAAAAACTGATATAGATATACCCTGCAAGCCCAAACAATTGTCTAGAAAGTCCCTCCGTTATTGACGCGTCACACAATACCCGCCAAATTTGCATGCAGATACTGTTCAATGCACCAACAATACAGTTTGGAACAAACGAACAACTATATATAATATACAAAGACACGAATTTCCAACTAGTCTGCATAATAAAGATAAGGGAAATAAAATTTTGTGTAAATTTAAGTATATATATTTGTTTTCAGGCATGGATAACGTTATCATTTTAAACTTAACGTTACTATACGCTGTATCTATATATGTATATATACAAAAACAACCTTGTCGCGCATACGTTTGTGCCACTGCACCACGACAGACCCTGAAAGAAATAAAAATGATAATAATATAAGTAGTATAAAGCTCTATTCACATGGCTGTTTGGGCAAAAGGAATATGATAATCTAGTGTTAAGACACTCCGTTCCGTTCCCCACTTCCTCACGAATTGGAGGTATTGCGTATTGGCCTTGTCATCAGGGCGAAAAAATTAAAATATAAAATATTTTATTTTAAATCATTAAATATTCCTCCTCTTCGAGTGGAGATCGAACCCACAACGTGTAGCGTTTACAATCACACGATTTCGCCCCTGCGGCACGACAGACCTCCTATATTATCATTAACAAATAATGTAAAAGAAAAATATTTTTTTCCATCTTATATACTTAATTATGTCGCCAAATGTATTTTAAATTAAACTGCAATAATTGTTAAAACATTTAACATTTAATTTACATATATGTAATTATTTTTTCCAATCAGCTCATTCGCACGTCAATATCGTTCAAGAGTCAAAAATATGAAAAAAAAAGCATTAAAATACTTACTTAACCACACAATCACTAGTATATTACCATACGCATCCCTTGCAAACCGCTCTTGCTACGACTTAACGCCAATCACGGCTTTGCGACACCCAATACAGGCTGGCGGGCAGATTAATTGAATAAATTTGCATTTCATTTAGTAACATTTCCATTTGTTTCAAATTAAGCAACTACGTACAGTGTTATGAAGTGTGAAGTGGTAGATTATCGTTTCTGTTTAACTTGTTTGGTTCCCTGGCTTTGGTTCTTTATTTTTCACAAAAATTATATTAGCAACTAATAGAGTGAGAAAACTTTTTTCTTTTTATTCGAATGCGCAACAAAAAGATGATAATGTTCTTATCAGTCTATAATGTGTGTTACATAAACATACTATAGACTGTATTTATGTTTATATGCATATGTATTCTTATGTGGCATTGTAGAAACCAAACGCCTTGGTCAATTTTGATGATTCTTACGTCAATCGTTTCGTCTTAACTCAGCCAGTATCACTAAATATACAACAGTCACTACGTCATTTCTCATTTCAGATAATCGTTTATGATATATAGCGATTTACAGATAATCAATTTAGTATTTCATTTATCTGCCCTTATTATGAAAGTCGAAAACTATAAAAAAAAAGCCTCTACTGTATCATAGCGCAAAAAAATTAAAATGTAGAAATATATCGAAATATTACAAGGATCTCAATCTATCAGTAAAGATTTAAAGAGAACAGAAATATTGTTAGGATTTAATTAATTAAAGAATAAGTCACGACTGTTAATCCTAGTCAATTATTACTTTTTTGTTATTTTACTGTAAAGCAGTCGATTTTTTTGTATTTTTATAATATTTTAACAATTGCACATTCATTCAAGAAGCAACGTCAAGATTACTAAAAAATGATCATTATACATTGAAGTAAAATAATTTATTTAAAAAAAAATATTTTAATGTCAATTTTTCTTACAGTTTTTCGCCGTAAGCGTACTTCCGATTTGCCGATCTGAATTTATTTTGTTTTAGTAGTTTTATTGACTACCATTAAAAAAATAGTTTCTATACCAACACATGAAAAAAATTAAATTATTTTGAAAGATGTTTACATACCACTTGTATTGTATATGAGCAGTAATGAAGATGATCTTGAGAGAAGATCTCAATCTATTAAAGATTTACTACAGTGTGTCAATCAATAAATCTTCATTCATTATACAGAGTTTATGGATACAATTCAAGATCTTTCCATCTTTTGATGATTTTTGTGTGAAATCAAATTATTTAAGTGCATGTGAAAATGTAGTCATCCTTTTATCCAATGACATTATATTATACTGTCATTCACTAAACGCAGAAAAAAATAATACACTTTACTTTTTGATCGATTTAATTATTAATTTTGATCGATTTAATTTAGAATCCTTAATTATAGAACTTGTAAACAAAATAACGTATCAGAAATCCCGCTACGTTTTCCAATAAAGAATTTTCTTTATTATTTAAAATATCGAAAAAATCTATATGAACATTATTATACGTTTAACAAAAAAGGTTAACCTATTACTATAAGTATAAAGGTACATGTAAATTATATAGAGTGTATTTTAAGAAACATATATAACAAATCAAATTTTCCCATTATATAATCAAGTAAAACGTGTGACCCAGGAGACTGGGACGATTAGCGCCATTTGAGTTTCAGAATATGTACGTGATGTAGAATAAATTACAGTGTTTCACTACGTACCGTACAAGATGAGGATTATTATGGACTCTTTACATCTTAAGCTTGTTTTAGTTCTTACTTTAAAACTTTGTATGTCATTTTATTCTTAAGTAAAAGCGGTTTCCGTAGATAGCTCTCCATCTTTTCATTTCTTTTTTCACCTGCAAACTGCTGCTGCTGTATTCCGCACATGGCAGTGTAGGCAGAGGAAACTTGAGAACCTAGTGTTAAAACACTCCGTTCTTTTCCCCACCCACCGTGTTAAGTGGTGTAACTCAACGCTGCACTTTGCTTTATTACCAGAGTGAAGAAATTAAAATACTAAATATTCATAAGAAAAGAAAGAAACTGAAGCATCTTAATGAAGTATCTTAACACTAGGTTCATGTTCCCTTTGCCTCCACATACGAAACTAAAGAAGAAGTGCTCACATTTATGCATATAATAAGTTAAAAATGCAAAACACCATCTTGAACATTGTAACTTGATATTTTAACCAACTCATTGTTCTAAAGTATTTTCTTTGCCATTCTAACCGCAGAGTACACTATCTAGAATTGTTCCGCTGAGACAATGTAAGGCGGCGAGAATGCATTTTAGAAATCAAAATACCCACTACAACTCCAACGAGGATATTCAATACAAATTCAATCTTATCAGCAGAAACTTTATACTTTCCACGAGTAATATACACATATAAGCGTATATATACAATTTATACATACCTATATTTGTTTCTACGTATTTTTTCCTTTTTCTGTATAAATATTGAGCGGTTGTATTTCGAAAATCTGTTAAGTAGCATTCATAATGTTGACATAAATATTTTTTTACAGCAAAGTATATTAGAAGCTGTATTTTTTTTGGTTAAAAGCTTATATTTTAAATTAGTTATTATATTAATATATTTCTTTTTCATATATTTTTTAATTACAATTAATAAAAAAACATTATTTATTTTTCCTAAATGTGGAATAAACATAGTAAAAAAGGTGTTAAATTAATTTATAAATACGATTATTTATGTAAACATTTAATTTTTAGCATACTCTACTAAGTGTAGATATTTCTAATTTAATTTTATTTGTGCTCACTACTTGCGATACTTTGAGATTCTGCGCACAGTCGTTTGAGCCATGCAGTGGTCTCTCCGAGACATTCATATACAAATATACCTATATCTTATGTTACATTTATCTTTTTTCTTATTTAATATGTGTATTTATAATAAATAAAGAAGAAATCAATAAATCACTTCTGTTGATTGCAATTGAGGTTTTATAAAGAAATTAAAGTGGTGTAAGAAAAATGATAAGTATACTTAATGTATACTATTATATAAATATGTATTCCTCAATAAAAAAAAACTTTTTGTTAATAATTATAAAGTTTTTACTGAATTTAAAGTGTTATTCCGCATTAAAAAAGGTATAAAAATTTGGACGTAGCAGGATTTGAACCCTCTCACCTCTTGGAAACCGTCCAAGCGCTCTGACCAACTAAGCGATTCGTTCTCACCAAGCTACGTCAAAATTCTTAGACGCTTGTTACAACTTATTTATGTTGTTAGCATATCTGTAGGAAGATTTTTACAAAATTTTCGCAAGTTCAAATCCTGCTTTGTTTTGTTTTTTAATTTAGTATAATAATAAAGTTTTTAATGATATTAAATTATGATATTATAAGCTAAAATCGGTTTTCTAACTAACTCTGTCTCTAAGATCAATATAGATAGCTGGACTACGGTCTAAGAGCTATCTAGGTTGAATTTCCATGCCCTAGGGACATGAATAGTCATGCCTAATCTCTGTGCAATAACTTCAAACGAGAAAGGATAGCCTCTTCAGCGAATTGTAGTGATTATGTTTTCGTATACGTCATTAAACTTAATAACATAGAAATTATTAAGGTGATATAATATGAACTTCAGATTTTCTCGAGTACTAAAAATATATACTTTTATTGCGTTTAACCAAACAAATGTTTCAGTTTTATAAAAATAAATATTTGATTGTTTATTTATTCAGAGCCTGACATGGCGCAGCTGCACAAGTGTGTGACTAGAAACGATAGGTTCTAAATTCGATCCCCACTCGAGGAAATTGAATATTTACTATTTTTAAAATAAATATGTATCTAATATTTTCATTTCTTCGCTCTGGTAACAAGGCAAAGACAAAGTTCCGCCGCCACTCAAAACGGAATTCTATATCAATTCAGCGGAAAGTAGAGAACGGAAGTGGTACGGGTCTAGGTTTTCAAATTCTCTCTGCCTATCCTGCTATGTGTGGGATACAGCGTGAAGCTGAGTATTCAAATCAACAAACATTTCCCGACTGTGCTATGATGCCTCATTATATGCTTTATAAAAAAAGAAGTTTACATTTAAGAAATAATAATCTGCGCGTCTTAGAATCCGTCTTCCAATAGAATGCCTAATAGTACAAAGTCTCAATCAACACTTTCAGAAACTAACACTTATACAGAACAGTTAGGTCAAGAACCCGATGCCGGATTTCTTAGTCAAGAATGTCTATCAGGTGTCTTAAAATAGTCGTTCGAATATGGGAATAATATAACAAGTAGCGTAACGTTTCAATTATCATTTTGAATTCTCTTAGTAATTTTAATATAATTTTATTTATACTTATTTAATTTTATTCCGAGGTTTTCCGGTTCCGGTGCTTGTATAGTAAACATCATAGTGTCGGTGCTCCGTAAAAATAATCCTTAATCAAGTTTAAATCTCCAATTCACATAATAACAGTGCATCATAACAAAGAACTAAGTACGAGTGAGAGATATTTATATTAAACACCACGCCAACTGTTGGATTGCAGAAGATTGCTTCGAAGATTACATTGGTAAACCAGTGAGGTTAGAATTGTATCCATAGACTTCTAATATACGAGTTGACACATCGATGCCAGTGTTGCTACCCATTAAAAATCACTATTTAGTGACACCATCAGCAATATAGTGTTGCCAACAACGACTTGGTGTTACCATCAAAAACCCAGTGATACCAACAGCAACTGAGGGTTACCAACATCAACTCAGTGTTCCAACAAGAAATATATCAAATAATTATATTTCACACTAAATATGGATGACCAATTTCAACTATTATTTGATAAGATGAAGATCGAGATGCAGAAACAAACAATTGAACTAACAAATAATATACTTGATAAAATGGACGAAAAACTAAAACCAATCCAAGAAGAAAACCAAAGACTGAACCTCAAAGTAGAAAAGCTAGAAAAGAAGGTGGAGGTCCTAGAGAGAGATAGAAAACGCAACAACATTATAGTTCATGGATTAGCCGAGAAGGAACAGTCAACACAAGATTTAATGATGTGTCTCAAAAATCATATATCAGACGATCTTGGCATAAATATAGAAAGCTATGAAATTAATAACATCTATCGTATTGGCATAAAAAATAAGAACGAGAAACCTAGGCCTCTGCTAGTCTCACTAGTGAGCGCATTGAAAAAGGCCGAAATAACGAGGAACAAAAAGAAGCTAAAGGAATTATATATAACAGAGGACTTCTCAAAAGAAACATTAGAAATTAGAAAGTCACTGCAACCCAAACTAATGGAGGAAAGACAAAAAGGAAACCTCGCCTATATAAAATACGATAAACTGATTGTGAAAGAAAGCTCGAGAAACACAGAAAAGAGAAAGAGAGAGACAACAACTTCGCCGCTAGATAAATCACAGCCAAAGAAACTACAAATAACAACAGGCTTAGTTAAAAATAACAGAAAAAACGCGTTTGATATGATGAGAGGCCGTTCCCAATCGCTCTCAACAATATCAACATCAACGGAACAATAGCAACTAGCCAACGGAAATCGGAAAACGAAACAAAATAAAAAACAAAACAAAGCAGAAAAAATCTTTCCTCCCCCAAGCCGGCTGGTCCCCGTGGGGGAAAAAGACCACAACCCCCCAGTAAACATTAACAAAATAACAGAAACAGCAAGAACAGTAAAAAAATTACAACAATCTCTCAAAATTGGAACATTCAACGTAAGATCACTAGCAACATCAAAAAGATTTATAGAATTAACATACACGCTACAAAAAATAAAAATTGATATACTTGGCTTGGCAGAAGTCAGAAGAATGGGCAATGCAATAGAAGAATACGATGATTATATATTTTGCTACATAGGCGAAACACTCGGTCTGTACGGAGTTGGGTTTTTAATAAGAAAAGAGCACAAGAATAACATTATTAGCTTTTCAGCTCTGTCAGAACGGGTTGCTCTGCTTAAACTAAAATACAACAATCAACTAATTACAATAATACAAGCATACGCGCCTACTGAAATGGCAACAAATGAAGAAATTAATCTATTTTACCAAACTTTGCAGGAAGCTCAAAATCAAGTAACAAATGACGTATTGATTATCGGCGACTTTAACGCTAAAGTGGGCCAACCAAGAACGGAAGATAAGGAAAACTTAGTTCTAGGAAAATATGGGCAAGGAAATAGAAATGAAAGAGGAGAAAAACTACTACAATACGCGTCAGAGCATAAACTGTTTATAATGAACTCCTTTTTTAAGATTCGGAAAAACCGCAGGTGGACGTGGAAATCCCCTGGGGGTAACACTAGAAATGAAATCGATTATATACTGTCAAACCACCCCACGCGGATTAGCAATGTCGAAATCATACATAGCTTCGGATTCGCATCTGACCATCGCTTAATCAGAGCTACATATGTGTTAGACCAAAGGAAAAGAGGGAGATCAACATTCAAAACGCAATTCATGACACTAAAAACAGAAGAGGATATATCCTCTTACTTAAAAAATCTCCAGACTAAAATACAACAATTGGAAGTAGAACAAGTAGAAGACATTCAAGTTTTCTACGATAAGCTAGCCTACACCATCAATAACAGTCTTGCAAGTAGATCAGTAAATAAGGAACTAAGGCCCGTGAATAATATACTTAGTGAGTCTACTAGAAACATGCTTACAAGAAGAAACGAACTTCTGAAAATCAAACAAAGAACCAAAGCAATGAAAGAAGAACTTAGCATCCTTTTCAAAACTACAAGTAGAGCAATAGACAAAGACTACAAGGATCATAGACACAAAATAATAGAAACCAACCTAAACACTTACAGAAGCACGAAAAGAGCCTATAAAAAACTGATCACACATAAAAATTGGATTCGGGACTTAAAGGCAAAATCAGGGGAATCGAAAACAAGACAGGACGTCATGCATTGCGCCACAGATTTCTACAAGCAACTCTATACTAAGTCACCTCCTTATAAGACGGACGCGGACATAGAGGGAATAGTCTCCCAATATACGAGCGCACTGCAGCCAGTGGACGAGCAAGAAGTCATGCATCACATAAGGAAACTAAAACCAGACAAAAGCCCTGGTCCTGACGGCATACGTAATGAAGCACTTAAAGCTGGCGGCACTCTGCTAACACATTCACTTACACACCTGTTCAACAAAGTCCTGAACACAGGTCAGGTACCGGTTCAGTGGAAAAGATCCGATATTATACTGCTATACAAAAAAGGAGACCCTCGAGATATCTCTAATTACCGTCCAATTAGTCTTCTATCCAGTGTTTACAAGTTGTTCATGTCAATCCTCCAAAGTCGGTTGGGTCCCAAGATCGATAGCTACCAACCAATTGAACAAGCAGGGTTTCGTTCCGGGTTTTCTACGATGGATCATATACAAGTATTGCAACAAGTATTAGAGAAATACACAGAGTTTGATAGTCCTCTGTATATTGCTTTCATCGATTACGCCAAAGCGTTTGACACGATCTCTCACGTGGCTATCTGGGAAGCGCTTGCCAAATGTCAAGTAGACGAAAGCTACACACGAGTTCTAAAGAATATCTACAAGGGAAGCATAAGCCAAGTCAGACTAGAGACGCGAGGTCCCGACATACCGATCTGCAGGGGAGTGAGACAGGGGGATCCTCTCTCTCCAAAACTATTCATAATGGTACTACAACACATCTTTGAAAACATCAACTGGCAGTCGGAAGGGATTAGAGTTAACCAAAACCGACTAACTCACCTCAGATTCGCGGACGATATTGTTTTACTTGCCGACACAAGTAAAATGCTAGAAAAAATGATAAGCACTCTAAATGCAGAAAGTAATAAGGTAGGTCTTATTATGAACGAAAGTAAAACTAAAATAATGACGAACAGTCACCCAAAAATTATTCTCATGAACAGAAAACCACTCGAATATGTAACCAAATACATCTACCTCGGCAAACAACTATCATTTGAAGACAGAAGCGAAGAACTAGAAGTGCAGCGGCGCATCGATATGAGCTGGAAAAAATTTTGGTCTTTAAAAGAAATACTGAAAGGCGATTTCCCCCTACACTTGAAAAAAATGGTCTTGGACAACTGCGTCTTACCTACTCTTACATACGGTTGCCAAACGTGGACATTTAAGACAAAAACAAAAGCAAAATTAGTAACATGCCAAAAAGCAATGGAAAGGAGCGTACTAAAAATAAAGAAAATAAACAAAATAAAAAGCAAAAACATCAGACTTAAGACTAAAGTAATAGATGCCTTACAATATGCTCTAAAACAGAAATGGCAATGGGCAGGACATATAGCCAGGTGTACCGACAAAAGATGGACGTTAAGGACTACTTTATGGACCGGACCAGATAGAAAAAGAAAAAAGGGCGCCCGAGGAAAAGGTGGATAGACGATATAAAGATTATAGCGGGAAGAGAGTGGCAAACAAAAGCTAAACACAGAGAGGTTTGGAAGAAGCTGGGGGAGGCCTTTACCCAAAAAGGGGTTCCGATCGACGATACCCAAGAAATTGATACCGAATAAAATTAGTCACTAAGTTTTCTTTTTAAATATTTATAAGGTAAAATTAGGTTATACAATCATTAGGATATTAAAGATTAAATAATAAGTATGTATACACCAAAACAACCCATGTAACTAGAATTGTAGATTGGAAATAAATGGGCTTTATTATTATTATTATTATTATTTAATTTTATTCAAAAATGAAATTTCATATGTTAACATGTATTTACTCTTTTATATTTTTCTTTACTGTGCTATATAAATATATTTATATTAATTAGTATAAGTAAACCAAAGATAAATTACCATTTGGAAAAATAAAAGTTATATATTGGCGAACAGCATAGAATTTGACTGTACCTACTGTTATAGGTTCAAATTTTACTAGAAGGGAAATACTGATTTATGAAAAAAAAACGTAATATAAAGACACCAAAATATAATCTGCGATTTTATAAGTAAAATGGACACACAAGAATCAGTTTATTAGAACAGTAAAAGTCTTTTACTGATCGTAAACATTGCGTATACAGTATTAAAACTGGTTAGAGCTAATCGATGGCTCCCCTTCCAATTAATATACGAAATCCACCTTTCAAGCTCATTCCTTGGAAAAAATCCAGCAAATCTTAAACGATTTTGGGAATAGGGGAGTCCACCTAATGAAATCTTTCGGCTAATAGAGGGTAAAAGAAATGAAGAACGGTAATTATATTCTAATAAATTGTATCAGAATAACTATATAAATATAATATTGTAATGTGTTAAATATTTATATTTAAAAAGAATTAATATTTTTTCAAAAGTATGAAATGTTTACAGACTTCACGTTATATTATGTGTTAAATTAGAACAGTATGCTAAATTTATTTTAAAAGTTCTTACTAAAATTTAATATAGCGAGGTTTGAACCTGTGTCTCTTGACGCCGTTTTCCTTCCTAAATGTTAAATATCATAACAGTAACATGTTACCCTTATTATTAAATGCTATTTATGAATAACTTTGAACTAGTTTTGTTTTTAATACATGAACAGGCAGCTTCACACTGTACTCCGCACATGGTTAAGTAGGCAGAGGGAACTTGGGAACCTAGTATTAAGATGATAGATATTCCTTTGACGATAGACTTTCCGCAGAATTTAAGGCACTGTGCGTTGAGTGGCGCAGCGAAAGGAAAAATGAGGAAATAAGAGCAGCGCTTTACCAGAACAAAGAAATAGAAAAAGTACTTCCTTTGAAAATATTAAGCATTTAATTTCCTCAAGTGATTGTATTTTCTATGCATAAGACCATGATATGAGAAATAAAATAAACTAGTTTTAATAATAAAATTACTACTATACAAATAATTTACTACACATTTATACAATTAAGTGGATAAATATCAAATTTCAAACACCTAAGTTCAGTGGTATAAAGGACAGGCCAAATTACCGTAGAGTTCATTAATTATCCCTGATGATACCTTCGGACATTTTATATGCGTTGTTAGCAAAAACATCAATTTACATAATTAATCCGGTCTCAGCCATGTCGGTGACGGTAAGCGGATTACTCCGAACCTAATTGAATGGTGCGAGTGAGCCAAGTTTGACCAAAATCTTTTGTGGTCACGATATTTTGTATTAGAAGTATTTTGTGTCATAGTTAATGATTGAATTTTACCTATAGGACCACTGCAGCTTCATGCTGTATCCAGCATATAACAGAGTAGGTAGAGGGGACTTGGGAACGTAGTGTTAAGACACTCCGTTCTGTTACTCATGTTTTACCGAATTTAGGGCACTGCAAAGAAAGCAGAGCAAAGAAGCGAAGACTCACAAATTGTCGTTTACAGTCCCACGCTTTTGCCTTTGCGCGACGATAGGCCTCAAATATAGTTATTAATAAAAATTAAAATATTTTTTTAACTAAGCGTAGATAGAGGCTAAGCAACCCCCATAATAGAAAATATGAAATATATACCTATTTAATTCCAACATCTACACACATAAATATTCTTCTACAAAAAACAGCAATCTATTACTACTTTTGCGAGTCATAACTAACGGCTATTATGTATGTACTTTACTAAAGAACTGGCCAGTTTAACAACTTTGCTATTTAAATTTCAGAACTTTAGTCGACATCTGCAGTAATAATTCCTTTTGTTTTTTTTTTTGTGGATGAAGAAATAAAATTGAAAAACAAAAAGGAAAATAATAAAAATATAAAAAAATAAAATGTAACTTTCTAAGATGATAAAAAAGCTGCTGTTTTAGCTTTCTTTAAATAAACATAATTAATTCATTACTTAGAATAAGAACCAAACTTACGATCGTCGCGTTTCCAATCATATACTGTGCCGTTGCGCCACGACGATCTCTCCAATTTTTATAGTTCATTATTGTCCATTCTATAGCAATAAAAAATAAGATACCTACCTACATATATCATCGTTTTATATTATTCTGCATCGAATATGGCAATGCATCAAATATGGCTATATAAGCTGAAAATGATGAAATAATGGTGAATCTTAGTGGCAGATGGATGAAAACATTTACACACATTAATTACCTTTTCGTGGTTATAAATTCGATTTCTAGTCTAGGTATTACTCTAGGTATCAACTCACTTAGAGTGCCGCTTTGGAATTTTTCATAATTTTACATGGATCCACCCAAAAAAAAATAGAAACTGCAATAATAAAACAAATTACAATCAATATTATAATTTCCATTTTATAAGAATATAAGTAAGTAAAAGATTTTATATTATTACACAAGACACATAAATACAACCCCTCATATTGCTCTACCATAGAGTTATTGCATCTAATACTGAGAATTCAAGCAAACTGCTTTGTACCGCTGAGAAGGCGATAAGACACACATTCGCATGTGAACTGGATCCTGTCATAAGCCGATTAGAGCTGACGCTGGGCCTTCCAATTTGGCAAGCAAATCTCTTCGCACCTACATACAATAAGGCTTTTGTGCAGGTGAAATTACACTAGGGATTGACAACTCCGGGCTTAGCTTTTTTAGGGCGTATGAAGCGACTTGTAGGTCTTGAAAATGATATGTAGATTTGCACTTTTGGTTTTTCTTTTAATATTGTAAGTTGTAGTTGCTAACATGACGCTTTCTACAGTATGCTAAAGGTAACAAAGTTAAAACACACTCTACTCGGCTGCATGCTGTATCCCGCGCACGGCAGGGTAAGTAGAAGGAACTTGGAAACCTAGTGTTAAGACACTCCGATCCACATCCGTTCTCAACTTTGAACTCAATGTCGAGTTTTGCCTTGTACCAGAGCGAAGAAACGAAAACATTAAATATTCAAATTGAAAATAATAAATATTTCATTTCCTCGAGTGGGGATCGAACCCACAACCTGTCAGTTACAGTCACACGCTTGTGCTGCTGCGTCACGACAGGCTCAATTAAATTTTAAGTAGTTTAAAATTGAATACAACACACCTGATTTTGTGAGGCATATGGAGTCAACGCCGATTTCGTCTACCGACTTGAAATGAATGGTATTCATACCTACAAATGGAGATTGAAGTGACCATCATCCTGTTCGACACTGTCCTACTGCTTCAAAGTTAAAGTCAAAATCAAATAATTTTATTTAAAATAAGCTTATTTTTTTTTTGACCGTCTAATAATTTACAACCTGTTCACTGAAGTTCCTGCCACACCTGATAAAAACTGGCGGATCACAACGACCTCCTCATATAATCTGATTTTAGTGAATATTAGTACGAGCAGTAGCTACCCGCGGCAGTATTTCCAGGTCGATACGACATGGGTACCTTCAAAAAGCGCGTCTACCTACACCTCAAAGGCCAGCAACTCAACTGTAGCTCCCCTGGTGTTACACGGGGCCGTGGGCGACGGTGATCACTCACCATCAGGTGACCCGTACGCTCGTTTGCCTTGTCTTTTCCATAAAATAAAAAAAAAGCTATATTAAAAATGTTATTAAAAACCTAATAACTTTAGCAAAATAATATGAAATAACTAGTTATAATATAAATTAAAAGGAAACTCTCGATAAGGCGATGCCTTTAAGCAAACTGATAAGAACAATTAAATATTCACCTCTCGACTGCAGCACTCGAACGATTCTAACTTGTGTATTTAGAAGGAAGTTCTATGATTTCCAACTAATGGAGAACTTGGTGAACTTGTTGTTTTGTTTGGTATCGAAATAAAGGCATATAATGAAAATATTAATTAAAATTATAAATTTATTTTATTGAAATTATGTTTTGTATGTATGTAATTATATTTAATAAAATATATAAGTCCACTTAATAAGTGTACAGTCATGTTTTAATTATAAAATGCATATATATATGGACCGTTTATTTTGAAAGTGGTGTAAGTCCATATTCTCTTGTTTCGAGAAAATTAGAGGTTAGCATATCTGTCAATTAAAAAATTCAGGCAATTTGTATGAAGTCTAGCAATGTCTCTATTGTTCTATAAATATTTAATTTCATTATATAAATTTGTTGTAGGTGAATTATATAGTACTAATAGTATTTACTTATGCTCAGCATGTGGCAGTGTTTTGAAATATGCTTGATGCATCGGAGGTGTTCATAAAAAACTTCTTAAATGCTAAAATCGGTCAACCAGAATTGACTAGGTAAAATTTATAAACATATTCCCTTTTAGTGCTTGAATTATTTTTAGGTCTTCTTCTATTCACAGATTATCGTAGAACACTAGCAAATAGAAATATATTTTGCTTATTAAAATCACCTATATTCCAAAATGTATCAAAAATTTCTATACGTTGTAACACGTTCAATACATTTCTCTGAGGAATTACAATTTTTGGATTCAAATTGTTTTGCTGGAATGTGTGTGTGAAATTTTCTTCTATTTGTATAATACTATCGACCACTATTTCGTTCTATTTTGTTTATTCGTTGCAAATAGTTTTCTTTATTTTGTTCTTGATTTTCAATAATAATATCCTCATCTGAGGAATCTACCTTTATTCTTCTTCTCTTTTCACGGATCGTTAATTTGTTGTTTATAGCGGAATTACTTTCATCCTCTGAATATTTGGTTATTCTTTTGCTTATATACATGGGCTTAACGTCTGCGTGAATTTATTTATAATTAGGTAAAATAAATATTTAAAATTTTTATAAAATAATATTACCATTTCTTCTTACCTATATCACTATGTGATGTTAGAATGAAATTATTCTAGTCTATTTTTAGAAAAAAAAAATACAATAAATAACCTAAATTAACAACCCTTAGCACGTAAGATGACACGTATGATAAAACAAATGAATTAATAATAACAGCGACAACAATACAAAACAAATGCAATTTGATTTACCGACCGATTTTATGTTGTATAAAACATGGATTTTTTTTAAGAAATTAAACTCGAACTAGTTATACATAAAAAAAATACATTAAATTAAGCATAAAATACGTCATTACGTGTTATTTTTTTTAAAAATGGACTTACACCACTTTCAAAATAAACGGTATATATATATATATATATATATATATATATATATATATATATATATATATATATATATATATATATATATATATATATATATATATATATATATATATATATATATATATATATATATATATATATATATATATATATATATGTGTGTGTGTGTGTGTGTCTTGACACTAAGCCCATTCGATCCCTCTTTCTGTTAAAAGTTAATTGACACTCTGTTATATACGGTATTTAGTAGAAGTAAGAGAAGCTGAAATAAAATTAACGATCCTACATATGCTAAATAGAATTTAAAAAGAAATCACTTTTATATTTTTTAAATCGCATATGTCTGTAGAAAAAAATCGTTTATTTTAAAGCTAAATAACGCAATTATCTCCACCTTAAAAGCCGCTATTCGACATTTTCGTTTTTAAATGAAACACTTTTAACCGGATTAATTGCGTATATTGAATGGTAAACTTTTTGGCAAGTTAAAAGTGTTTCATTCAAAATGTATAACAATCGCTAAAATCAAAGACATTATTATGTATCTTCCTCTTGTGCTCCACGAAGGCGGTTATTACTTACAATCCGAGTGATCCGTGCGTTTGACTTTATCTTTTCCATAAAAATAAAAGTAATTTCTATACATTTCTTTTTAACGTACTGCAAGAACTGTAGTACACAAAGTAAGTAATGACTACTTCAACAGTGGTTAAGCTGGTATTACCTATTTTGTATCCATTAACGATTTTGACAGGCGACAAATCCGCCTAGTGTACGATACGGTTAATTGAACTGTGAACATTTAATACGAATGATATGTGTATTTGAATTTCAAATTGCATTCATTTATGTAGTTTTTGTTTGTTTTAGGTGCTAAAAATCTATAGTACTCTAGATATCGTCATGGTGGATAGTATTTAGCTGTAAAAGCGACGTCTGTTGGTATACTTCTCACTAGAGGGAGTGTTTGTTTTCATTTGCCAGTAAAATAGAAAGTGCAGCGTTGAGTTCCGTCACTCGCTATATTAAATTCATGTGGAAAGAAGAAAACGGAGCCGTTTATTATTTATATTTATAATTGAACAAATTTTATGATAAATCTGCTATTATTTCTCAAAAATATTTGTTAGTTCTAATTTTCCTTTTATCATCCGTTTCATCAAACAACTTAACTAGAATCAACAATATTTCAAATATAAAAATTCTGTCTAATTAGATTTGAATCTACAACCACCGAGCTCCAAACTCTTTTTATCAACAACGTATATACAAAAGAAATCAACTGTAATCTATAATCTTCATTGGTAAAACCACCCCAATGCTAATTAAAAGTGAACTCATTTATTCGTTTTTCACACCAAGAATCGGCCTAATGATACCTTTAAATATCTGTATCGGTCCTTTATTGGAAAAATGGGATTTAGGTTAATTAAAAAGTTAATTTCATTCAATTTAATCTGTATTAGTAAACGGAAATTAAAATTCGATCGACCTCCTTCAAAATTGCATAGTAATGAGAAAATATATTAAAATTTTATTTATTTTGGTTAGGGCCGAAAACACCTTTATCTATATATAACCTTTATCTTGCGTTATTTGCATAGAAATCTTAAAGCTTGGCTTGGTTGAATGGTTTGGGAGTATAGCACTAAGCCATTTTACATTTTAAAGTCTACACGAACAAAGTTGTACGCAAGAATAAAAGCTTAGAACGAGATTTTTATGGTCTGGCCAAAGTAAAGTGTGGCGGTTAGTCAATATGTTGAGTCCTGAATCAGGAGGAAAATGAAACGAACGATGTTTCATATTAAATACTCATTTAATTTATCCATTATTTAAAAGTTGGCTACCTTAATAATTTAATATATTTAGATTCTTTGTCTTGACCGATGGACTGTTAACAAAGTGATCCTGTAAGGGTTCTTTTTGTGATTTAAGGATTGGAAAGTTAAAAAGATATTATTAAAATTAATTTTCTTTACACTAAGTATCAACAGATTTATTGCTTGAAATCATTGCACAAGTTTCTACTGTAAACGGGACAGATATTGGGTTCGATGTTAACTCGAACAAATAAAATATTTCATATTTTTTATGTATACGCTCTGATGACAAGACATAAACACCAGCGTCGTTTTCGCAATTTAACGTTGTGCCGTCAAATTTCACGAAAAGTACCTAACGATCGAATGTGTCAGTACCAATAAGTGGTACTGAAGTAAATAAATCTTAGGTTCCCAAGTACCCTCTATATACAGCAATAATGAGAAAAAAGAATATCTACTTATAATATCAAGTTTCATTCGGGCCACAGAATGGCGTTGAGTTCCGCCACTAAACAAGTAATCTTTCAGATATTAGAAGTAAACTCCCTCTCCTTTATAAAGTACTGAAATAAAACATAAAGATGAAATCTATCCATTGGTAAATGGATAAAAAGAAAGCCGTATCTAATTCGATCACACTGATAGCACTTCGCTTAAGTGTCACGTAAGAGCCGTCGGAGAGTTCGGTGAATCGGTCCTTGCTCGACGATTTATTGAGGATTCGTGTACTTTTTTTTACTTTATATTAAACTTGCTTTTGCTACGGCTTTGCTTGCCAAGACCAATGGATGATGTATGACACATAACATATTCTGTGAACCCGACAAGATTGATCACATATACAATGGTATATAGAAATTATAAGTATATATGTAGTATTGTACAGGTTAAAACTTGTAAAACTACAAGCTTGAGCCTGTAGTCTGTAGTTCGATAACAGACACAATATTTTTGCCAATCTAGTGTAGAGTTTCTTATGAAATTAACTAGTGAGAATGGATATTTGTTGTATTTCACGTATTTGGCAGATTTAGATAAAATTTAACAGTGATTCAGCTTATATATCAGAATGATACATAAAGTATAATTTACGAAAAGTTTGATATTTTCCATCATTTTATTTTTTTACAATAAAAGGCAATTACAATATTTTACAGTATATAAAACACATACGTAAGCTTTATGTCTATCTAAATAATACTGATATAGAGTAGTTTACTCAGCTTCACGCTATATCCCACACATAGCAGGTTAGGCAGAGGGGACTTGGGAACCTGGTGTTAAGACACTCCGTTCCAATTCCGTTCCGTACTTTTCGCTAAATTTGAGGCATTGACCTTGTATCAGAGCGAAGATATGAATACAATCAATATTTAAATAGAAAATATTAAATATTTCATTTCCTCCAGTGGAGATCGAACCCACAACCTGTAGGTTACAGTCATAAGTATGTGCCGCTGCGCCAGAACACGCCTTTATATAGGACATAGGATATACAGTAAAACTAAAATAACTTGGAAAATATTTTGTCATTTATCTATACTTATAATAAATTTATAACCAATCACTGTCTGTATATAATTTATTTAAAAAATATATATAGGGGCCGTTTATTAACGTAATAGGACCCAAAATAGTTTTTTTTATATATTTTGTCTGTTTGTCTATGTATGTTGTACGCGCTAATCACAGAAACAGCTAACCAGATTTAAATGTAGTGTGAACTATTGTATTTTATTAATTTTGCCTTAAAATGATGTATTTACTTTATTTAAATCGGGTGTTAAATGCAAAAGTTACGTTAATTTAAAATATTTAACAAAATTGCTAAAAAGTTTTACAAAATTGCTACAAAAATATATAGATATTGTCTTAAAGTGATAATGTTATTAGAACAAGAAAATAGTTAAAATTAATAAATAAAATAGTGTTATTCAAGCGAGTGAAGCTGCTAGTAAGACATTAAAGAAGGTTCTGTAAGGATATTTTGAGGAAAAAAATATAAATGTAGCAATGTTGTCGCGAACTGTTCTTTATAACTTTAAAATGAGAACAATTCCGTGCTACATGTTGGTTTTCGTATAGCTATAACTAAAAGGCATAAAGAATAGATATAACTACAACTCTAGAGTTCTCCCATTTTAATTTTTCCTCAACTCCTATAAAAGCTGTGTGTGCCATTAGAAAAACAAACCATATCATACCAGTAGGTTCTGAGATGAATGCGTTTTACCAAGCCAACTCTTCCTCTTTACTGTATTAATTATATAAAATATATAAAAATAACATATAATTATTTTTTTCTTCACGTTAAATCCCGTTTTGCATGGTAGGCAGATAAAAACTAGTGCTTATAGTCTCCTTCCCCAGCGTGGATTAGTGTGGTTATTTGTTTAAGAGATAAATTATAATAATTATTCCGTAAAAAGATGAGCCAGCCAAGATCGGGGCCTCTAGCACAGCATCCCATAAAACTTGGTAACGCTATAGACGCTATCAGGCCAAGAGTTAAAAAAATAATAGGTGAAATTCAAGACAGACATAGGGTACACTGTGTTGCTGCACCGCGACATCACATACATCTTTAATAATAAACATTTACTAACTTAGCTTCACGCTGTATCTCACACATGGCAGGGTAGGCAGAGAAAACTTGGGAATCTAGTGTTAAGTCACTCCGTTCCGTTTCCCATGTTCTGCTGAATTTGGGGCGTTGCGTGTTGAGTGGCGGAACTTAACGCCGCTCTTTGCCTTGTTTCGCTCTGGTGAGCGAAGAAATGAAAACATTAAATATTCAAAATGAAAATATTAAATATCTCGTTTCTCCGAGTGAGAATCGAACCCACAACCTGTCGAGCTTATAGTCGCATGCTCGTGCCTCTGTACAACTACAGGACATTTATTGAAACTATTATTTTTGTTCGTTTAAATTTAGTTCTATTTCACAAAGAATTATTACATATCTTTCAGGATACTACAGGGTGCTTTCCTATACGGTAACATGCTATGAATTTTAAATAAGCTCCTTTGCATTGGAATTTTACATTATATAACTTATATTCTGTCACTTAAAATAGCCTTATCCATGGAAATAACGGAAAGTTGACCTATTTTAAAAGAATTGGTAAAAATATTTTTACATATTTAATTAATACATAATAATAATAAATATTATTTTATACAAAAGGCCCGTTATAGCGCAGGGTCACAAGCGTGAGTTCGATTCTCACGAGTGGAAATGAAATAATCAATATTTTCATTTATTTCCTCTGGTAACGAGGCAAAGCGCGGCGTTGAGTTCCGCCACTCAATACGCAATGCCTCAAATTTGACAGAGAGTGGTTCTCAATACGAAAAGAACGACTGTAACTAAAACTTTTTTCATGTTAAAATTCACATGAAAAATCCTATACCTTAATGAAAGTAAAACAGACAATACCATAAACATTATTACTCTGTCACTCAAGTTAACAAACCTCGGGAAGTACATTAAGATATTGAAACATGTATCTAGTTACCTCGTATATTACCCTGCCGTATAACAATTTATTGGCCCAGAGTACTGTGAACCATAAATTAAGAGGCATACATTATGGTGGTCCTATAAATTGGCACTATAATGAACCATTAGGCTGAAATTAGCAAAATAACGACCCACGCATGCCACCACTTAATGAATTATTATTGATGAAATAAGTACCATTTTTAAAGCGAAAGAGCAAGAGAGAAATTGAGGTTAATTTTTTTTGTAAGGTATTTATGATAGAAATGTTTTTAAATACATACCTACATGTTATATATATGTCAAAAAGGGAATACTACGTGTAGCAAATTCTCCTCGATTCATCTGATTTTCATGGTCTAGCCGTGTGATTCCGGCTTAGAATAGGATCACCCTGGTACTGATGGTGTCGTAAGAGGCGACTAAAATGCGTGTGGTAGAGTCACGTTGCCAGTAATGGCAACACGCATGGGCAGACTCGACCGGATTGTTACCACCCCCGGCATTTAAGACCGGCGTTAAGTAGTGGCTTTGGCCACTGCGTTTCGCATTAGGTAATGCCGGGCCCCGGTGCCCCTTCCAATTTAAAGGACGGCAACGCTCCTGTAGCTCCTCTGGAGGCAGTGGGCGACGGTGATCACTTACCATCAGGCGACCCGTACGCTCGTTTGCCGTCTTTTCCATATAAAAAAAAATCATGGTCATACTGTTTCCTCCATATAACGAGAATGGCAGGAAGAACGTTTTCTCACTTTGTATAACCTAATTCAAGACATTGCGGGTAGATTGGCGGAACTTAACATCGTACTTTGTCTACCAAAACAAAGAAAAAAAATATAGTTAAAATATAATTCCTCCGAATGGAAATGGATCCTACAACTATCGTTAATACAACCAAAAATACCGTCTGTTCCACTTGAGCTGCGATGACCTTTACCATTAAAAATGATAGTAAAAATATCTAGTGATATAAACCTTCGCCTGGAAGTCAAATTCAAATCCCGTTTTTCTCAAAAGATTTCTCTTTCCTAAGTGTAGAATATCACTTTAAATATTTACTTTTTGAGATCCTTAGCTCTAGGCGATGTTTTATAAAGATGATAAACCACAATATATCTGAACAATAAATAAATCCTGCTAGCCATAAATGAACAACTATACATATACATATATATGTATATACGTATATATGTAGTCGTATATATTCGAATATGGATATTCCTCTTTGCATAGTTAACATAACACAAGGGGTTGCATTTCAATATAAACACTTGTCATGTTCTCACTGCTCAAAGCAATTAATATCATAGAATAATAATATACAAATTAATATTGACATTTTACTTAACGGTTGTGGGTTGGATCTCCAGTCGGTAAAATTATTTTTTTTTCCGCCTAATTTGACAAATTGTGGTTTTAAATTCCGCAAGTCCTCTCATGGTATCTGAAAATCTAATAGAAAACACGAAAATATGCCACAAGGTAAAATATCATACTCACCATCTTGATACGTGGCAGTCCATTTCTGTGTGGCTTCGTAGGATCTTGCTTCTATGCGCCACACATCTGTGGAATACCTACCTGCGATAGTTTTCAAATCAATACAACATATTATACGACCTGTAGCTCCTCTGGCGTTTCACAGAGCCGTGGACGAAAGCGATTACCCTGCCTTATACCTTTGCCTTGTCTTCACCATAAAAAAATGAGACAGTAGTTCCAAAAATATTACCCGACCTACATGTTTTTATTCCAATATACAAAGATACGTATCGTTTCAAGCCTTATGCTCAATACTTTGGTATTGGATTGGAAGAAAATCTTAATATAATACTAAATTCTCTCCACCTAGGATATAATTTTAATAATATCATCATCATGAAATCTAAATATATAATTATACTTTAATCATAATTATCATACAAATATATATTTTTTATTTATCCTCACGGTTATCATACATAAATTAAAGTTGGTACAAAATCTAGTTTTAGACTTGTTTATACCATCCAGTTTGAACGTTGCCCCGCAATATTCCTCTGTTGTCTGAAATAACAGGCTTCGTGAAATGTTAGCTGGCTGGCAACTTTCATAATATTTTCTGTATATTTTATTAAATTTGCTTTAAAAAACCCAACTCTATATTCTGTTTGTGTATTTTTCGCTATTTGTTTTCATTTGCTCGTGGAAAAATCATTAAAATAAAACATTAACTCCACTAACATCGTATAAAATCAGCGTTGCTAGTTGGTAGGTATATCACAGTAAAAATGTTAGAAAAATAAATTATACTTCTTTATATATTTTTTTAAACAGTACAAAAAAACTTTTAAATTTTATTATATACAACGTATTAAAATTGTTTTTACGATTTACTCCTAATTGTGAGAAATATATAAAGTAAATATTAAAAAATATATATTTAGTACCTAGTCAACTGATTGAAACCTATTGTTTCCGCATTTTCCGTTTCCACTCCATGTATATATAATATATAAAATAATTAAAAACCGCGCTTTGCCTGGTAAAAAGGCAAAGCGCAACGTGGAGTTCCGCCACTCAACACGCAATGCCTCAAAGTGGGGAACGAAAGTAGAACGGAGTGTCCTAACACTAGGTTCCCGGGTTCCCACTGTCTACCCTGCCTCGTGCGTGGTACAGCGTGAAGCTATAAATATATATATATATATATATATATATATATATATATATATATATATATATATATATATATATATATATATATATATATATATATATATATATATATATATATATAAAAAAATATATATTTGCCTTAGCACTTAAACTAACTCGAATATACAAAATCAAAGCCAGAATAATAAACCAGTACTTACTAGAATAAAACTCAGCCAAATAACCCATCTACTTACAAAACACAAAAATAATTTTAAATTCAAGAACAAACTGCACGTCTCATTACAAATATTTATTATTTACAACAGCACTTGGTTTCAGCTAAAGCCTTACAAAGCGTTGCATAAAACTGCAATACAGGGTGATCCGGCGTCAGGAAATACGGCACACTTTACGATTATTACTTCCTCCACGCGCCCTGTGACACTAGTGGATTCACTTTATTGTTTATTTTTCTTTCAAAGAGGCAAATAGAATTGCCAGCGACCAATAACAGTTGCAGCTACAAATGGTGGCACTCTGTCATATTTCTTTGTTCTGATTCCGGAATTTATGACATTGCTTGGATATTTGAATTTTAGGTGACATAGTGGTTTGTAATGGCTTTTGACATCATAGCTTTGTGGTTGATTTTAGATAAAGTAAGATGGTTATAAATTTATTTTTCTATTCAGAAATATTTGCTTTTGGGTCTTGTCTGACATCTTCAATAGGACGGTTAAAGTACGACTTTGTATATTCCAAGCCTTTAAAGATCTTTTTTATGGAAAAGACAAGTCTTGTGTCACCGGACTTAAAGGTGGAAATAGACGTGCTTTTCGAAGGTACCCATGTCGTATCGACCTCCAAATACTGCAGCAGGTAGGCCATTCCACAGATGTGAAGTGCGAGAAAGGAAATTCCTATGACCTTGAGTAATTGACAAAAACGATAAATGTTAAGGTAGACTATACGAAAAAAAAAGTAGAAATTTTATGTCAAAATACTATTAAAGCTCTTATACTTACTTTCTTTTAAGCTGTTTAAATTCAGAAAGTTTTAACAAAAAGTATTTTGTACACTGTTAAAACATGTGAAGATGAATTCATAAAAAATCCCGAAAAAGCGGCCAGCACCAAAAGCACTCCACTTAAGCATTACCACGACACCCTATAACAATTTCAAAGAGCTAAAGTTAAAACGCCTACGGGTAAACTTTAAAACAGAATTTTGTCTCTCACGTCTTACTTGTACCATGGGCAATCTGCATAATTCGTAGACGCTATAAAAATGGTAATGCAACTCGCTTTGCTTTCAGTCCTAATAGGTCGAAGCCTCGAGGCTGATATGGTTTCAATGTTTATAACCCTCGGGTACTACGGGTCTACGGGTCAATTTGATGTTTTAAGCATTTTTCGGGTATGAGCAGATTTTCTTGCTTTATATAATTTTATGGTTTTTAATAAAAATATTTATGAAAGCATTGTATTTTATTTATATTTTTATATGGCAATTCATGTTGATAGCAAGGTTTTCAATTCTTTGGTAATCGGAATATTTTGGCTTAAATATCTTTATGATCAAATAAATATGTATACTTATAATAAAATCGTTTGGTACTGGTGACTGTAAATGAAAGATAAACAAAAAAAACATGTATATGTAAGTGAATTTAATAACCGAAAACCTGTTTATCTGTGCGTTTGTTCACGCTAATCTCAGAAACGGTTGAACAAATTTTATTGCAATTTTCACCATTGTATTTAAGGAAGCTTCTCTTAACATTAAATATTTTCTATACTTCAATTAATTTAGAAATAAAAAAAAAAAACCATTTTTCAAAATTTCAAACCTACAACAAAATTTGCTGTAACTTCGCTTTTCAATATAGCTATTGTTATGAGAAAACGAAAATAATGCAGATTAATAAATTAATAATTATGAAATTTAAGCGGACGAAGCCGCGAGGAGTTTCCTTATTACATTCTAACACCAAATAATAAAAAAAAAATAAAAAATATAAATTTGGTCTTAAGAAAGTACTGGGTTTACTTTAGGTACATTAAATAAGTTTTAATACATTGCTCAAAAACACAAAATAGGTTTCTTATATAAAAGTTAGAAAACATAGTAACAACAAGTTTATCATCACCTCATTTGTAACAATATCAAAATTAATATAAAAACCTGACGCCACACGCCTCACATGTGAAGTCCATCCTAACAAGGCTTAAGAGGCATTCATAAATTTCCGTAGAGCGATAAATAAGGAAAATTGCCAACCCTTGTCTGGCTGTATCAAATTGCTACACAAACATGTCAGTGGTACAGCCAAGAATTTCTGAAAATTGTAACACGCTTACTTATGTTTGTTGTTAATAGCGGCTTATTTAACCACAAAATTAAGCATTTGAATCTATAGCAATACTTACGTTTATAGTCACGTTTACCTTACTTTCTTAGATATTTTTATCTGGGATGTAGAACCTATAAAATTAATTATATTAATACGAATTTGGCCAGTCGTGGCGCAGCGGCACAAGAACGCGACTGTAACGGACAGGTTGTGGGAAACGAAATATTTAATATTTTCTATTTAAATATTTACTGGTACAAGCCAAAGCACGGCATTGAGTTTCGCGACTCAACACGCAATGCCTCAAATTCGGCGGAAAGTTGGGAACTGAAGTGGAACGGAGTGTTGTAACACAAGGTTCCCAAGTTCCCTCTACCTACTCTGCCTTTTGCAGGATACAGCGTGAAGCTGAGAATACGTATTTGTACGTGGTAAAGCGGTATATCATTTGAATGTAAACATGTCGGTTGCTGATTCGATTACCACTTACCAGTGGAAATAGTAGAATTTGTATTTACTTTCTTTTGTATTTACTTCCTTTTTTCCTATAAAACACTCAACTTTTAAAAGAACTTTTTTAAAAAAACTTGAGACTAAGCGCGGCGTCGAGTTCCGCTATTTAACACACATGCCTGAAAATTTATGCGAAAAGTAGGGTATAGCATACCTTCACCTGTTCTATTATAATTATATTTTAAATAAGTTTAAATTTTTTAGTCAGGTAAGACAAAACACGGAGTTAGACATAAATTGTGTTAAGATAATTTAGAATGATTAAATATATTATAAAATGTTTTAGTTTAGACATATTTTCATGTACACAAAAAAAAAATCACCTTAACAATTCCTTTTCCTAAGGACATATTTTTTAGTAAAAACATATATATGTTTAAACAAATTTTCACATTTGAATTATAAACAGAAAAAGACGCATCAATCATTGTTCGTACTAAACTTTGGGCATTTCCCTCGCTAAGTTATCAGCGCTTTGTTTCAGTCGTGAAGTGTTTAATATAACCATTAATCTTGTTGAGTTTTGCTCTTATAGAGCAAAAAGTCCAAGGATAAATCAATGTATCAATAAGAAATTTAATAATTTTTCATACTAAAATATTAAATTTAATAACGTATAAAAATTTGAACGAAGCAGGATTTGAACCCGCACCTCTTGGAAATCGTCCAATCGCTCTGACGAATGGCTTAGTTGGTCAGAGCGATTGGGTGATTTCTTAGAGTTCAAATCCTACTTCGTTCAAATTAAATTTAATTTTTTTCTATCCTAAGTGTGGAATAACACTTTAAATTTAGTAAAAAAAATCATTCTTTTGATTATTTTCAAACATACAACTCAAGAACTTAGTGTTAAGATTTCATTCACATTAAGTCAGTTCCATTTTCCATATTACGCCGAATTGATTGCACGTTGAGTTGCGGAACTCAACGCTGCCTTTTCTTTCGTTACCTGAATGATGAAACATTTACGTTTTACGTTTACATTTTACGTTTACAATATAACTGACGTTATGCAACACGATAGATGACACGATATTTACACGATATTTTTATTATTGACACGATATTTTTTTTTATTAGGTGTGTTGTGGCTTGTCGAGGCCTGTCGTGGCGTAGCGGCACAAGCGTGTGACTGTAGCCGACAGGTTCTGGGTTGGATTTCAGGTCGGAAAGTGGGGAACGGAAGTATTTAATATTTTCAATTTAAATATTTAGAATATACTTTATTGCACACAAAATCAAAATACAGGAAAAAAACCCAAGAAATAACATACAGATTGTGCAAAGGCGGTCTTATTGCTAATAGCAATTTCTCCCAGACAGCCCTTGAGGAGAGGAGATACATTATACAAAGACGGGCTTGTGCAAAGAACATTGAGAAGATTTCAAAACAAAATTATAACAACTATCTTAATTCTAGCACATACTGAAACAAATACATACTATATAATAATAGAAATAATATACGCATACTGAATAATAAATATATATATACCATACACAAGCAGTATTTAATGTTTTATTTCTTCGCTCTGGTAATAAAGCAAAGCGCGGCGTTGAGTTCCGCCACTCAACACGCAATGCCTTAAATTCGGCGTAAAGTGGGGAACGGAAGTGGAACGGAGTATCTTAACACTAGGTTCCCGGGTTCCCTCTGCCTACCCTGTCTTGTGCGGGATACAGCGTGAAGCTGAAAAAAAAAAGATATGTTGTGCTCTTTTTGTATAAATATACCTAGTTTTCGCGGTTAATTATAAGCAAGAAACTGTTGACATTTAAAAATATTAAAAAAATCATTTCCTTGCGGGCATTGAACCTACTACTTGTCGCTTACAGCCGTACACTTGTACCTCTGTGCCACGACAGGCCTCATAAAAGTTATCAATATTTACGAAAACTCCATTTATCACTTAATTTATAACGACGCGTTTATTGCCGATAATTCTCGCTCCGATAAAAGCACTCATTATATACCGTTAATATTGTTATGAAATAAAATGAAAGATAATAATCCTATATTAATATCTTTATTAAATTAAGTGCGACTACGTATGTTGTGGATTGATTGACTTGATATATTATACTAAAATTAAAATATTTAACAATATAAATATTTTAATATTTCTTTTGTATGAGTTTAATTTTGCATATTTCATGCAAACAAACTTGTGAATGACGACTTAGTAACGTAAAACTAGCTTAGCTCAGAACAGAAGTTGTATGGCCTCTTTATCAAATATTAACAGTGTATACACGTTGCTCCTATAACCATTTCAAAATTAATAGTACTCAGCTTCACCCTGTATCCCGCACATGGCAGGATAGGCAGAGGGAACTTGGGAACCTAGTGTTAAGATACTCCGTTCCTCTTTCGTTTCCCACTTTCTGCCGAATTTGAGGTATTGCTTATTGATTGGCGGAACTCAACGCCGCGTTTTGCCTTGTACCATAGCGAAAAAATAAAAACATTAAAACATTAAAAAATTGAAAATATTAAATATTTCATTTCTTGCAGTGGGAATCGAACCCACAACCTGTCCGTTACAGTCACACACTTGTGCCGCTGCGCCACGACAGGCTAATAGTAATTTATTAACTATATAACGTTAAGGCTTCTACAATATCAATACAATACAATTAATCCATAGTATTTACACTTAAGACTTACGCCTGTCTGTCTATATTTATTTCATGAGTTCATTTATAATAAAATGTATACATTATTTTTTTTGTATGATAGCAGTAAAGTTTTGAAAGTAGTGTTAAGCTACTCCGTTGTCCACTAACCGACGAATGCTGGAGGCATTGTATACTGAGTGGCGAAACTCTACACTTCTTGTTACCAACGAGTAAAATAAAAATATCAAATATTTCATTTCCGCGTATGGGAAGAGAATCCACGATCGCAACCTTTTACTTCTGCACCACAATAGGCCTCAAATCTCACATCAATCTAGATTAGCAACATGAAATACAAAAAGACGTCACAAAAAAGAACGCAATATAATTTAACATAAAGTTAGAAGTTATCAAGTCAGAGTTAGAGTATTTCTACTCGTATTTATCTTTATTAGACAATCCTTAAAGTCTCCCCACTCCCACATAGGCTATAAAAATATCATGATCTACTTTCGCACGTGAACTTTCACTTATATTATATGACGTCAAATGAGTGGGTATATTTTGCACGTTAAAAATAAGTTTCCGTGGTGTAGCGGTTATCACATCTGCCTAACACGCAGAAGGTCCCCGGTTCGATCCCGGGCGGAAACATATTTTTGTCGTATTCAACAAATGCTCTAAATTTGTTCGTAACATTTTTCATACGATTTTTTATGCACCTATGATCCACTTTATTTTTTTAACTTACATTAATTCTATATATTAAAAACCCTTTTTTAAAAAAATGTAAACCGTCGAAAATAGTAAAATATTAATATTTTCAATTTAAATATTTAATGTTTTTATTTCTTCGCACCGGTAACAAGGCAAAATGTGGCGTTGAGTTCCGTTACGCAACATGTAATACCTCAAAGTCGGCGGAAATCGGGCAACTGGACGGAGTGTCTTAACACTGGGTCCCTAGTGCCCTCTACATACCCTGCCATGTGCGGGATACAGCGTGAAGCTGAGTAAACAATCGGAGAGGTTTGCCTCCAAATACTGCAGCGTTTCTAAAAGTGTATTAATTTAATCAATTTCTAAAAATGTAATAATTTTCTGAGTCATTTTCACACATCTTTCTGTCAATTTAAAAATTATTGATTTGTCAAAATAAATGTACCTAAAATACTCACCGAATTATATGTATGGCTATGAAATGTTAAAGATTTAATTCAGTTCTAGATAAATAAATAACATTATGACTCATATAGTTTCCGTGGTGTAGCGGTTATCACATCTGCCTAACACGCAGAAGGTCCCCGGTTCGATTCCGGGCGGAAACATATTTTGCTATATAACATATTTAGTTATATAATATATTTTTGATTTACATAAATTTCTAAGGAGCTTCATTTTCGGTTCTCTCTGGTATGTTTATTTTTTACTAAACAAAGATTTCCTTTTATAATATAGTTATACAATAAGGTTACAAGGGGCGTTTTCTCATAAACAGTATGCTTCATTTCATACTGCTGATAGTGAGAAGTGAACTTTTAAATTTAATATTTTTAATATTTAGTTAAAATGCAATATCTCAAGATTTACGTGAATTTACGAGGCATTACACGGCCCTAAGCCGCCTTTTACCAAGTTACAAGGAGTGAATGAAAATATTAAATACTAGCGACTGCCTGTTGCTTCATCCGCTTGAATTACACTATTTTATTTACTAACTTGAGTTACTTTCTTGACGTAATAAATTATTACGTATACATTAAAATTTATATATTGAAAACTAAAAAGTAAAAGTTTCGCTAAGTGTATGCAATTTTTTTAGCAATTTTATCGAACTAAATTTTTTAAATACACGTTACTTTACTGACTTACTTACTTCACCAGCGGAGTAAGCAGAGAGAACGGAGCGCCAAACGCTACGTTATCGGCATACCTTTTTCGCCTCAATCCGATGTCATCAACCTCTTCATACATGCCCTTCAGGGGGTACTTATACTTTTTCCGTGACCGTCCTCCAGTATTGTAGATACTGTGTTTTCGAAGGTCAACCGAGGTCTCCGCCTCCTTCTAGTACCGTGTTATACATAGACGTAACTTTCTTATTTATTAACCGATTTAAATTAAATAATAGTTAACACTGCAATTAGCACGTACAAACGTACAAACAAACAAACAAACAAACAAACAAACAAACAAACAAACAAACAAACAAACAAACAAACAAACAAACAAACAAACAAACAAACAAACAAACAAACAAAAAAATACTGTTTTGAGCCCTTTTACATTAATATACGTCTCCTATAAGGTATTTTTTCCCGCGGGTGGAAATCAAACGTGCAACTCTAACCCTTATGACTTTGTTGTTATACAATTTTGTACCAAAGACAGATCTTTATGACTTTTGTATAAAATTGTACCTATATTTTATGTATCTATACAAACTTAAAACATTTAATCTGAAACGCCATAGCAACGTTTGACGGCGCGGCGCCTTATCGAGCGGTATCAATTTGCGAATACCCCTTTGATGTGGCAAAGACAGCCCGCCCGTAAAATAATTATTTTAATTAAAGCCAAATTATAGATTTCACTATCAAAGTCAAGTTTTGATTTAATTATTCTATATTCATTGTATCTATAATAGTTTAGTTGATTACGTTGGCTTCGTTGGTACGACTGTAACTTTGTTCACGAATCTTGAAACGTGAAATTATGTCTTTTTAGTTGAATAATATAATCGTTACATGTTATTATATCGTTACTCAACACGCAATGCCTCAATTTCAGCGGGAAGTGAGGAACGAAAGGAGTGTCATAACACTAGGTTCCCAAGTTCCTTCGCCCTACCCGTCTATTTGCGGAATACAACATGAAGCCGAACAATATACTTTTATAATATAATTCAACGTGTCTAACTTCAACAAGACATTCAACATGACTAACTGATAGTATCACAGTGTTGGCAGAGGCGCTCTTTTTTCTATTATTTTTTGGATAGAGCGGATAAATGAAAATAATAAATCCATTCTCGTTCCCTCGAGCTGGGATCTGCATACAACCAACACGCTAACAATTCAAAGCCAAATGCTTTCTCGACAATATTTTTTTCAGCTTTACGCTATTGCCCGCACATTGCAGGGTAGGCAGAAGGAACTCAGAACTTAATATTACGACACTCTGTTCCTTTCTCACATTCCGCTAACTTTGAAGCACTCAGAGTTAAGTGGCGTAGCTCAACGCCGCGCTTTACCTTGGTGCTAAAGCGAAGAAATGAAAATATTTAATAATTAAATTGAAAATAATAAAATTGGGCTCGAACTTACAACCTGTCCCGTTTACGGTCTCACTCTTGTGCTCCTGCGCCACGACAAGCCTCTAAACGAAGAACGATTCAATTATTTCATACAATTGCTATTGATATAAAGTATTAATGCTTCCAAAAAAAAAAGTAATGAAAATAGGATTGTCCCAATGACAAGAGAGCCATAGAGACAATGTCTCTACTTCCCCAATTAGAATAAAACAAGAGAAAATTGGACTATTGCTATTTGCTGCACCTAGTGTATGCTGAACCTAGTGTTAACTAATAATTACACTTTTCAAAAAGTATAAAGCAGGAAAAAAATTAAAACTATATTTTTTAAAACGTTTTAGTCAGCCATTTCCTTTATGCTAGAAAACGAGTGTGAAATTCAATCAAATTCATGAATGGCCTAGCTTAATAGGCGACTGTCAAACGCAAGCCTTTTAACTTGCTTTTTTTTTCATTAGCTTCCAATTTCACATACCTGTAAATAAACTGTATAAATTTTGTATTTGCAATTCCTTTATAAATTCATTCACTGTGGAAAACATTATTATGGAACTGAGCTATTTTTGTTACTTACTAAATATATATCGATAATATGTATATATGTATGTATATGTATGTAGAGGCTGATTTTGTACAGGCGGCATAGCGTTGGATGTACAATGCCTGAGGGCTGTGAGTTCGATTTTCAATCACAAGAGTGAATGATTTTTATTTACTTGCTCTGCTGATAAGTTGCGCTACTCATCATTTACACTTACTGCTGTAGCATGTATAAGTATTTTTTTTTATATTTTATCTGTATAATAAAAAGAATGAAATATTAAAGACTTTGTTTTAATTAAGAGTGTATTTAAGTTACACAAAAAAACTCAGATAACATTTTTATAAAAAATAAAGAAACATTCCACTAAACAAAAATTATAAAAGGGTAAGCTATTACACGAACACTTTGCTATAAAACAACTCTAACATTATATAAAATGATTATTTACGTTGAGATAACTTAGTTTTACAATTTTAAACCTATGTAACTTGAAATAAAGTTTGTTTCAGCTATGAGAAATATTAAGTAAATAGGAAATAATGATGTACGCATAACATTGAGTGTTTTGCTTAACTGTCAGTGCCTGGCCTCACAAAACATTGCAGCCCTTATTTTGTTTATACTCTCTCATTCATTTAGGTTTTTTTCAATTATACCGACGTTCTAACTTGATTTTATAAAATCCATTTTTGCTGTAAAAACTTGGAAGTATCTGTGTATGCATCTGTAGCTAGACCAAAGAAACTAAAATATTTTTTAACTTAACTTAACTTAGCTTCACGCTATATCCCTAGCGGGGTAGGCAGAGAGAACGGAGTGCCAAACGCTACGGTCTCGGCATACCTCTTTCGCCTCGTCCACTGTCATCAACCTCTTCATACATGCCCTCCGGGGGGTCCTCATGCTTTTAACGTGACCTTCCTCTAGTATCGTTGATACTGTGTTTTCGAAGGTCTTCACTCATTCGCTCGACGTGCCAAACCACCTGAGCACGTTCTTCTTCATTCTCACTGTGACATCCACGCTAGTACCTGCCATTCTGTGTATTTCTTCATTGGATATGCGATCAGATAAACTGACTCCGCATATCCGACGAAGAGATCGCATCTCTACAGCAATCATCTTTCTTACATTCTTCTTCTGTAATACCCACGTTTCGCTGCCATATAACAGTGTCGATACAAACACTGCATTGTGTACGGCCAAACGCGCAGCTATGCTGACGTGTCGCCGTCTCAACAATGCAGCTAAGGCACCGTTACAGTCTGTTACCGGCAGCAATACGCCTTTCCACATCCATTTCGTATCTTCCGTCTCTGCTAAACATACTTCCCAGATATATATTTTTTGATTGCTCATATAGCAGTATAAGTAGAAGAAAAAGATCAGGCCATATGCTGCTTAATTTCCAAGGCGCAATGCCTTGGACTGGTGCAACTCGACGTTTCGTATTGTCTTTTTACGATGACAGAATAATAAAAGTACTTTTTTCCCCTCAGAAGGAGTCCTTATCCACAACTGTAGTACTAACAATTAGACGCTGCGCCGCTTTGCCACGTCGGCCTCAAGTAAATATTAAAAAATTAAAAACAATTAATCATTTCATGAAATACTAATATTTCATATATTAAAAAAAATAAGTATACATAACATGTAAACGGAGTGTCTTAGCTGTAGGTTCCCGGGTTCCCTCTGCCTACCCTGCCTCGTGCGGGATACAGTGTGAAGCTAAAAAACACACAATAAGACATTTACGATCTATAACAAATTATATTATACTTTTCTAAGGTTATCGTATCATTACGACGAATAAACAGGTTTAAATTACACCTCACTGAATTTCAAAAGGCGAGTTCTCTTCCAAACTAAAGCTATCGTACTACACCATAACGGACCAACTGTATAACATTCTTTATATAAGGAATAATTTATTTTACCAATGATACAGAACGCTAATGACCGAAATACGTTACTTTATATGTACAATAATATTATTATACGCTTTCGGTGTGTAATGAAGCGAATTTAATTGTTGAATAAGCTCTATACGTGTAAGTAATTCGTGCAATATATTCACATTTATAATAATATAGACAGTAGGCACTTAGTAGATATTTTCAAATTAAATATTTAATGTTTTCATTTCTTCGCTCTGGTCAAGGCAAAGCGCGGCGTTGATTTCCGCCACTCAACACTTAATGCCTCAATTTCGGCGGAAAGTAGGAAATGTAAGTGGAACGGTGTCTTAACACTAGGTTCCCAAGTTACCTGTGCCTATCCTGCCATGTGCGGAATACAGCGTGAAGTTGAGTAAATCAGTAGACATTTAGTTGATCCCCACTGCTGTGTAAATGTATCTATTTGTTTTTTTTTACACCTAAGCACTGGACTCGTCTTTCTTCTTTTGGCTTGTAGAAAGCTGGAAATGAGGCCTGCGGTGGCGCAGCGGCACAAGCGTGTGACTGTAACCGACAGGTTCTGGGTTCGATCCCCAGTCGAGAAAATGAAATATTTAATTTTTCAATTTAAATTTTAATGTTTCATTTCATCGCTCTGGTAATAAGGCAAAGCGGGCGTTGAGTTCCGCCACTTAACACGCAATGCCTCAAATTAGGCGGAAAGTGGGAATGAAGAGGAACAGAGTGTCTTAACACTAGGTTCCCGGTTCCCTCTGCCTACCTGCCTCGTGCGATACAGCCTGAAGCTAAAAGAAAAAAAGTAAGCTAGAATCGAAAACAGGACATAGGCTTGGTTTTTATTTTATAGATGATATAAAGAGATTCAGCTAGAGAAGATAAACATGTTAGGTATTTGCACGCAGTAGATCAAACAAGGTACAAATATGTAAATAAAGTCGGCGATGTTTTTGTGGTTACCAACTAAGATAACCGATATAGAGTATCAATTTTTATGTTCACATTCCAAAAAAAACTTAAATGTCGAATTTTCTGTTTATTGAGGCCTGTCGTGGCGCAGCGGCACAAGCGTGTGACTGAACCGACAGGTTCTGGGTTCGATCCCGGTCGAGGAAATGAAATATTTATATTTTTCAATTAAAAATATTTAATGTTTCATTTTTTCGCGCCTGTTAATAAGGCAAAAGCGCGGCGTTGAGTTCCGCCACTCAACACGCATGCCTCAAATCGTCGTAAAGTGAGGAACCGAAATGGAACGGAGTGTCTTAACACTAGGCTCCCGGGTTCCCTCTGCCTACCCTGCCTCGTGGGGATACCGCGTGAAGCTTGCTCTTGATTTGCCTAAATTAAGCGTATACAAAGCAAATGAAATAAAGTTTTTTATAATTTGATTAAGATATATATTATTACTGTCTTCTAAACAATACATCAATTACATGCAGTAATTCACATAAATTTCAAAATATCTCACTAGTGAATCATTCCCAAAGGTCAGTAATACAATGCTAAATATTTCTATGGAATGACAGAAATCAGGCTATCTATCTACATTTTTGCCACTTCATTATTGATACAGTCCTAAAGTGTCCCAATCAAGTGGAGCATTCGACCACACTCGGTACACATCGATCACCAGTGTAAGAAGATACCCTGATAACGCGGTTTTCTTTAGGGAAACGTATGTATGTATATATGTATGGTCAAAATTTGCTATATATAAATTTTGTATCTGATGACTAGATATATAAGAAAATAATTGGAAGCCTGTCGTGGCGCAGGGCACAAACGTGTTACTGTGTAAACGCGGCTGGCTGTCGGTTCGATTCTGAATATTAATATTTCAATTTTAAAACTGATTAATAGTGGGGAACGGAAGTGGAACCGAGTGTCTTAACACTAGGTTCCCGGTTCCCTCTGCCTACCCTGCCTCGTGCGGGATACAGCGTGAAGCTAAGAAAAGAGAAAGAGAATAATATTAATGTTTTCATTTCTTCGCTCTGGTAACAAGCCGAAGCACGGTGTTATTCAACAGGTAATTCTAAAATTTAGCGGAAAGTGAGGTACGAACGGAGTCCTTAACACTAGGTTCCCAAGTTCCCTCTGCCTAACCTGCCATGTGCAGGATAGAGTGTGAAGCTGAGATAGCAAAAAATAAAGAAATATATTGGCACAAACATTAAACAAAATAATTAAAAAATTTACTTGTACCTTTTTTGTAGTTGCTAGGTAAAATTTAATGAAAAGTCAACTACCCTATGTCTTATAATCTATCTTTATACAAACATGCTGCTATATACAGACGTACATAGCGCAATTACATATATATATTTTAATCTCCCATAGAAGGAGTACAGTCAATATTCAATGGCTGGTCAATCACATGTAATTGGTTGGAAGAGCAAGATACCCGTGAAATGACCCCCCTAACGAGGGTCTCTCAGCTTTCTATTTAGTACGACACCCTCAAGCTTTGATACTTTTAAGTTTCATTTTATGATCAACAATTTTTAATAGAATTGGAAGTAATTGTGTAAAATACTTGTTCGTGGCGTATTTTCTGTGAAGTATCTTTTGTTAGTTATTTTTCGTGTTTAGAGAGCGGCCGTCCGGTACCTAGGCCATCTTGGTGCTAGGGCATAAACGTGCGACTGTATGAACATGGATATGAAATATTTTATATTTTCATTTACTCGCTCTGGTAACGAAGGAAAACGTGACGTTGAGTTCAACACTTAACACGCACTGCGTTGATAATTAGGCTTTATGGGAACCAGAGTTTCTTTCGCTCGAAAGTGAGAACAGAAGTGGAACGGAGTGTTTTAAACCCTAGGGTTCCCGAGTTTCCCTCTGCCTACCCTGCCATGTGCTGAATACAGCGTGAAGCTG